>JASCZW010000057.1:0-381579 GCA_034211315.2 Aedes japonicus | reverse complement strand
GGATTGGATTTGGATTGGTTGGATTGGATTTGGATTGGTTTGGATTGGTTGGATTGGATTTGGATTGGATTTGGATTGGTTGGATTGGTTTGGATTGGATTTGGATTGGATTGGATTGGATTTGGATTGGATTTGGATTAGTTTGGATTGGATTTGGATTGGATTTGGATTGGATTTGGATTGGATTTGGATTGGATTTGGATTGGATTTGGATTGGATTTGGATTGGATTTGGATTGGTTTGGATTGGATTTGGATTGGATTTGGATTGGTTGGATTGGTTGGATTGGATTTGGATTGGATTTGGATTGGATTTGGATTGGATTTGGATTGGATTTGGATTGGATTTGGATTGGATTTGGATTGGATTTGGATTGGATTTGGATTGGATTTGGATTGGATTTGGATTGGTTGGATTGGATTTGGATTGGATTTGGATTGGATTGTGGATTGGATTTGGATTGGATTGGATTGGATTTGGATTGGATTTGGATTGGTTGGATTGGATTTGGATTGGATTGGATTGGATTTGGATTGGATTTGGATTGGATTTGGATTGGATTTGGATTGGTTGGATTGGTTCGGATTGGATTGGATTGGATTTGGATTGGATTTGGATTGGTTGGATTGGATTTGGATTGATTGGATTGGTTGGATTGGATTTGGATTGGTTGGATTGGATTTGGATTGGATTTGGATTGGATTTGGATTGGATTTGGATTGGATTTGGATTGGATTTGGATTGGATTTGGATTGGATTTGGATTGGTTGGATTGGATTTGGATTGGATTTGGATTGGATTTGGATTGGTTTGGATTGGATTTGGATTGGATTTGGATTGGATTTGGATTGGTTGGATTGGTTGGATTGGATTTGGATTGGATTTGGATTGGATTTGGATTGGATTTGGATTGGATTTGGATTGGATTTGGATTGGATTTGGATTGGATTTGGATTGGATTTGGATTGGATTTGGATTGGATTGGATTGGATTTGGATTGGATTGGATTGGATTTGGATTGGATTTGGATTGGTTTGGATTGGATTTGGATTGGATTTGGATTGGATTTGGATTGGATTTGGATTGGATTTGGATTGGTTGGATTGGATTTGGATTGGTTGGATTGGATTTGGATTGGATTTGGATTGGATTTGGATTGGTTGGATTGGATTTGGATTGGTTTGGATTGGATTTGGATTGGATTTGGATTGGATTTGGATTGGATTTGGATTGGATTTGGATTGGATTTGGATTGGATTTGGATTGGTTTGGATTGGATTTGGATTGGATTTGGATTGGATTTGGATTGGATTTGGATTGGATTTGGATTGGTTGGATTGGATTTGGATTGGTTGGATTGGATTTGGATTGGTTTGGATTGGATTTGGATTGGATTTGGATTGGATTTGGATTGGATTTGGATTGGATTTGGATTGGATTTGGATTGGATTTGGATTGGATTTGGATTGGATTTGGATTGGATTTGGATTGGTTGGATTGGATTTGGATTGGATTTGGATTGGATTTGGATTGGATTTGGATTGGATTTGGATTGGATTTGGATTGGATTTGGATTGGATTTGGATTGGTTGGATTGGATTTGGATTGGATTTGGATTGGATTTGGATTGGATTTGGATTGGTTGGATTGGATTTGGATTGGATTTGGATTGGATTTGGATTGGATTTGGATTGGATTTGGATTGGATTTGGATTGGATTTGGATTGGATTTGGATTGGATTTGGATTGGATTTGGATTGGATTTGGATTGGATTTGGATTGATTGGATTGGTTGGATTGGATTTGGATTGGATTTGGATTGGATTTGGATTGGATTTGGATTGGTTTGGATTGGATTTGGATTGGATTTGGATTGGATTTGGATTGGATTTGGATTGGATTTGGATTGGATTTGGATTGGATTTGGATTGGATTTGGATTGGATTTGGATTGGATTTGGATTGGATTGGATTGGATTTGGATTGGATTTGGATTGGATTTGGATTGGATTTGGATTGGATTTGGATTGGTTGGATTGGATTTGGATTGGATTTGGATTGATTGGATTGGTTTGGATTGGATTGGATTGGATTTGGATTGGATTTGGATTGGATTTGGATTGGATTTGGATTGGATTTGGATTGGTTGGATTGGTTGGATTGGATTTGGATTGGATTTGGATTGGTTTGGATTGGTTGGATTGGTTGGATTGGATTTGGATTGGATTTGGATTGGTTGGATTGGTTGGATTGGTTGGATTGGATTTGGATTGGATTTGGATTGGATTTGGATTGGATTGGATTGGATTGGATTGGTTGGATTGGATTTGGATTGGATTTGGATTGGATTGGATTGGATTTGGATTGGATTTGGATTGGATTTGGATTGGATTTGGATTGGATTTGTATTGGATTTGGATTGGATTTGGATTGGATTTACAGTTCGATTTTTGTTATTACTTCATCATAACTCGCAATGTCATTATATTTGATAATATTTTTTTTATTGATTTCGCTTCATAGATGATTTAAACATAACGTTCTGATATCTTTTGTTTGTCAATTTGTCTTTAACTCCCTTTTCATTAAATCTTCCCTTTCCTAACTCAGGAGCAATAACTATTAGGTCAGCAAAAATAAAAGCGGATTGCAGTTATTAAATCAGCATGAAGCAGCAAATAGTGACCATGGCAACAATAGATTTAAATTTATAAATGTAAGTTTTCAATAGATTTAAAAACTCTTTTTCAGAATACCTCAAATCAAGATTCTGGTGGAATGCTGCTATCGCTGAAAACGAACAAAAACGTGCGCAGGCGCGAACCACAGAACTCTGAACATTACCACCTCACAACATTTCACTGTGATCTGTATCATGGGATTTATATCACAATATATCACAATGATCTATATCATTCATGGGAATGGAAGGGACCACCAGGGCACCCGAATGAAGCTCTCTGTATGGGAAGAGTGGGAATGCCAACTCCCCATTGCTAACAGTTTGTCAATGTTACTAATTGTTTGTTAAATAGTGGATCAACTAATTTTTTTAATAGATCCACTATTTACGAGAATTGAGTTACATTTCCGTGAGAGAAAAAGAGATAGTATACAATTTTACTCAAAAATTGAGCAGATTGGAACGGATGTGTGGAACGTCGTTGCTATTCATGGATATGCAAGCTGTTTTTTTTTTTTTTCGTTCATATAACTCTAGGAGCTTTTTTCATTATGGTGAATCTCTTTTTGAATACCTTCTCTTTCGTTCATATTTCAATTATCTTAACGTTTTTCATTCCATTATCTGTAGAATATGCCAGTCAGTACTGTTGGGTTGCGATCTGTACTATTGAATCATTCAAAAGTTCTATAATGACGGTGTAATAAATGAAAGAGAGCGAGACAGGAGAGAATCTATCATTGCAAGAATCGCCCTATTGAAAAAAGTTCCTAGAACTGTTCAAAAGTTTCACTTTCATAGCTAAAGGCGTCGTAGTGAACATTCAAACCAAGTTCATTTAACGTTCGTTATTCGTTTTCTCTGAAAATAAATGCATTTTGATTCAGTTGATATGCAGTCAGATTGACATTCAGTCGTGTGACATTCACTACATACTTAGTTTTTTTTTCAGAAATCTGTTAAGTTTTACCGAATTCTCAACAGCTGAACGTTCGGTAATCCGATTTTACAGATTTTGGTAAAATTTTACCGTAATCCGGTAAATTTTTTACAGATATCTTTAAAATTTTACCGAAATCCGTAAAATCGCATTACCGAACGTTCAGCTGTTGACAATTCGGTAAAACTTTACAGATATCTGTAAAATAATCTGAGTGTGTACACTTAAAGCTTGCTACGTTATATTTACAATCCATGCTCATGTGATCAAATCCTCCATATTTAAAACATCTCAAGAATATAATTTCAAGAACAATATGACACCAATCAAATTCAATAAAAACGATTATTTGTATTGACACATTGAACTTGTTGTTCTTGAGGCGTGGATTCCCATACATAACTATTGCTTTTACTTCATTAATAGCAATTTCTTCATTTGGATCTTTAAAAGCCCTCGCTCATGCCCATCACTTTAAGTCTTGACATCGATGAGAGAACAACAGCATCATAGTTTTCACTGAAAGCTTTCGAATCTCACCTGCGGACAAGTTACGAAAAATACCCAAATTGATGTTTGGGTGATAACGGCCAGAGATGAACCAGTCTATGGCTGAAAATATTGATAATTAATAAAAATTTAGTGCATAGTGGCATACTTCTTCAAACTAGATTTTTCACTTGAGTATCTTTTCAAAAAGTCTCAAAACAAAGTTTTGCTTTGATCAATTCAAAACGGGATTATTCCCCTTGATTTTTGTCCCACCACCTCTCCGCATCATTCATATTCTGAGCGTTAGAGCTGTATTATTTTGTACCGGTTAGCTTTCAAAACTTTTCTTCGGAAACATTTCCTTCACTCCGGACATCGTTCCGTTTTTCATTGATGAGAAATAAACGCTTGTTGAGAAGTTTCTCCAGCGGTATTTAAAACACAACTTTTAACATCCTCGTGATAATATGCAGAATCAAGGCGCATCAAACAATGCCGATTAAATTCCATGGCACTCCATCCATCATCATTCGAATCGTTCGAATATGCCATCGTTTTGCAAGTTTTGTGATCGACTTCTTTGACGGAACTCATCATAAGGAGATTTGCGCCGATTAGATTGGGTCAGAAATGATCTGATTTTGTAAGGTTTGAACCAGCTTTCCTTGAACGATTTGTTGAAGATTGTTAGGACGAGACCAGTCATAAGGATTCCCGGAGGATGTTATTTTAAGTCTCTGGCATCGTAGACAAATATTTTCATACAAACAAGAAGATCACTTTCATTCGCAGATAAGGGGAGCAAATTTCAATTTATGAATATTCAAAGCACCATAGTTACCCGTATGAATACTAACGAGAGACTGCACAGAGGGAAAGTAAAGAAAGCGCAATTTCCGAAGACGGTTTTCCTGAGTCTTTGCAACAAGGATGCCGGTTTGAATAAGCATGAAAACGTTTCTGAAGTACAACAAAAGACAAATTTCATTTGGTTGTGTTATGAATTATTCCTGTCAGTACCAGAGCAAGTGTTTTTTTTTCAGTACCAGCAGCTGCAGTTCATTATCAAGCTTATAATTTAATTTGGGACACGCTAGCACAAATAAAATCATGCCTCTTGTTTCAACAGTTGAAACCGGATCAAAGTTTTTCTGTTCGCCAAACCGCAAAATTATTTGTTGTATTGTTGTTGGCTGAACAAACATCAAACCAAATTGATTCGGTTTATGTGGGTTGGCTTATTTGTAGCCACGAAACAGTTGTCGGAGAGGCGGAAACAATTTCAAAGCGTAGAGTTTAATGACGCTCGATGTTTTTCCCCAACGCAGATTACTGCTCTCTGATTAACGGGAAAAAGTCATGAAAAAAAGTATTTGTGCTCTGTGCAACTCCAAATTGGACATTTATACAAACAGAATTAACGGTTTATTTATGGTGCAGCACTCAATCAAATCCTGGTGTCATAGATGTTAAATGGCGTTGAACCAAGAAAATGGATTTTCTGTTGTGGTTGTGTATTGTAGATACATACAATAGACGAACATAAGTATATGAAATGCTAGTGGAGAGAGTCCGGGACGACGATTTCAATATTCTTTGAGGAAACTGCGGTAGTCAAATAAGGCTTAATCTTACGAAAAGAAACTGTAAGAAATTGAATGAATGTGGTTTCATCCACTGCATGGATCGGTGAACAAAGATATAGTTGAGTTTACCCCACTTCACCGTATTTTCAAATAAGGCCCCTTTATCTAAGCTCGGAGGGGACTGCGGTAGTCAAATAAAGCTTAATCTCATGTTAAATTTTCCTAGGAATCGAATGGAGGGGGTTGCATGCACCGCGCGGTTTGGTAAAGGAACATATTGCTGATTTTACCCCGCCTCCCCCATATTTCCAATTAAGGCCCGTTTATCTATGCTCTAATCCTTGAATCAGATTGATTTGCTTTATTCCACAAACATCTGGAAAGCAAATGTGAAGTAGAAAAAGAAATAAAATTGATTGTTTCAGTTCGATTTCTTGAGTTTTTGATGGTACAACTTCGTTTCCATTTGCTTTTGAGCAAAAGATTTCGTAAGATAAAGCTAGCTTGACCCGTAACGCTGGTAGATCACCTTTTCGTGGTGCGTTACGGGTTATCAGATCTACCACCGAACCCTAGTCCGAATTAATTCAAACTAAGGAACATGTGTTTTTGTAGTCATAGGATAGTCCTTATTACATCTTATGTCTTGTGAAAAGCGACAATACTCGGATTCATCCACCGATGATGAGCTTGGCGTAAGTAAAACATGGTAAGTCTTCATTTATGTGAGTTCTCATTGTCTATTTTATGTTCTATAGTTTGAATTGGTTATGACTAGGGTTCTGATGCATGGTCAGTATCGGAGTCATAGTTTTTTTTTAATCAGTTCGTTTATTTGTTAGGCTCAGGCATGTTTAACACTTTGCGGAACCGATGTTCATTATTGTTATGAACATTGTTTTAATTTTTCGATTTTAGTAAAAGTGGGGCGCCAATTACTCGTGGCTAGCTCAAGGTTAATGGGTCACATTATCGTTTGGAAAGGGCTAGGTAGTCAACTTATTTAAGCTATTATTTGCTGCTTTTGGTTGCGACATCTACCAAATCCTCGATCCCTGTAGTCCTTTTCAGGAACTAAACCGCAGATGGGTGACCACAGCTTGCTGGCCAGGTACAAGTAGTACGGAAACAAAAGGATAGCATAACTGGGACACAATGGTAGGGAATTTACTAGAGTGGAAGGAAGGGGGGTGATGACGTTACACTCTTAGATCAGACAAACAAAGGAATTCGTAAATCGCTTGCATGTAGGGAAGATCACGCATTCCCAAAACATCTCTTACCTCGCGGAAGGGTTTTCTACCTCAGGCAACTAGGGTATCCAATAGTAGTGCTGTGGGAGCATCATTATCCGGCAATGCCAAGGAGTCATAGTTTGTTTTCTTTGCAATGAATCTGATTTTGACTGATAAAGGGGCGCGCCATTGAAGAGTGCTCTCACTCCTCAAAGGGTTTAAAAAGCGAAAAATTTCAATAAAATTCGATTCATTGCCAACAAAACAAACAATGACAACTGTAACAACACCGAATACTTCATCATTTCTCAATAGCGATGAGGTAACTCGACATGCACTAAACAAAGGATACAGGATATACTACAATAGATCAAAGTACTGATCGCAGTGACTTATGTCCCGAACAAAGGAAAAAAAAAACATAAAGCTATTTTGACGCAGTAACAACCCCTTCTCCCCTCCTTCTCCGAGGATAGATACACGGGCCTAATTTGAAAATAAGGAGAAATGGTGTAAAATCCACAATAAAATCGTTCACCCACCCACCCAAGCAACAAAGCTAGTATTGAAAATACAGGTAAGCAATATTAGTGTATTCCCAAGCAACCAAAAGTTCTGATAACAAGGTGTTTTTTGGCTTAACCAGCTTACTTTTTAAGCAATCAACCGAACTTTCTAGTTAGAATTCAATGTTCAAGCTTCTAGCAGCATTCTTAGCAATTTCTAAAGAAAACTTCGAAGTTCACGAAATGATCGTTCAAGAGGTTGTAGAGAATGCTACTCAGCCTCAAAAGGTACCTCAAAAGAATTCAACAAAACCAGAAAAAAAATACATTTATATTCGACATTTTCGTTCTTCTCCAATCCTGCCGCAAATATATTTTTTGAGTACTATGTTGTTAATTGAAGATTGAGTTAAATTTGATGATTTTTCTGAATTAAATTAAATTTTTCATAAATACATACTACCTAGTCCTCAACTCGAGTCCTCCTCTTTCAAACCGCGATACTTACCACTGAGTCATATGAACGAGGTGGGTTATGCTATGCCGAAGTTACCGCAAGCATTATATTATTGCACTTATTCAACCCAAAATCAAGATCGGTAATGCGGGATCGCATCAATTCATAAGTTGTCAAGTAATGAAGCGTTAGATTAGCTTAAGAATGTAGTGATGCATTACCAATGCAATAATGCTACTTTTGCAATGTCTTATGGCATTACAAAAGATAAAGCATTAGTTCGATTTTAGTCGGGCCCTTTGCAGCTTTCATCAAAGTTCAATGATGCACTAGACGCAATACATATGCCGTATATATGCATGCTATTACAGCCTCGTGGTTACGTGGGCCTCCCTTAAAGCCGAAATGACTACAAAGTGGCCCACTCTATAGATGGTTGTGAAAACAAATTAATAAAACCTTTATAAGGCCGAAAAGATTTTCAAAATGTTCTAGTTGAAGATGTTATGACCACTTGAGAACCTTCATAATAGGTTGGCTGCCATAAAACCAGCATAGGGCCAAATGGCCACAGCTATCAAACTTCACTGTGATAGAGTGGTTGGTTTTTGTTGTTCTGCTCTGTTCGATTCTTTGCTGTTGTGCTATGTTCGCTTAGCAGTAAATAATATCCAAGAAAAAAGATCTATCTAGAATTATGTTTAAGGCAAAATCTCAGCAACAAATTTTAATTATGCACAATTAATTTTAAGGTGAATATTGGCACGATAGAAGCCTTAAATCAATGCGCCTTGGAAATTATCCGAGTTTACATCAATAAAAACAAAATTGAAACAAATATATTCGATTAATTAATCATGAATTTCCTGTAAATTGGTGGAATTTAATCAGGTTATCTAAAAACATGCCAAAATTGGTCTTCAGTTTACAGTTCATTTACATTACATTTAATATTTGGTTTATTTATGTTTCCACATTTCAATGATTTCTTATATTTCAATATGTTGTTAAAACGAAATTGTGGTTTTTTTTCGGAAAGCCAATTTATCATCGAAATGACTACTATAAAACTATTTGGTCATTTGGTGACTTCCCTCAATGCAAATTTGTCGAGTAATGAATATACTGGAGGCAAAATGGCTTTAAAATGCTTATGCAACTGACCATAATAAGATAATATTAATGAGTCCTAAAACGGCTTTTCAAAACAGCATTTTACGAATAAAGTCATCAAGTCAAAATTAATCCTTTGATAGGAGTTATAAGGGATTTTAGAAGCAAAGGTTTTAAGATCGTGTTGGATGTGTTTTTTTACTTGTGATTTTCATTGTATTGCATAAGTGCGCAAAGTACTAATTGTGTTCGGGCTGTTCCATTCGAAGAGGATGATGTGATAATATTTTCCGAATAGCGGAATGCTACTTTAGCAGATACATAAATGCATCCTTTAGCGTCACAGGGAAGCCTTCCAAATGAAGACTGAGCATCAGCAACAATATCCGCTGAGATCTTTCTGAATTTGAACGATACTGCTAAATACGTGCCATCCTCAAAACAATAAGATTTGATGATGGAAGTGTATGCACGGTACCTATATCCATTTGATGTTTGTACTGTGTTTATGCGGGGCTTTTTGTAAGTGAAAGTGACCTCGGAAGGGACATGAGTTACCAGGCATTCTGAAATGGGTCACTGGAACCCAACAGAGATGGAACTCCAACTCCCGGGCTAAAAATGTTTGTCGAGTCGACAACAATTCGTTTAACTTCAAACATTTTCAAATTTCCTATTGGTACCTCTTGGTACCATAATAAAACAAAATTGATTTTCAGTGGCGTTCATAAAACTTAACAAAGCTGGATGGCTACTTGGGAACACCAGATCACTGTTCAAATTTAAACAATCTTTGTGACACCTTTTAAAGTGTTACTCAGAACCTTATCTGTACTTCAAAAGTAGGAAAGTAGTTCAACATAGATTTGTTGTGAACTATTCCGCTGATTAAAAGTACGGTAAGTATTTTGATTGAACTTTGTGTTAAAGATTTTTGAAGTTCAAAGCAAGTTCTCAACTAACAACATTTGAACTTGAAGGTTGCGTTTGAATAGCAACAAGAAACTTTTCTTGAACTTTCAAGTTCCTTTAGATGTTAATGATACTTTAAAGAAAATTAAGTTCTACCGGTACGTGAAGTGTCTTGTTATTAAGCAAAAAAGTTCCATGAAACTTAATATCAACTAAATGTGAACTTCTGAATTCTTATCTCAAGTAAAATTCGAACTTTTGGTTGCTTGGGTTACCTCATTTTAAACTTTAATATGTAATTAAAAGTGCAAAAAGTGAAGCCTTACTTACCTTACCAATCAGACCAAGGCCGGTGTGGCGTCTGCTATTTACAGAGGTTTTTTACATTGTAATCAGTCCATCGCTGTACCTCACCAGCCTTGCTGTCTGCGAAGGGTCCGCAGGTCACGTTAAAACACGAAAGTTAAAACATCGTCGGAGTTGCAGAAAATGTCCGAAAAAAGGTAGCGGGAAGAAACATTATTCTTTCTTTCCTTGTTTTGTAGCGAAAAAGCGAATTAGCAATCACTGCTGTATGTTAGCAGAAGAGCCCACGCCAGTAATGAGCTCACTGTGGCGCACGCGTCAGGGAATTTAATTGCATTCGCTTCTGTGAAGGCTCTTTTTCATTGAGGGCTCTTCTTCCTACGCTTGAGCAATCGAGTGTAGTGTGAATAAAAACCATTTTTTTCCACTCACATGCGCTACCCGCATGCAAACAAGGGGGAGAATATAAACAAGAGAGAAGAGCTCTTGTTAAGGTAGGAAGAGTGTGTGGAAAATTTAAAATCTCTCGCTGCCACACTGAGGATATGGACATCACTGCTTCCATTCGTGGTTCATTCGCCTCCTCCACGATCCGTATTTGTTGAAATGCTATGATATAAGCTGTGCTTTATCTGTTCGAGACCATTATCTGTGCTATACTATAAACCCAATGTTGTATACTTGCAAATTAGTGTGTAACACTTGTTTACCTCTTGATTCTCTGCTGTACTGTACTTTTCTTTCACTTCCAAATAAAACCTTAACCATCACGGACGTACAAGTTATAACTGCGCGTTTTTCTCTCTACAATAGGTTATGTGCCCTTACGCGGAAGTTTTTTCGTAGTGCGAAAAAGTGTTTTTTTTTTGGTTCGCGGGTGGCAAAATGCCAGGAAACGAGTCTGGAAACTCGACTGGCGGCTCAAGCGGAGGAAATGCAGCACCAGTTGGAGGAGCTGGCACGGTAGTCCACAACATTTCGAGTCTTCCGGGAATCGAGCGGCTCACTGGTCGTGATAACTGGCCCACGTGGAAGTTTGCGGTGCAAACGTATTTGGAGCTGGAGGATCTTTGGAGCGCTGTGAAACCGGAGAAGAATGAGGACGGAGCCGACAAGGCAGTTGACGCCGCTTCCGATCGCCGAGCGAGAGCGAAAATCATTTTGCTGCTCGACCCCGTAAACTATGTGCACGTGAAGGAGGCCAAATCAGCCAAGGAAGTTTGGGCGAAACTTGAAAGTGCTTTCGACGACACAGGATTGACAAGAAGGGTTGGATTGCTGCACAAGTTGGTAAA
Organism: Aedes japonicus; assembly: GCA_034211315.2. NCBI lineage: Eukaryota > Metazoa > Arthropoda > Insecta > Diptera > Culicidae > Aedes > Aedes japonicus. The sequence continues at coordinate 370,055 of JASCZW010000057.1, read as the reverse complement.
AACTGAGCTATCCGCTTGCTCGTCGATGGACGATTACGTCAACCGAATTGTCACGACCGCACACCAACTGAATGGAATTAATTTCCCAATTTCGGATGATTGGATAGGGACGTTGCTGCTAGCCGGTCTTCCCGAAGAATATCGCCCCATGATAATGGCTCTAGAAAACTCGGGGACGCCGATCACTGGGGATGCAATTAAGACGAAGCTGCTGCAGGAGGTAAAATTTTCGGCGGAGGACGCTGCATTGCTTGCAAGCCAAAGGGCGGGAGCAGTGAGACGCAGCGGAGCTGGAAACTTCAAGCAGAAGAATGAAACGAAGAGTAATCCCCAAAAGGACCAAAATGCCGAAAGTGCCACAAGTTTGGACACATCGCTCGGGACTGCAGGAGTGTTGCGAGAGAGGATGCTTTCTGTGCGGTGCTGTCAACTTTTTCATCGTCGAAGGCATCTGATTGGTTCATCGATTCGGGTGCAAGTGTGCATATGACGAACAATCCGGGATTTCTGGAGGATTTGAAGCCAGCGACCGGATCTGTTGTTGCTGCTAACGGAAGCGGGATGAAGGTAACGGCAACTGGCTCGGCCAGGTTGAAGCCGACATGTCAGGAGAGTTGCATTCCTGTTCATGATGTTCAACTGATCCCGGACCTTTCGGTCAATCTACTTTCCGTCAACCAAATCGTCAAGAAGGGATACACGGTCGTGTTCACCGACGCTGGATGTAAGATTCTGAACAGCGACGGCAAAACCGTGGTCACAGGTAGCCACGAGAACGAGCTATTTCCCCTCAAGCAGCGGCAGCCGGATGTGAAGAATGCTTTGGCCTGCTCACCTGCAACCAGCGCGAAGGTTTGGCACCAGCGTCTGGGGCATTTGAACCTCAAGAGTGTTCGGAAATTGGCCAACGGATTGGCGGATGGAATCGCAATCAACAACACGAATACGGGAGACTGCAAGGTGTGTTCAATGGGGAAACATTGTCGGCACCCCTTTAGTAAGGAAGGTTCACGTGCAGTGGGCATGCTCGATGTGGTGCACACCGACATTTGCGGGCCCATGGAGGTGAAATCTCTCGGAGGAAGCAGGTATTATATCGTCTTTGTGGACGACAAATCTCGGAGAATGTGGACGTATTTCCTCAAAACGAAATCGGAAGCCGAAGTTTTGAGAACCTTCCAGGAGTTCCATGTGATGGTCGAGCGACAATCCGAACGGAAGATCAAGGTACTTCGCAGCGATAACGGGAAGGAATACGTGAATAAGGGCTTCGAGAACTACTTGAAGCAACACGGCATTCAACACCAGAAGACTACTGCATACACTCCGGAGCAGAATGGTATGGCGGAGCGCGCGAACCGTTCAATTGTTGAACGCGCCCGATGCTTACTTTTCGAAGCAGGACTAGCGAAGACATTCTGGGCTGAGGCTGTACACACATCCATCTATCTGCTTAACCGGTCCCCTACACAAGGTCACGATTCCACTCCTGAGCAAGTCTGGTCCGGAAAGAAACCCAACGTGTCCCATCTTCGGATCTTCGGCACCAAGGCGATGGTGCAAATACCCAAGCAACGGCGAAAGAAGTGGGATCCCAAGTCACGGGAATGCATTTTCATCGGGTACGACGACAACACGAAAGGATATCGGCTCTACGATCCGCAGTCGTGTAAAGTGTTCACCAGTCGAGAGGTCTGCTTCATCGATGAAGGTTCAGCAAGCCCACCGGTTGAAAAGCAACGTCAAATCTTGGTTCCGCTAGACTTCGAGTTCGTCTCTTCATCGCCAACCACAAGTGATTCGAACAACCGCTTGGTCGAGAGTGCCGAGAGCAAAGACGCTGAGGACGACATCTTTGCGGATTGCGACAGCGGCGACGAAGAAGAGTTCAATGGTTTCGAAGACGTGACTCCTGTGCTCCCACCGCGCAAAACTTCAAATCCACCTCAGTCACAGGTGTTGAGGCGTAGCGGTCGGGAGCACAAAATCCCAGATAAGTACAATGAATTTCAATTGTCGTACAAAGGTCTGCCGCATTCCAAACCTTTACAGGAAGCTGATACGAACGAGGACGAACCGGTTACGCCGGTGCAGCTCACGCCCCAGGAGCAGTTTAGTGGGATCGCAACCGCGATCGACACGGACGTAGCTAGGGATCCATTGGCAAATGGTGACCCGGTCACACATCAAGAGGCGCTGTCGCGGGATGACGCGGCACTCTGGAAGCGAGCGATGCTTGAGGAGTACGATGCGCTCATGGCAAACGACACCTGGACCCTGACCGAGCTGCCCGAAGGTAGGAAACCGATTAAATGTAAATGGGTCTATAAGACCAAGCACGACGCAAACGGCAACGTAGACCGACACAAAGCCCGCCTAGTAGTAAAGGGCTTCTCGCAGCGAGAGGGGGTGGACTATAACGAGACATATTCACCCGTAGTCCGTCATAGCTCTCTGCGATACCTTTTCACCTTGTCTGCCCGGTATGGATTGTCCATTGAGCAGATGGATGCAACAACGGCCTTCCTCCAGGGAGAGTTGTCGGAGGAGATTTACATGGACCAGCCACCGTGTTTCCAAAGGCCCGATCAACCAAGACTGGTTTGCCGTTTGAATAAAGCCCTCTACGGACTTAAACAGTCCAGTCGCGTTTGGAACGCTAAACTTGATGCGGCGCTGCGTAGATTTGGGATGACTCCTTCGAAGTTCGACCCATGTCTCTACTATCGCATCGAAGGCAACCGGATGATATTCATTGCGATCTACGTCGATGACGTGATCATCTTTTCCAATGATGATATGTGGACCAGCGACATCAAGATGAAGCTGAACCACACGTTTCGCATGCAGGACTTGGGACCTGCTAGTTCGTGCCTTGGAATGCGGATTACTCGGGATAACGATGCTGTAGCTCTAGATCAAGAGGCTTACATCGAGTCGGTGCTCTACCGATTCAACATGGAAAAGGCGAAGGCAGTGTCGACCCCGATGAATTCCAGCTTGAAGCTGACTAAGGAAATGGCTCCGCAGTCCGCGGATGAAGTTGCGAAGATGAAAGGTGTTCCGTACCAGGAAGCTGTAGGCAGTCTGATGTATCTGGCGCAGTGCACCAGACCCGACGTCCTCTTCGCAGTCAACCAGCTAAGTCGCTTCAATACAAATCCGGGACCCAAGCACTGGGAAGCAGTAAAACACCTGTTTCGATACCTGCGTGGTACGTCGAAACTGAGGCTGCGATACACCAAAGGAAGTAATGCCGATTTGATTGGTTACTCTGACGCTAACTGGGCGTCGGACTTGGATGACCGGAAATCAACCAGCGGCTACATTTTCATGCTGCAAGGCGGTGCAGTGTCATGGTGTTGCAAGCGGCAACCCACCGTAGCCCTATCGACATGCGAGGCCGAGTATATGGCCCTATCTGCCGCCGTACAGGAAGCCATGTGGTGGCGTGGTTTGATGAAACAACTGGGACGGAATCAAACCATCGAGATTTGCTGTGACAATCAGAGCACTATCTGTATTGCCAAAAATGGAGGCTATACACCGCGTACAAAGCATATCGACATACGCCATCATTTTGTACGCGATGCCCTCGACCAGAACATCGTAAGGCTGAGCTACGTAAGCACCGATCAACAGGTTGCGGATGGTCTGACAAAGGCACTTGACCGAATCAAGCTAGGACGCAACCGAGCTGCTATGGGGGTGGACGCATCAGCTTAAGCGGGGGTGTTGAAATGCTATGATATAAGCTGTGCTTTATCTGTTCGAGACCATTATCTGTGCTATACTATAAACCCAATGTTGTATACTTGCAAATTAGTGTGTAACACTTGTTTACCTCTTGATTCTCTGCTGTACTGTACTTTTCTTTCACTTCCAAATAAAACCTTAACCATCACGGACGTACAAGTTATAACTGCGCGTTTTTCTCTCTACAATAGTATTTAACCTGCACTCCACTGTAGATCGTACGCAGCACCTTCCTTTCTAAGACACCACTAGCAATGTCCATGTTTCGTGGCCGTAGGGAACTACCGGTCTAAATAATGTCTTGTAAAGGGTGTCCACGATGAAATTGCCACACTATGAAATTGCTCTAACTTTTTAACTGTTGGGCAGAATTAAATGAAAATTTGGGTGGATTTAGTTCATAGCATTATTTACATCTTGCAAGTTTTAAAGTCCTGTGATCAAAACTCGCGGAAATGGAGTCGAAAGAACAGCTCGTGCGTGATAAAATCTTGCGCATTCATTACGAGAACAAGGATCTCTCGCATCGTTCCATCGCTAAAACGTTGGGAATCGCGAATTCCACGGTGTCACGAGTGATTAAGCGGTTCGCGGAACGGTTGACCACCGATCGGAAGCCCAGAAGTGAAGGAAAAAGTATTCCGTACAACATCAAAAATCACAACCGCGTAGTTGGGGCCTTCAACCGAAATCCGAACGCCTCCGTTCGGGATGTGGCTAAGAAGCTGCACCTAAGCCGAAGTTTTGTCCAGAAGGCCAAATCTAAGGCTGGGCTTCGAACGTTCAAGGTACAAAAGGCCCCTAATCGCGACGAGAAGCAGAACAAGTCCGCCAAAACCCGTGCCAGGAAGTTGTACCTCAACATGCTGACGAAAGTTGAATGCTGCATCATGGACGACGAAACATATGTGAAGGCCGACTTCAAACAGATCCCCGGCAACCTGTTTTTCACGGCCAAGGATAAGTTCAGCGTTCCGGAGCATGTCCGCACTCAGAAGATGTCCGAATTTGCGAAGAAATTCCTGGTTTGGCAAGCCATCTGCACGTGCGGGAAGCGGAGTGCACCTTTCGTGACCCAGGACACGATGAACGGACAGGTGTACATAAAAGAGTGCCTCCAGAAGCGGCTGCTTCCTCTCCTGAAGGCCCACAACGTCCCAACAATCTTCTGGCCGGATTTGGCCTCATGCCACTACTCCAAGGACGTGCTGAAGTGGTATGCGGACAATAAGGTCAATTTCGTGCCGAAAATGTTCAACCCTCCCGACACTCCGGAGCTCCGCCCCATCGAGAAGTACTGGGCGATTATGAAGCAGCACCTTCTTAAACGACCTAAGGTAGTGAAGAGAGTCGAAGAACTGAAGAAAGTATGGGTTTACATGCAAAACGGTTGATTCACAGGTTGTGCAGAATCTTATGGCCGGGGTTAAGGCCAAAGTGCGGGCATTTGCGTATGGACTGTAAATAAAATACGAGTAAAATGGTAAAATGAAGTTTAATAGTTATTTCTCTATCCCTGAAAATTTGATGGCAATCGGATGAAAACTCGAATTTTGCGAATCAATTTTGTGTGTGACAATTTCATCGTGGACACCCTTTCGATGGTCAACTTTGTAGTTCGGCGAACTTTGTTCGATTTAAGCGTCCTTCGGAGTCCAAAGTAGGCAAGATTTCCAGCCATAATGCACCTTTGTATCTCTCTGCTGGTATTGGCGCCCCATCGGCAATGAGCCCAGATACGCAAATTCGTCTACTATCTCAATTTCATCACCGTCAATCTGAACTCATGCTAGGAGGCTAACATTGTCTTCTCGTGAGCCTCTACGCTTCATATATTTTGTTTTCAACGCATTAATCACGAGCCCAATCTCACCAGCTTCAGCCTTAAGTCTGATGTACGTTTCCGCCATCGTCTCAAAGTTACGTGCTACGATATCCTCGTCTTCGGCAAAGCCAAATAGTTGGACAGACTTCTTGAATATCGTGCCACTCGTGTCTATCCCAGCTCTTTGAAAAACACCCTCCATTGCAATGTTAATCAACAAACACGGCAATCCATTACATTGCCTTAACCCTCTCCGAGAATCGAAGGGATTCGAGAGTGTCCCTGATACTCGGACGAGACACATCACTGGATCCATCGTTGCTTTGAACAACCGCGTCAGTTTTTCCGGAAATCCATATTCGTGCATAATCTGCATTGGTCGGTCTGGATCGATTATATCATAATCTGATTTGAAATCGATGAAAAGATGATGTGTGGGCACGTTATGTTCGCGACATTTCTGAAGCACTCGCCGAATCGCGAAAATCTGCTCCGTAATAGCGCGGGCAGCCTTAAATCCCCCAAAAACTCCTTTGCAACTGGTGATAAGCGGCAACATAACATTATGGAGAGCAACTTGTAGGCGCTGCTCATCAGCGTGATTGCATGATAATTGGGGCAATCCAGCTTGTAAACATTCCTCCTGCTAAGTATTGGTAATTACCCAGTGCAGCGCCCTGGCCAGTGCTTGACCATCGTAATTAATAGCTCGCGTGGGAGTTGGTAAACTCCAGCAGCCTTGTTGTTTTTCAACCGACAAATTTCTTCTAAACTTCCTGAAGGGTTGGGATCGGGATCCACTCATCTTCTGCATATGTTCCTAGATATATTACCGTACCCTGTAATAATGGGTGTTTCAATCAAAATTTGGCGGAATTTAACTTGACGCATTTCCTTTCATCGTGCATTTAAAAATTTCGCACACCCCTCATTTTGAAGATGTGTGTGTGTAGCATCATGCTTCTATTTGGATTTTGAGCTAAGCACTTAGTTATCAAAATGTCGTCAAAGGAAGACAAGCACTGCATCAAAATTTTGCACGCTTATGGCGAAAATTCAAACTACTCTCACGCCAAGTTGACGAAATTGTTGAATGAGGCTAAATCAACTGTAACCAAAATATTAAAAGTGTTCGGTGAACGTTTGTTGACAGCCAAGAAAGCTGGATCGGTGGGAAATCGAAAGCCGGAGGCCAGAGCGACAACAAAAAATGTTGTTCGCTGTTTTGAGCAAAACCCAAACCTCTCCGTCCTAATTGTCGCAAAGAAGCTGGGAGTGGTGCCTTCAACCGTGGGTAGAGCTAAAATACGAACTGGACTGTCGACTTACAAGAAAGTGGTGACTCCAAATCACGACGATTAACAAAACACGTCGGCCAAAGCACGATCGCAAAAGTTGTATACAACGATGCTAACGAAGTTTGATTGCGTGGTACAGGATGATGAAACTTACGTCAAGGCAGACTTTAAACAGCTGCCCGATCAGGAGTTTTATACGACTACCGGACGGGGAAAGATGGCAGATATATTCAAGAACATTAATCTGTCAAAGTTTGCGAAGAAATATCTGGTGTGGCAGGCTATCTGTACCTGTGGCTTGAAGAGCAACGTTTACATTGCGAACGGAACCGTTAACCAGGAAATTTATCTGAGCGACACTATGGTTCTGTTCCATTTTGGGTGGATTTGGCATCTTGCCATTACGGAAAAAAGGCCATGGAGTGGTATGCTGCCAACAACGTTTAAGTGTTGCCCATGGACAAGAACCCTCCCAACACGCCAGACCTCCACCCAGTAGAACAATATTGGGCCATAGTCATTGGCGAACAAAGTGAACAAGGAGACTGTACAAAATTTCATGCCAGGTATTAAACGAAAAACCCGGCAATTCGCATTTGGTGAAAAAGAAGCTTAGCTGAATATTTTTCTTGTATACTGTATCAATTGAACTTGAAAAAGAAAACTAATTTGACTTATTCATAAAAATTTGGATCGACTCACACACATTACTGTTCGACCAAATTTTGAATGGAACACCCTTTATTGCCGTTCAGGTGCTCGTCGAAGTAAAAGTGAAGCCTTATGTAACATGAAGTGGAAAAAAATATCTTCATTCAAAAATATAACATCGCCAAGCGTGGGATTTGAATACAAGTCCTTGACGGGATAGGTTTGATGTTTCTTTGCTAATCCTACTTCGATTTTTGAAAAGTAACCTCTGAGTATCTATGATATGCTTCCCGTTGACAGCTTGAACAAAATCTTTTACAACAAAAATATCGTTATGAAAAAATAAAAAAAAATTGCAACACATGGTTGGTGTAATGTAATTTCAACAGTATTTAGAACTACCCATAAAATCTTGTCCTGTTCATGGTTTATATATATATATGTATAAAACCATGTTCTGAAGTATTAATGCTTTCAGCTGAGGAAACAAGTTTTTTCCTCGTTCGTTGGTCAAAGTGCTATATAGAATTCGGGAGATCCAACCCGCTCTGAACTTGACATGTTTTGCAATACGTTTATGATACATTTACAAAATAATCAATTATAAATCTTTCTAAAAAAAGACGTTTTGTGTGTTACTTGGGCCCATTCGTTAAAAAACCCTCCATACGATTCCTCGGAAATTTTTACAGCTTATGCCAAGTTTGACTATCGCAGCCTCCTCTATAGCTAAGCATAGCTCACAAGTATACAAGTATAGGAAAATAGTGCAAAGTGGAGGATTTGCCTTACGGTGAAGATCTGGTTCGTTGTCGATCGGCCAACAAAAAAGCCGGCTTGATAACTTCCTACGAATTCTTTCGTCTTAGGTGACAGACGACGGAATATGATCTGGGATAGCACTTTATAGGCGACATTCAGAATTGTGATCGCTCTGAAGTTCTCACATTCCAAATGATCGCCTTTTTATGTATGGGGCAGATAACACCTTCCTTCTACCGGTAGCTGTTCGGTTTCCCAGATCCTGGCTCTCGTCCAATGCAAGCAAGAGCTCAGCTGCGATACCATCTTTACCAGTTGCTTTGTTGGTTTTGAGCTGGTGGATGGCATCCTTAACTTCCTTCAGAGTGGGAGTTGGATCATTTCCTTCCTCTGCTGCACTGACGTAGTCGTTTCCTCCGTTGCCTTGGTCTCCCATGCCTACATTCTCCACGCCATTCAGGTGCTCATCGAAGTGCTGCTTCCACCTTTCGATCACGTCACGTACGTCTGTCAGGAGGCTGCCATCTTTATTTCTGCAGATTTCGGCTCGCGGTACGAAGCAGTTGCGGGATGCGTTGAGTTTCTGGTAGAACTTCCGTGTTTCTTGGCACAGCAGTCTATTTCCTCGCATTCCGCTTCTTCCAGGCGGCGTTTTTTCTCCTGAAAAACGCGGGTCTGCTGTTTCCGCTTCTGCTTATAACGTTCCACGTTCTACCGGGTTCTTTGCTGCAGCATTACCGCCCGCGCTGCATTATGCTCCTCCAGAATCGCTCTGCACTCCTCGTCAAACCATTAATTCCGTCGACTTCGTTCCATGTGCCCGATGGTGCTCTCGGCTGCGTCGTTGATGGCTGCTTTTACTGTACTCCCGCAGTCCTCTAGAGGGGACACATCGCGCTCGCCCTCGTCTGGCAACGCTGCCTCGAAATTCTGCGCGTATGCTGAGGTGACATTCGGTTGCATCAGTCGCTCTAGGTTGTACTGTGGCGGTCGCTGGTGCCGGACATTGTGAATGACAGAAAGTTTTGGGTGCAGTTTGACCATCAAAGGGTAGTGGTCGGAGTCGATGTTAGCGCCACCATAGGTCCTGACGTCGATAATATCGGAGAAATGCCGTCCGTCAAATGCGGTTTATTGTTTTGTAAACTTTGTTCAAAATTCTCACCGTATTTTTCTCATCCATAAAATTGAAATTTCTATTAACCTCGAGACAACCGCGAAGAATCGGTTTTATTCCTTTAACTTAGATATAAGATTTACATTTCAAGCTTTTACATTCCAATCTGTTACATATAAAACGATAACTTGGCTATTACGGTTGAGCCTGAATAAATAAAAAAAAAGTATATTTGAAATGAAACTCTAATTCGGGTTTACTTAACAAATCGATCGCTACACTCAGCTGTAATCAATTGCTTACTAATCGTTACATAATTATTAATTCGTTGATCCTTATTTTGATAGCAAACTCAATACCTCTTTCCAATTCACATATATTCATATTATCTGCAGAGGCGATCAAAACATACTTCTAAGACACTCGCCATCCTACGATTGTTATGTTTAATGAAAGAAGGCAAATCCCCTTAAAAATCCTCACTCAAACGTTGCCGTTCAAGTTAAAAACTGGAAAACTCGACAAGCAAAAATCTTTCTTTGTTCTACGCGCTTTACATAATGTTTTAAGCATTATGTGCATGCCTTTCGTCAAATTATACTCTAGCTCATGGATCAAGAGCAGAACGAATAATGCACAGCGATTTATTCAGTTTTCAGCCGAAATGACATTGTTGAATGTCACCGCACTGCTAGAAAGGGACTGTAGCACTAGATTAACTCGAGTTGATGTTTAATTAGCTCCAGCTTTTCAAGAGAAAACTCGTTACAACTAAAAGCTTTTCTTACAGCTGGGAGACACGGTGAAATGTATCCTGTTCATGTACCAAGCTGCCGTGCACTATCACCTATTATGTTTTCCCTTCTTCCGGTTTTGGTTGGATGGTGTCGAGGTGCAATAAAAAGCAGAAAAAACTGCGCTAAAATTGTTGTGGGAATACGGGCACATTACTGCACGTGTGAACAATGTAGCTAGTATAGAATGTAAGTGTGGAAAGTTGTGCCTTCATATATCATTCATAGTTGAACACAAACATTTTTGCTCGTTCAGGATAAAAAATGGTTGCATTGTAGACAACCAATTTCATTTCATATGTGGAATGCACTTTTAAAACTTGATCCTCGTGCGTATGCAGCTGTCTGGCTTAACCAAAGATGATGTTAGAACTTCAATAGTCGTCTATAATAAGAGTAGAATACTCCTCTTATACCGGTTAATTAAGTGCGTTCTATGAACAGCCGAGTGAAAAGATTAACATCAGCAATGTATATAACTATAATAGGAATTTGCTTTTGGCGTACGGCTACTAAGAGCATTTCCAGCCAGAATAGCAAACCGGTTGGACCCTACTCTCTACGATCTAAATGAAATTTTGTCCATATGTTGGTTTCTACCCAAAATAAAGTTTTTCTTTTATAAAAAACTTTATCATTCTGGACTTATTTTCTATGAGGGCGTTTTAAAATGGATTATATTTTTCAATATTGTTTTTTTTTCACAAATGGCTCTTCTCATCACAATGTCGTCTTTAAAAAAAAATTGAAGGTAATAAAATTTTCTTTAAGGATAAAACACACCGGCTAGCAATTTTTTTAAATTTTTATATTGTGGCGCTGCTCCGTCTGGCTTAAAAATAATCTTTTTAATTGTAATTAGTGATTTTAAATATCCCAATAATTTTGAGCTGAACAACTGAACTGCTACTGTGTCATGCTCTAAGGGTAACTTATCTCGCTCACTAAAATTGAGATTGAAATTTAAAATTTACAGAATAATACATTTAGTTACATAATAGTCTAATAATACAAAATAAAGCACAATCTACGACTGAGGGACCAGGTAAAAATAAGAGTCCGTAGATGCATTTTGTGACTTCTGGCAACCTTGTTTTCACTCATCACAACGCTCGTCGATTTAGCACCACCCGGGGAAACTTGGTCCTATACCCAATGCTTTCTTTATCTCCAATCCGCTAAACTAATCGTAATGCTCTGTGATATAGTGGACGAATTTGAGATAACTCAATCCAGACGTCTTCCAAATTTGGCAGATCGACAGGCAATCGATGGAGTCCCACCTGGAACCTCATAGCACAGAGAACAGACATCCAAGCTGGAGTGCCCTTCCTGTGTAAATTTCTGTAACTGACATTTCAAAATTACAGCTCATTTCCGTTAGTTTTGGTGAATCGTACGTTGATGGCGCCGCCTGTGTGCTTCGAGGTTTGATGCTCGTTGTCAATTTTAGTTTGGTGAAACCTAGACTGGGCGGCGCTGGTGTTTCAACGGTTTGCTTTCAAAAATTGACACAGTAAATTGAGAAAAAAATGTTCGAGGCTGGATGTCTGTTCTCTGTGCTCATAGCAATATGCTTAGAGGCGGACCGGAAGATTTGATGAGTTATCTCCCTCTGTCGTATGATCTCCATATTATCAGAACGAAACTTGCATAGCAGCCATTCGAGGGAAATTCATTCGATTCACCCTTCCTCACCTCAGAGGGGGGTTCAAACAATTTGTCAAGTAATACAAGCCGCTCCAAGCTCATTCACCTGGCACCACTCGAGTCGAGACGCAACATGGCAAAGGCATGCTGTATCGGAAATAGTCTTCAAAGCAACATTGGTTGTGCATCGCTGCTCAGCCTGCTGGACAATCACATTTGTCACCGAAATCTTCGAACACATCTGTTTCTTAGCTGTCCACCTGCACGAACCAATCATGGCTTCAATGTACCTATGCGATGCATGTCTTGTACTTTTAACAGGGTTTGCCATATGTTTGATTTTAATGTGTCACGAGAAACGAACAAATGTGCTTTGAGACGTTTGTTTTGATGTAAGTCAATGTTTACAAGGGCGTAGAATATTAGGTTTGTATGTTGGATTTAAGTTAAACACGATTTTCATTGAGGTTGGTATTTCACCTGTTGACGAATAAACAAATAACAACAATAATAATAATAGGCTCCGGCCAAAATACCACATCCCCTTCTCGTGACACTTCTTGCTGAAGGCGGCAACTTTCAACAGTAATTCGTATGGTATATTTCCCCGTTCACCGCACGATCCGAATGAAAGAACAGTAACTTGGACATTCCCTTCTTAGTGATCATCAGTTGTAGTTGGGTGTTGTGGGGCTATGTTTAAGGTCAACAATAACATCCTTGGTACGGGACGCGCAGTACCCTATCTACTGGCAGTCAAGTTATAGCTTTTCTGCGCAGCCCTGCATTTGTTGAGACAATTGGAACGACTCTTCGTCAAACTTCCTCCTTATTCAGACTGATGCAGGCTCATAGGATTGCACGGAAACAAACCCATTTCTTCATAACTGAATAAAAAGTCATGAAACGAAATCTTAACTTATTTTATGCATTCTTGGCTCTTATACATGATTTCATTATTGAAATGACAGATGAGAGTCATGAACATAGAAAGCGTTGTTTTGCTTCTATTCAAAAGTTGTGTAATCAGCTTCATTAATCAAGGATCTAATCAAGAATAACAATAGCGTAGTTAGTACAACCACCATGTACTATCACAACTCTTCACTTCAATGATAGGTACGAGTCTTGACGATGGATTTATTTATTTGTTTACATTTATAATCGATAAAGCAGATTTGCAAAATTCTTGAATAAAGTTTTCAGTGTCAGGAATTCAGTTCATGGTTTTAACCTGATTGATTCATGATTTCATTCCAGCGGGCAAATTGTTCATGATATCATGAGAATTGTTCATGGTGTATATTCATAACACGAAAACAACAACATATTCATGAAATCATTACCTGGTTTTCTTATTTTAAAGAACAAATTATTTCCCATGTGGAACCACTATTCGATAGACGAGTTACGAGGTCAACGCTAACACCTCCTTGGTGGAAGTCGTGCCGTACCCTATTTCCTGGCAGTCATTGAAATAATAAATGGTTTGCAAGATTTTAGAGTGTTACCTTACTCTTAGATTTGGGTATAATCATTCAATATAAGTATAATCATTTTAGCGTGAAATGAAATAAAATTGTAGTAAGCTATGTAAAAAAAAAATTGTTTTCGAAAGAATAAACCAAACCAAGGCAACGCGTAGCTTTAAATATGAACTACCGGTGCTTGTTCAGATCATCATTCCAGTTTGAACAAGCGACACGTTCGGTTGTGTTTTTCGCTCTATCGATACAAAATTTGTTGTTTTTTCTGTTTTCCACCCCGTCCGATTTCACGCGATTGCGCGTCCGGTTCGTAAAATATCGCCAGCGCTTGCTAAGTTATTAGCTATAGCAAGCCAGAAGAAAACTCTGCAAGGTTGTGAAAATTTTCTCGCTCGACCTGTTGCCGTAACAATGGGTCGAAAAAATCAACAGGTGGTGACATCCACTCCAGCGGCATCAGCTCCTGAAACCATGCCAAAACCGAGCAGCTGCAAGCGGCTACGGCACGAGGACACAGGTTCATCAGACCCCAACGACCGTCTACTAGCGAGCAAATGGTTTGCTGCGCTCCCGGTACAGGAGATACCGAAAAAGGTGAAGATCCCGCCGCTTTTTGCCACGTCAAGAAACATCGCTGCACTAAGAACGGAGCTTGCAGCGATTAAAGTTAATCCGCTCTACAAGCTGTGCAGTACCGGCACAAAAATCATGCCGTGTTGTTGGTGCTCACCTAGTCGCACAGCGATACGAGTTCTATACGCACGATGCACCAGGAAACAAGCCGCTGAAGGTGATTCTGCGTGGCCTTCCGGAATTCACTCCGGAGGATATAATCAAGGAGCTGAAAGCGGCCGCTCTTACACCAGTGAAGGTGTTCCCTATAAGACGACAGGAACAGGGAAATCATCGGGACCAGCTCTATCTGGTCCACCTGGAGAAGGGTTCCGTTACGATGGCGGAACTGATGAAAACACGGGCCCTCTTCAACGTCATTGTCGAGTGGGACCGGTATCGCCCGAGACAACACGCCGTGACGCAGTGTGGCAACTGCCTTGTGTTCGGCCACGGAACCCGAAACTGGAGCACACGCCACCAAGGATTGTGCCCCGATGGACGAAGGTGCCCCTCCAAAGTGCGCCAACTGTGGCGATAATCATGAAGGCAGTAATCGAAGTTGTCCCAAACGTGCGGAATTTCTGGCGATCCGCAAGCAGGCGTCCACCAAGTCCCGACCTGGCCAACGCAGTGCTCCCCCTCGGATGGACGAGGAAAATTTCCCAGCGCTTCGGTACCAGGTGCCAAATCTACAGCCGTTGCAATTAAATCCCCGCCATGCCAACCACCCGTCACCATCGGTACAGCAACGATTCGCGGCAGCCGCCGCAACCCCTTCGCCGGCTGTTCCTCCAGGTTGCAGTAGTTCCACACAACCACCGGTCGATGAACAGCTCTACGACTCGGAGCAAATAGTTGAGTTCGTCCAAGAGCTCTACCGCCAACTACATTCCTGCCGCTCGAAGGAGGAACAGCTCTAAGCCGCCACATCCGTGACGATGAAGTTTATTTTCAGGTATGGACCATAATCGCATCATAAACATCCTAAATTGGAATGCTTGTTCCATCCGGAACAATACCGTAGAGCTCGGTGACTTCCTTAACAGGAAGGCCATCGAAATCACCATCGTCACCGAGACACATCTCAAGCCGGAACTCAGCGTTTTTATCCCAGGATATCGGATTGTGCGACTTGATCGTAGCGGCTCTAGTGGAGGAGGGGTTGCGATCACCCTGCGCTACAACATCAACTACCATCTGCTTCCGAGTTTTCAGCTGTAGTCTATCGAAGCCATCGGAGTCAAAGTCAAAACTGCCGTCGGCCCTATTATCATCATCGCGGCCTCTTGTCCCTAGCAAGCCAGCAACGCTAACGGAACAACAACGGTCCTACGAAACGACATCCGTTAGATAACTCGGAGGCAGGGGCAATTTATCATCGCTGGCGACCTAAATGCGAAACATGAAACCTGGGGGAACACCCGGCGCAACCAGAACGAAATAATTCTGCAGGAAGACCTGCAAGAGGGACATTACACCGTCCTGGGCCCGGATACTCCCACCCGGTTGAGCAGATCCGGGGTCCATACGACAATCGACATCTTCCTCACGAACATGGGGAACAACATCGTCCAGCCGGTCGTGCACCAGGAGCTTAGCTCGGACCACTATCCGGTGGTGGCCGAAGTTGGCTCCTCGGTCAACCGGCATCGAACCACCAGACGAAACTACCATCGCGCCACTTGGGAAAGGTTCCGACAACACGTTGACGACAACATCGATTTCGACATGCACCTTGATTCGGTTGATGACATCGAACGGCAGCAGCAGAGCATCGAGCAAGCGATCTCCCAGGCCCGGGAGCATCATGTACCGGTGATAGATCAGGTGAGCAACTCTGTACCCATTGATAGACCGATTAAAGAACATATTCAATTGCGCAACGCTACCCGGAGGCAATACCAGCGAACTGGTCTGCCTACTTTAAAAGTCAATGCAATCGGATGACCAAAATTATTAAGGCTAGAATGGTGGACCACAGAAATAAAAATTTTGCCGACAAGATCCGCTCTCTCCCAGATTGTGCAAAGCCGTTCTGGAAGTTGACCAACATTCTAAAAACTAAGCCAAGGCCCATTCCACCGTTGATCCCACTTGACAGCAATGGCTCTAAGGATCGATTGATAACTCCTGCAGAAAAAGCTGCTGAGATAAGTCAACACTTCGTCAGCTCGCATAATCCCATAAAGCTGCCGTTGGCGCGCTTATTACTAACATACATCTAAGCCCCAACAATTTGGAGTTGGAGATCTCAGCAGACGAATTGTTGACTTATATCAAAGGCTCAAAGAACATGAAGGCCCCAGGTTTCGACAACATCATGAACTTGGAGCTCAAACAATTTAGCCCCCAGTTCTATAACCATCTGGCGATGGTTTTCAACCAATGCCTGCGACTTAGCTACTTCCTCTCGTGTGGGAAGTCAGCTAAAGTCATCCCCATCCAGAAAGATCCTTCATGCTCCATGAGCTATAGGCCCATCAGCCTTCTCTCAGGATTATCCAAGCTGTTTGAGAAAGCGATCTACCGTCGGCTTCTTGCATCTGCCGACGAGCTGAACATCTTGCTCGACAAACAATTTGGCTTCCGACGCGGTCGCTCAACAGTGCACCAAATTAACATCCTCAGACGGAATTAGTCTGTTTCGAAATCATCTGCCATGACACTTCTCGACATCTAGAAGGCCTTTGATAACGTCTGGCACGATGGCTTGGCGTACAAGCTGTATCAATACAATCTTCCCATCTTTCTGGCGAAGATAATTAAAAATTATCTGTCGGACAGGACATTCCGTGTTTCGCTGCAAGGTGCAGTTTCCAATGCACAGGAGATTTCCGCCGGTGATCCGCAAGGAAGTATACTAGGTCCACTTCTGTTCAACCTATTCACCTCGGACATACCCCCGCTCCCTGAATGGATCTCTGTCGTTGTTTGCCGATGATACCGCAGTCGTCCACAATGGTAGGGTAATAAGAGCGTGTTTCGAGCTGCGAACTTTGTTATGTAGCTTCACAATCACAAAAATACGTTTCAGTGTAGGGCAAAACAAATGTAACGCTGTAGATTAAATTATACCACATTATACTTTGCGTTGATCTATATCCCTTTTTTTGTTTGCTCACTTACACAGATAATTATTAGATGATAAGAATACACATGAACTTCAGTGCGAATATAACCTTTGAACTAACCACATCGAAACATCACAGTTTTCACCTCAGATCCGAAGAAATTAACCAGCGACCGAGTCCTTTTTCCAAGTGTGGCAATCTCAAAGGGATTTTTGCCAAGTTTCGTTTTGATAGTGGATACCCAACTTTTGGATACCTGTGGATACCTAACTTTTGGGAAATTCGTCGTTAATAGACTTTCGCGAGTGTGTCGTCAACAGAGCGCTTACAGCAAAACTGCAGCGAAGCCTGAATGTTCTGTCTGAATACTTCACCGAATGGAAGATCTGTATCAACGCAGCGAAGACCCAGGTCATCCTCTTCCCACACTCAAATTCTTCCAGACTTGTTCCGCCTGAGGATTGTTAAATCAGCCTAAACAACACAACCGTGGAATGGGCCAAATCAGCTGTCTATCTTGGCGTTACCATAGACAGCAAGCTTATTTTCAGAGAACAGGTTGACAAAACTGTCACAAAGTGTAACGTTCTGTTGAAACTACTGTACCCATTGATCAACAGAAGGTCTACGTTATCCCTGAAAAACAAGCTTGCTGTCTACAAGCAAATCACACTTCCAGTCATCGAGTATGGCATGCCAATATCGGAGAGTTGTGCAAAAACACATCACCTGAAGCTTCAGCGAGTTCAAAATAAGTTCCTCAGGATGACCCTGAACACCCCTCCAAGGAGTAGAGCATCTGAGGTCCACCGTCTGGCCGAGATACAAATACTCGATGATCGTTTTAGTGAGTCTATGAATCTGTACAGGGCACGCTGCCTGACATCGGGATCACCAGATCATCCGGAATCTGGTTCCCCACCCCTAGGATTTTCAAATTGTAGTTGTAGTTGTAGTTTTAGAACTAGGTTATCAATTTTTTACCAAACAATGCCCCATGGGCTGAACTGAAAAAATAATTAAATCACAAAAAAAACTAAACACATCAATCACATTTAACAAAGCTGAAGAGCCCATGGGCTTAAACACTTAAGATTTGTAAATTAGTATATAAGACAAACAAGGAAAATAAAGATCAATTTTACTACTACTTGCTTGTTCAGATCATTCTTGAAACGAACTTTGCCAGCGACGGAAGCAGCAGTAGCAGCATTAAACTTCAATCTTCATCTTTGAGGAACGCAGGCGAGCAACGGTGTCCAGACAGCAAATAGATTCCACTTCCGATCGTCGTGGTAAACAGGTGTCCCGTAACAGCAGCAACAGTGGTAGCAGCGGCATCGAACCAGTCATCCCAAGCGAACGATTTTAAGAGTTGGCGTTCGACTTGGCGGACGGTGGTTCAACAACAGCGACTTGCGATGGACCACTTGGAAGCAAACCGGTTCGTTAGAGCCCCCAGTCACGAAATTCACGATAGCTGGGCCAGGACGACCTCTGCTAAAACCCCAACCATTGTACCCCAGTGATCTATTGTAGAAGTACAGAACACTATTCGGCTTCCTTCAAAACGAGTATCACTTCAAAATATTCGTACCCATCCCTGCTAGGCCTGCATTCTGATTGGCATCAGAAATGTATTGCCTATTAGTTAAATATTTGCATACATACAGCCTCAGCTTGCATACAAACAGCCTTCATATTAGTACTAACCATTATTTGTTTCTGCTCTCTGTGTAAACACAGCCTATCAGGCAGAAATAAGGAAGATCTATGATGCGCATGCTCATGCTGTACCTTTCGTACATCAAATTAAACAATTTGTATTAAAATTATTTAGAACTAGAAAATGTACACGGAAGTAGTGATTACGAGTTAGCTACTCGCCCAGAAGACGCCAAAGGAGATTGCCAAAGTCATTTGGCCACAGTTTATCGCATCAAAAAGTTCCTACATGACGGTCCAAAGAAATGTTTGCACGTTCGTCAAACGTGATCAAATCGGTCCATCTTAACATTGTTCGCAACTCGGTGGGTAACATGCCAAGACGTACAACATTTCTGAAAAATCCATGCAAAGAATCATTAAAGAACACTTGTACGCATCTTTCAGAACTAGATGGATTACGCCACTTAATTACGGAGCTGGAAATGGAGCTACGAGTGACTCATACGAACGATTGCTTTCTTTGATGAAGAAGGAAAAAATGATAATCCTGTTCTCCGACGAAAAGCTGTTCCTAATCGATGCTGTGTCATAAAACCACTCAAACCGAAGAAGTTTGAGAAAGTTCCGGAGAAAGTGAAGTATATGTTCCAAACCAAACCTCCGGCCTACGATTTGAAAAAAAAAAACACATTGATGCTGGTGTTAAAATCAATACCAAAGGGTATATCGGTGTTTTGATGGACAAAGTACTTCCCTGGTTGACATCATACCATAGAAGTGAAGACCCTGAAGCCTTTCATAACGAGTACATGGTAATCGAGGTCGGAGGACCACGTTCAAAATGTGTGTTTTAGCTTCTAGATTCGTCTTAAGGATGTCATTGATAAAATTGGAGGATGCATCGATTGAATTTGCTTGAAAGGACCTAATAAAGCTAACTGAACTCTAAAATGTTGATACTATTGCTCGAAGCAGTTGATAATAAATTAATAAATAGATTAATAAAGAGATTCTTATTTTTTCATAAAATTGTTTGTGTTATTATCCTGATGATATTGATCGGAGAATTCAACAAAATCTTGCCTGTGTTATTGATCTATTTCTGATACTTCATCATGTATTTTTTTTACCTTTGAATCTAAATATGTATACATAATCTCTATTTTTAATAGGAAGGTTCACGTTCTCTAATGGTGCAAAATATGAACTACCACTATTCAAAACAATCTTTAATACTTATTTCTGTCTTATTTTCTTAGCTTACTATTAGCTAGAAGCGAGTAGAAATCTAACATTCTGGCAAAAAAATCACAACTAGACGAAATAAAGCAATCAACCGTCAATATGCCGTAAAAATAATAATACTCTTTTAGTACTCACGTCACGTTATCTAGGACGCAAGCATGTAATCACATGGCGAACATGAAATGTCAGGTCTACCCATAAATTAAGCGATTTTTCATGCCAAGCAAAAACGATTTTTCATCATCCCGCTCGAAATATCCAACACCCGTCAACTGCATCAGCACAATTTCGTTTCACATTTTCATCACGTGTTTGACTTTATCGCTCGAACCGAGAATCAGCCGCAGTCATCCGCCCACACAAAAGAGTCTTAGTGGTGAGCCAGGGCTTAATGTTGTTCCTCCCATTCGGAAAGTGATATTACCTGTCTGATTGTTTGCCAAACTCACTGTGCATCCCTCATATTTACTCAAGTGGAAGCTGCTTCTAAAGCGGAAGCGGCGAAAATAGCGCTTCTTGCATCCAACGACGACGGCAATGAAGGAATCCAAAAGCGCGTCTCCTATGTATATATCAACCCTTCAGGACAACTGACGACATAAACCCACTATGCGGTGTCCCACAACATCTCTTGGCAAGAGCCCCAAAAACATTCTTCTCGACACGTTTTTTTAGACTTTATATCATACCGCTTTGCCACCAACGAAGAATTTCTCAAAGCAAACATGCTGCGGCTCCGAGACTGCATGGCTGTAATTTCATTCTTCCTTGGTTTGGTATAAAATATGGAAGGTGAATTTTGCTGACATCTGTGGACTATCGAGGGGTAAATACGCTTCCGGGAGGAAAACATTTCCTCGACTCATTTCAACAGAACGCTTACCACAAATTATTATGCCATGTGTGATATCTGACGGAAAGCCAAACGAGCCAAACTCCGGAAGAGCCAAAGATGAATCCGATTCTGCTGGTCGGTGTCGGTTTGCTCCCCCAATCATATCGGTATGACCAGCAGCTTTTTTTGCTCCCTGTGCCGCTATGCAGTGCAATCATTCATATTGATAAATCTAATGGTTACAGTTTTGATCTGTTTCAAATAGCCACCTTTCTGTGTAGTTCGGTTGAATTCCAAATCTGGTTGTGCAGGTGCCGAGTGCTGGAAAGGTACCTACGAACATTTGCTGCATCATCACTATCATCAGCTGCATCCGGCCATTCGGAGAAATTTTGAAAACCGATAGTCTCTGGCAAGAAGTGTGCGCGTTTAGTTTTAACTAGATATTGCATCAAGGTTCAATAAGTGTGAAACATATGTGGAATATATGATGAAATGAGTATCTAGTGACATACATCTTTTACAAGATCGAGCGGGGATGGGATGTTGAGCAATCAATGTTACAAAATAGATTAAACAACTTGATTTATATGAATAGCATTTTATTAAAAATTGACAACTTTGGCAGCACAGACAACGTCATTAAGAATTATTTGTTTCTTTCATACAGTGCAAATACTGTTGGGATTGTGGAACGCAAATTCAGTAATTAGGAGCAGACCAAGTAACATTGTAAGGAGGTTAGGAAACAGTTTACTATATTAGTGCCAAGATCATTACCAAGATTTTACCAATGGCTATGATGCTATCCCAAGTAACAATTCAAATGCAAATTGGATTTATTCATGTTTTATTGTATTTTTATCAAAGCAATATGGAGATCATCTGGTTTTATCAGGGCATTTTCCAAGTTAAGGTGGTTTTAATTGATTAACAGTTCTTAAGAGTGATTAACGAACACTAAAAGAAACCTCCATAAAATTACATCATATATAAGTGTTATTCACCTAATAAGTAATTTTATAAGATACTTTATTTCCCTCTCAAGACATAGTTTCGCAACTTTCATAAAACCAGATAAAAGTTTTGAAAAAGTTTTATGACATTCTTTTTCAAGATAATTGTATCTTGAAAATGCTGCCAAAAAACGTTTTTAGAACCATATGATCTCGAATAAGAGCATATTCTCTTGAGAAAGAACATTATGTGAAAAATAATCAAACTGGACAATGGACGCCCATAGGATAAAGAAATTGTAAAATAGATAATCGTTCAAGCGGAAATTCAATAAAAACCTATTCAATATATTGAATACTACGCATCTCAGCCACCAACCACAATTTGTTTTTTTTTTTACCATCGATAGATTCCATTATATTTGCAGCCTACTGAGACTAACGTATCAGAAGGGTCTATGCGTTATTCGTACTATATTTTGTAACGAATCAAATAAAATGGTGCAATGTGTCACCAGTTTAAAACCGAGAATCATAGCTCATGATAATTGATTTTATGCAAATTGTGCAAGTTAAACCTAACGTCCCAGCTAGTGCGTTACATGGCGCAACACCGTGGAAACACAGCGCAGTACTTTCGACTCAAGATTTAAGTTGCACTACGATAGTAAAATGTTATGTTAATGTTAAATTCTCCCGAGTCGTGTATTGCAGCTCCCAATAGGCTACACAATATTTATACTCGTTGCAAGTAAATATTGGTATATTATCTAAGCGAAAATCGATTTTTGCCATGATCTATACGTTAAATTTAAAGTCGCAAGTAGTGCGCTGCAATCGCTCAGTGATTCACTACACAGCGCACTTCTTCCGACGTTAGGTTTAGCGTATAAATCAAAAGAAAAATCATTTTTCGCTCAACTGATGTTTCAGCCATCGACGCAATATTATTATCTGTCATTCTTCCAAAAACCGTTATTAGCATATTCAGAGTTTTTTTTTTTGTTTTTTATCGCGCTTTTATATAACGCTGGTGATTAAAAACTATAAATTATAAGCTGTAATTATGACTCAAAACATCAATTATGCATAGGCACTATTGATTTGAACGTTCACATTTTCTTTGTTTGTGTTGTGCCTTCTCCACACTGATTTTATGGCTATCCTATGAAAGACTTGTTTACCTTGAGAAATTCAAACAAGTTTTATTCAAGCGTAACTCATCTTTTTCAGGAAAACAACAAATAAAGATGAACTTATCGCGCTCCTCAAAAAATCTTGTTAGTCTTGCGCAAGAAATATAAGTTCTATTTGCGTTTTATTGTAGTTTTGGATAAAACTATTGCAAAAATGGTGAGCGTGGCTATTCTGGATTTCCTCGGAATGGTATCCATTCACGTAAGTATGCAAGAAAACTCTCGTTTTTGCAATGCTACGAACAAACAATGCTGTTTAAAATACATTTTGAAACTTAAAATGGATTGTAGACACAATTTTTCCAAGATCTTGTCAGCCTTGTCAATGTCAATGTTCTAGCAATAATTCAGTGGCGCATTAAAATTTTCGAACTTTTATGTTATAAAACACCAATAAACTGAATGTCGCATGAAAAATTTATCAATTGCGAAATATGGAATCTTCGAAACATATTTGTGACGGACTGGAAGTGTTCTTAAAGAGGAAAATCATAAAACTATCAAAACTTGTAATAGTTCTATCAAAGTTTTAAGCACTTCTTGAATGTCATTACAAGTATGTACCGATAAAACTATCAAGTTTTAAGCGAACCTTTGCAAATAGTCCTGAGAACCTCCTGTAGTATGGGCCTTTTGGAACTTATGAGGGTTTTATGGCCGTTTTATCGATGTTATGTAGAATATTTAGTTTTATGCGTGGTTTTATCAAATTAGTCTTGAAAACTTTTTTTTTTTTTTTTTGTTTTTAACATCATTAGGGCCTAAACTTGGTCTGTTGATGTCTACTTCAAATAAACAAATAAACTTCTTCAAGTGTACCTTAAAATTGAATTTGTTACTTGGGATATATACAGGGATTTGTAATTCCATAACAACTGAAACGAATGTCCGAGGCAATGCTGTGTTGAGTGATGGAGCCAAAAGAGTGTCCAAAATTTGATGAGTGGTTTTCGAAGACAAATTCGAGACTGCATCAAAACCAAATCAGAATATTTTTTTACGCTATCTTTCCAATAAATTGCAGTAAACTAATGCGGTAAAGGTATTAAATGACTAAAGCTTATGCTGTTTAAATTTATTTTGCACGTTAAAGTGTCGCCACAAGGCGGCTATTTCTTGTATATAATGAGCTATATGCTAGGAAATTATGTAATAATTCATAGGAACACCTAAACTATGTATTGATAGCTCATAGTTATGACTTGCAAGTGCTAGTTTAACGTTATGATATAGAGCTGTGCCCACAGTCGTGTGTATACCTGAGCCAATGTTTCTATGTGATAGTAGTAGGCTATGAACTATTCCACCTGGACGGAATAGATCATAGTTCGTTGGTCAAAGATTTTTGACAGTTCGTTTGAATTTGTTGCAAGTTTGTGTTTGCGCGGATTTTTAAAGCAAAAATGGACCAGGAAAATAAAATTTCGCATAATTGAGCTGTGGGAACAACATTCGGTGTTGTGGGACCCAACTAACTCCGATCGCAAGAGGAAGTGTATACTTCATAGTGACTGTATTATTCTGCTTTACAATTCCTCATCCGAAGAAGATCTAGACCAGGGGATTCTGATTCCTAGTTATGTTCTAAGTATTTTAAAAATGATAACGTTGAGAGGGTGTTACGATTATAACATTTCCGATGTTTATCCCTGACTTCAATTTACAATCATCCGTTTTGAAACTTAAAAAACCTAGAGAATCGAAAGCCATCAGTGCGCAGTTTTAAGCGTGAAAAGTCATCATATGATGAGATGGCGCTTCTCTTGAACTGCGTCGAAATCGTTTCCGTCCCACGGAACTTACAAAACAACAAAATCGGGCCACTATTCTGGGAAAATCAGCCAACTCAGCAACAGTAACAAGGCTGGAGATGTTATGGGCTGATGACTGCTTCGTTTAACAAACATTAGATGGCTTGAATAACAAATTTGAGCAAGCCTATGAAGAGATAATAATTTTGAGAATGTCTCAAAAGCAGCTGATCGCATCAGATGAGCCATACAACTTGATCTTGCATCAGATTCCATTAGAATAGTTATTAGAAGGATGCCGACCCATGGCCATTAGAATGATGCTGAACTTTTTATAATTTTAATAATCACTGACGCACTTTGCAGGGGCTTTAAGTTTAACATGCTCTACGTCTAATGCTCCTACAGAATTGTAAAATTACCATTTTTTTCAAAATCGCGTGAAAGTGACAGCCTGTCATTTCAATTTCATTCAATGTTTGCTGTTCTAAGAACCGGTACATACAGGGTGCGGCAGAAAATAATTCGAAAATTAGTTCTATTTCTTTCAAATCCCATTTTCCACTAATTCAAGCAATAATATCAACATTTTCGAGTGCAATTATCTTTATAAAGTCCTTTTAAACAAATTTATTCAATGTGTCCTCCATTTTTACTAATAACATCCTCGAGCCGACGCCGGAAGCCAGAGCATGCTTTTCGGACGTAGTCCTCCGACATTGACTGCCATGTGTGTGTTATGGTTGACTTCAGGGTTTTCACACTAGGGTGTGATGTTTTGTAGGCTCGTGCTTCAACATATGCCCAAATCGTATAATCCAACGGATTAAAATCTGGACTGCTAGGGGTCCACAAACCTTCGGCCAAAACATCATGTTTTCGTTCAACCATTGTTGGGTTCGATTGGACGTGTGACATGGCGCTCTATCCTGCTGTAGGACAACGTTTTGGTCCTCGAAGAAGTTGGCCTTCACCCAGGGAGGCACTTGGTCCTTTAAAATACCGATATACACTTCGGTATTGATTTTAACTACAGCACCAATGAAAACAGGTGGCACTTTCAAACCGTTGGACGCCACCAAGCCAAACATCATGACACCAGCCGGATGTTTGGTTTGAAATATGAATTTCACTTTTCCCGGAACGTTCTCCATTTTCTGCGGTGAAATGAACTGGTCCGTTGCGGCTGTTGGCCACAGCATCGATGCTGAAAAGCTTTTCATCGGAGAATAGGATTATCATTATTTCCTTCTTCAACAAGGAAAGCAATCTCTTGGAACGAGGCACGCGTAGTTCCTTGACTTAGTCCGTAATCAAGTGGCGTTTCACTCTGGCTCTGGATGATGCATGCAGGTCTTCTTTGATGATTCTCCGCATGGATTTCTCCGAAATATTGGATTTGACCGATTTGATCACGTTCGGCGTGCGTGCAAAGCGCGGACGTCCACTTCCCGGCTTCCGCTGCTTAGGACCATCCTGCAGGGACTTTTTTATGCGGTAAACTGTTGCCAAATGGCACCCTACCACCTTGGCAATCTCTTTCGGCTTCTTCTGGGCGAGCAACAAACTGGTGATCACTTCTTTCACGAACATTTTGACGAATTTGCAATAAAATAAATAGAATGTTTGGATGCAGCGTATCATAATGAACTGACCGTTTTTGCAACAATATTTTTAATTTGAATGTTGTAAGTGTCTGACTAAAGGTCTAACATTTTGGCTCAGGAAAATTTCACCAATTGGAGCATTTCAGTTGAAGGTGAAGGCAATGTTAAGAAAGAAAGTGGAGACACCGGGCTAGCGACAGATTCGTAGCGCTGGTGGTTACACACCTTGCAATATTGTATTTAAGGCACTTTTACACTGATGCTGGCCAATAGTGGTGGCGAGCCAGCTGCATGTGTTTAGATTGCTTCAAAAATAGACTAACAGCACAGAGAACAGACATCCAGACTTAACATTTTTTCTCCAATTTACTGTGTAAACTTTTAAAAGCAAACCATTGGGAAAACAACGCCGCCTAGTTTAGGTTTCACCAAACTGAAATTGACAGGCTATCAAATCTAAAGGTGAGCAAGTGGCTCCATCAACATATGATTCATCCAAACTCACGAAAACGAGCTAATTTTAAAATGGCAGTAACAGAAATTTACACACGGTGGGCACTCCAGCTTGGATGTTTGTTCTTTGTGCTAACAGCACGTCAAATGCTGACGCCTGTTTCTTCACTCTTGCGTCATTTTACTCAATTTTTGAGTACAATTGTATCCTATCTCTTTTTCTCTCAGGGATATGTTACTCAATTTTCGTGAAAAGTGGATCTACTCAAAAATTGTATACAAATACAAATACAAATGTACTCAAAAATTTAATAAAATGAAGCGGGAGTGTTTCCTAGCCATGCTATGTATTTGTATTCGTATGTATGTATTTGTCGACATAGAAACAACCTTTTGGTTTATATCAGCGGACAAATCACTTTGAAAAAAAAAATCAGAGCAGCTTAAAACTCTCCCTGCGAACAATCAGTGCGACCTGCAAAGCTCTTACCAATGTTGTTCCCATCAGTTGGACATGCTTGCGTTTTCAAAAACAAGAAATTGAAAATCGTATTTATCGTTGGAACAACTTTTTAATTGGAATAAAATGAAAAACGATTTACATTTCCATTGATAAGATTCATATGAGTAGTATTTTAAAGTGAACGAGAAATGTTTGCCCAGTAAAGTTTGTTCGATTATGCCTGACCAAATGGAGTTATTACAAATAGATATATCTGTGCCCTACGATCTCTACTTGTCAATCAATTCTACAGAATTTAAGACCTTGTGGTCCCCATTGTTTATGCAGTTGTTATAGTTTCCAGTCTCTGCCGAGTCATATATCATGCCATATCAGATGATATATGCGCATTGAGAATGGTGTTTCCTCCTGGAGTGGTGACTCGTACAAGATGCAACAAATACGGTAGGAACATACATTTATAGGTGTGTTGCCATTTGTAGGGTATGCCAATGTGGTTTAATTTGCTGCTTTGCGGTAGTGGTCACAGGTTAAACTTGTCTGGTTAAGGACATGATAGCAAGAAGTTGACGCTCTTTTTGGATATGGATGAAAGCAGTACAACGTGTTGCCTATCCCACACTGAATATTATTCTGGTTCTCGGAAAATCATATACGTTCGCTTTTCTTGGAAACTTCCATTAGGGTTTTTTCCTTTTTTAACGTAGGACTACGTCTTTGTTTACTATACTATGGTACAGTTTTAATGAAAATCGAATTGCAACCGGCACTATAAATGGTCAGGTTTTGAGCTATAATATCTCAGTCGTTTCTCAAAATATTTTCAAAATGTCTGCACCAATCGATCGGAAATATGTGTACGCATCGATTTTAATAGCGGACATCGTTTATTTTGGGCTATTACATACTATTGAAAAATGCACAAATACATAAAATATAAAGCCTTTTATCTTCACCCACCGTCACACACGTGGTTTCTAGAAATCGCCTTCAAGTATGCACACGCAACAATATCGAATGCATCACAACGGAGACGGAAATTTGTGATGCCAGCAGGTTGAGCAGCAATCGCGAAGCGAACAATTGGTAAATGGCACGGCACGTACAGTTCGAGATCGAAAACATTTGTGGTTCGTCACAAAGTGAGCAATTATTTCACTTTGCTCAAACATGTACAATGGACCGTTGAGCAGTGATAAAAAAATAAAATCGATACCGTGTTGAAAACACTTATGAAACTTAACACTTAGGGAACGTCCATTAATTACGTCACGCAAAAAATGGTTTTTTAAACCCCCCCCCCCCTTGTCACATTTTTTGTATGGACCTTCAAATTTAT
The DNA here is from genome assembly GCA_034211315.2 of Aedes japonicus. Taxonomy (NCBI): domain Eukaryota; kingdom Metazoa; phylum Arthropoda; class Insecta; order Diptera; family Culicidae; genus Aedes; species Aedes japonicus. The sequence goes on along the minus strand of JASCZW010000057.1, from coordinate 341,516 downwards.
TTTGCATGGATCGTCACGTTTTCCGGAAACCCCCCCCCCCCTAACCCTTTACTGCGTGACATAATTAATGGACCTTCCCTTACCAAAACTAACGAGTTCACTGCTAGATTCGCTACGTATTCCTACGTAACCACACAGATAAAAAGAAACATTGAATTTTCTGCGTTATCTAATGCACATTAAGGAAATGCTAGGTTCGGCAGAAAATAATGGGATATTTTTTGTAAATTTAAGCCAGATAACGCCTGAATCAAGCCTGTTGTATGAAAGATTGCAAACATTGTTGTATGGTGCATCAAGGACTAAAACCAATTACGTTGTTTACGCCTCATTCGGCTTGGAATTAAACGAGGGGAAACTTGATGCGCTTGTTAAAATTAATTATTTTTTTCTGTGCATTGCATCCCTTGTGGTTTTTTCAAAATTTAACATGAAAATGGTTGCCTGCTTGCAATCACAAGTTAAGTTGAACAATTATTTGTAATTGCCGGCGTCGGTGGTTTAGTGGTAAGCGTGACTGCTAGTTGGCACCCCATTGATTCTGGGTTCAATCCCAGTCGACGTCGGTGGCTTTTCTGAGGCGAAAAAATCTTGTCACGTCTTCCTTCGGAAGGGAAGTAAAGCCGTTGGTTCCGGCTCATGTTCATGAATCGTTAGGTAGGTTCCAGGTGGAATCGTCTTCCTGGCGTCGGTGTTTGTCACCATGTGAGGAAAATAAATAAATAAAAGAATAAAAAAAGAATTTGTATTATTTATATTAATAAGATTTTACACTTCACATGGAAAAAATACTAATCGTTATTCCAACAACATCAAAAATACATATATTCAATATCGAGAAAAGAAATGTTTATTGTTCAAACAGTGCTGGCAGTAAATCAAATAGCATCACAGCATACTCAGGTGTGGTCCATTTAGTATTGAAACAAATATTTTTGATTCTTATAGCGACGCGAGTGGTCGGATTTGTAAACTATAGCATCTTATGTGTTCCCTATGACAATAACAAAATCAAAAGTTTTTTTCGCGATGCAGTTCGAACGTTTTGCAGAGAAATACAAATTGGAAGAAGAAAGAAAACAAATAATTGTGCGGAATCATTTGGAAACCCTTCGTGGTCTGGGCCAAAACATGCTAAAGTGTTGGGATTTCCCCGAAATACCGTGTGGCGTGTTTTGTAAAAGTACAGAATTGATTTGATTTGATTTGATAAATTTGCACGTTAATAAATGATTTGGCAAGGCATCTGTAGATGCGGTAGGAAGACCAAGGTTTTTATCAGTTATAAGACATTTAATACAGAGCTGTACAGAACGGAATGTCTCCAAAAGCAAATATTGCCATTCATAAGATGAACCTGTCATGTTTTGGTCAGATCTTGCAAGCAGTCATTACAGTAAAACAGTGCTACAGTGATATTGATTGGTTACTATTGATTCTCCATGAAAAATATGGAAGGCAACTCCTTATAACTCTTGAAATGGTCCTAAAAAGGGTCGTTTGGTATTGTGTTATTCGCTGTTCCTGGAGTGGTCCGAGTAGTACTGGTAATTGTCGAGTGATGATTTGGTAGACGGTCAAATGAGTGAGCGTTGATATTGGTTCCGTTCTGTGGAAGAAAAGCATATCATATTAGTCTTTAAGTGTTTTAGGAGCATTGATACTGCATAATAAATGCAAGAACCATCAAGCGTGGTTGCTATATTCCCGAGGTTATCTTGATTCAGTTTCCATAGATATACTGGCAGATAGTCTGCACAGTAGTGGTTTACCAGGAATTTTAAATAATTTTTTGTATAATTTACTGCCAGAAAAACAAATGACCTTCAGTCTAGGCCAACTGACAACTTCCAGAAGTAGCTACATGGGCTTACCCCAAGGCTCATGTTTAAGTCCCTTACTTTATAATTTTTATGTTAAAGATATTGATAACTGCTTGGAAAATAGATGCACGCTATGACAACTTGCAGACGACGCTGTGATCTCCTTAAGAAGTCCGCGTGCAGAAGTCTTGTAAACACCATTGCAAAATTCCGTAAATAATCTGTCCATATGGGCAAGAAATTCGGGGATCGAGTTTTCACCGCAAAAAAACCGAATTGGTAGTGTTTACTAGAAAGCGGTTCCCAGCCCAACAGCGTCTCAAACTCTTGGGAAGAGACATTACCCAATCTTTGGCATTCAAATACCTTGGAGTCATGTTTGATTCAAAATGCACTTGGGGCACTCACATTGCGTATTAAAAACAGAAATGTCAACCAAGGATCAATTTTCTAAGATCAATTTCGAAACATTGTGGGGTGCTCACCCGGAACACCTAATTAAACTTTACAAAACAACTATTCTTTCAGTTCTCGAATATGGCTCTTTTTGCTTCCTCTCGGCAAGAAACAGCCACCTCATTAAATTGGAACACATTCAATATCGTTGTTTACGTATTGCTTTTGGCTGTATGCATTCAACGCACAATATGAGCCTGGAGGTTCTGGCAGGAGTGAAACCCTTACAGAACCGCTTCTGGGAGCTCTCATCTAGAATACTGATCAATTGTGGAATCAGTAACAACCTTGTGATTGGAAACTTCGAAGAAATGCTCGAATTGAGTACCCAGTCTAGATTCTTGCGAATCTATATTAACTATATGTCATCCATTATTAGTCTTCCATGCTATAGTTCTCCTTGTGTACGCTTCCCTTATCACAGTTCCTCCATTGGTTATGATCTCTCCATGAAACAGGCCATTCAAGAAAATCCAGATCAACTTCGGCCTATTTGAATTCCCCATATTTTTATTGAAAAGTCCGGCATATCAATTGCAATAGTAGATTTTTCACTGATGGGTCGCGCATTAGTGGATCCACTGGTTTCGGTGTTCACAATGAATACTCATCTGCCTTCCGGAAACTTCAGGAACCTTGTTCTGTATATGTTGCTGAGCTGGCAGCAATCAATTTCGCTTTGGGGATAATTTCCGGCATGCCCATAGACCATTATTTCATCTTCTCAGATAGTCTCAGTTCTATTGAGGCCCTGCAGTCGATGAAAACAGTGAGGCACTCATCTTACTTCCTTGCACAAATAAGGGAGCAGATGCGTGCGTTGGTCGAAAGATCATTTAAGATTACCTTTGTATGAGTCCTCTCACATTGCTCAATTCCAGGCAATGAGATGGCGGACTCTCTAGCAAAGGTGGGCGCACAAGAACGCGAGATTTTTGAAAGAAGAATTTCACATGATGAATTTTTCCCATTAGTACGTCAGAGTTCTCTTCAAAGTTGGCAAAACGATTGGACAAGTAATTCTCTTGGGCGGTGATTACATTCCATTATTCCAAAAGTTTCGTCGAGATCGTGGCTCAAAGGTCTGGATGTAAGTCGCGGTTTCATTCGTGTGATGTCAAGACTTATGTCCAACCACTACTCGCTAGACGCAGAATTAACCTCGTCGATAGCAATTTATGTAGGTGCGGAACCGGTTATGATGACATCGCTCACGCAGTTTGGCATTGCCCGGATAATGATGCCTCCAGAGCACGACTATTGGATACCATAATGGCCCGAGGAAGACAATCCTTCCGCGAGATAAGAGATGTTTTGGGAATGCGTGATCTTCCCTACATGCAAGCAATTTACGAATTCCTTTGTTTGTCTGTTCTAAGAGTGTAACGTCATCACCCTCCTTCCTTCCACTCTAGTAAATTCCCTACCATTGTGTCCCAGTTATACTATCCTTTTGTTTCCGTGCTACTTGTACCTGCCCAGCAAACTGAGGTCACCCATCTGCGGCTTAGTTCCTGAAAGGGACTACAGGGATCGAGGATTTGGTAGATGTCGCAACCAAAAGCAGCAAATAATGGCTTAAATAAGTTACCTACCTAGCCATTTCCAAACTATTATGTGACTCATTAACCTCGAGCTAGCCACGAGTAATTGGCATCCCTCTTTTAACTAGAAATTAGAAGAAAAAATAGTATCTTCCATTTAATTCCAACTACTCGACTTGCGTGTTATTAGTACGAGACACTGAAGAAGTCTGCACATTGTAGACGAAATACGCGTATCTGTCGAAGATAAGCAAAGGTAGTTGGAATTAAATGGAAGATATTAATTTTTCTTCTAATTTCTAGTTACAGGTATTCCACTAAACAGCTCAAACCATCTAGGATTCATCCCTCTTTTACCAATAACAAGAAGTAAAAAGTTTTGTACAACAATATCGAATATCGGCTCCGTAAAGTGTTACACACGCCTGAGCCTAACAAATAAACGAACTGATTAAAAAAAATCCCGAGGTTATCTGAAGTAAATTTAAAGTGTCTTCGCATAAAATTTTGAAAATACATGTTTTATGTATGAAAAACATCGTCTCACCTTCAAGAGCAAGGTTGAAAAACAGGTATGAGTGTCCAGCCCCTTGAAGAAACCTCTTCACCTATACCACTACAAATAAACCATTTGCTTGAGTAACCTACTGCCTAGCACACGTCTGTATAAACAATGGTGGTTTATTCAATGGCTTCTTAGGCTAACGAGCCGTCGGTATGTGGTCGACTGTTCCTCTCCAGAGTATCAGTATCACCACCAGCTGCCAATACTATACTGGCTCATTGCCACTCCGATCAACTTCAAGACTGCCGAACGAGTGAAGCCACTTGCTACTACTATAATGTGTCTTTTTTTTCTTGTTTTAATTTTACATGTAATTTTTAAAAGTCTAATTGATTGGCAAGAATGGTTCTACATTTTTGTTCATTTTTTATATTTATTTTGTGGTGTGATTCGTTAAATTTTATATACAAATTTACATCCCTGATGGGGATTGGTTGGTTAAATTTATATAATTTGATAACCAACCAAACTACAATAACTACAATTTGTAACTATGAAAAGGGTACCATATCCCGGAGGACTTGGTGGTCTGATAGGTAGCAAATTGTCTTGTACTTATTGATAGTCTCACTAAAACGATCTTCGAGTATTTTTTATCTCGGCCAGACGGTGGATCTCAGTAGTTCTCGTCCGCGGCGGTGTGTTCAGGATTATCATGAGGAACTTGTTTTGGACCCGCTGGACCTTCAGGTGGTGTGTTTTTGCGCAACTCTCCCTGATCGGCATGCCGTATTCAATAACCGAAAGGATGATCTGTTTGTAGACAGCAAGCTTGTTCTTCAGGGACAATGTAGATTTTCTTTTTAGCATGGGGTACATTAGCTCCAACAGAACATTACATTTTTGACAGTCTTATCAACTTGTTCCCTGAAGTTCATCTTGCTATCTAGTGTCACGCCAAGATAGATGGCTGAATCGATCCACTCCACCGTTGTACCGTTTAGACAAATTTTGACATCCTCAGTCGGAACAAGTCTGGGAGATTTTGAGTGTGGGAAGAGGATCACCTGGGTCTTCGCTGCATTGATGCAGATCGTCCAATCTGTGAAATACTTCAACAGAACATTCAGGCTTCACTACAGTTTCGATGCGATCGCTCTTACTACCATAACATTGTGGACGACTGCAGTATCATCGGCAAACAGCAACAGGGATTCGTTTTCAGGGAGTGGGTGTATGTCCGAGGTGAACAGATTAAAAAGAAGTGGACCTAATATGCTTCCCTTCGGAACACCGGCAGAAATCTTCTGCATATGCAGTGAAACACGGAATGTTCTGTTTAAAAGGTAGTTCTTCACCATCTTCACTAGAAAGACTGGAAGATTGTACCGATGTAGTTTGAACACCCAGCCATCATGCCAAACGTTGTCAAACGCCTTTTCCAGTCAAGAAGGACCATGGCAGATGTTTTTGAAACAGGCTTGTTTCGCCTGATGATGTTTGTGACTCGGTTCAGTTGGTGGTGGTCGACCGCGTCGAAAGCCAAACTGTACGTCTAGCAGGATGTTAAGTTCGTCGGCAGATGTAAGCAGCCGACGGTAAATTGCTTTCTCGAAAAGTTTTGATACTCCCGAGAGAAGGCTGATGGGTCGATAGCTCTTGGAACATGAAGGATCTTTCCCAGGTTTCCGGATGGGTATGACTTTAGCTGACTTCCAGCACGAGAGGAAGTAGCTAAGTCTAAGGCATTGATTAAAAATTAATGCTAGATGTTCGTAGAATTGGGAACTCAAGTGCTTGAGTTCTAAATTCAAAATTTTGTCGAAACCTGGGGCCTTCATGTTCTTCGATGTTTTGATATAGGTCGACAGTTCGTCAGCTGTGATTTCTAATTCCTCCGAAAAATCATTGGGATATAGATGGATGTTATTCGCATACTCGTTAAGGGCAGCCTCGTGAGGACTGACGATGTTCTGTCCAAGATTGTGTGAGCTGAGAAAAAGTCGACCTATCTCAGCAGCCTTCTCAGCGGGATTAGTCAAACGATCCTTAGAGTCATTGTTGTCTAGTGGGATTAACGGTAGAATGGCCTTAGGCTTGGGTTTCAATTTTTTTGTTATTTTTCAGAACGGCTTTGCACAACCTGTGAGTGCGCGGATATTGTTGGCAAAATTATTGTTTCTGAGATCCAGAATGATGGCCTTCATGATTTTGTTTAAACAATTGCACTCTGATTTTAACGCAGGCAGACCAGTACCTGGATTCTGTCTGCGAGTGCTGTTTCGTAGACGGACCAAATCTCTATTGAGACTATCAATAGGTAAGGAGTAGCTCACCTGTGTTGTTTCTGGAATGTGGTGCTCCTGGGCCAGGGAGATTGCCATCTCGATGGACAGCAGTTGCCGATCAATGTCGTCGGAACGTGAGAAATCAAGATTGCAACATTCACAAAAGAGAAGACGATGCCGGGCTAGCTCAGTGTTATCAGCCAAACTGAAATCGATCAGAGGTTATTTATTGAAACACTGGAAGAAAAAGACGCACCCACAGTCCATAAATGACTAATAAAATAACATAATTAGAACAAGTTTCACATAAGAGTCGAAATGTTCCGACGTCGGTGTTTGCCTTTTTATTTGTAACTTGTATCGGGTTTGAGATTTTCATTGGCAACAAGTTCAGGTATCGTGGGTTTGAACTGGTTAAACGTAGATTCAAAAACGGCATAAACTTAACAGTTAAGTCAAAAGAAAACCATAAATTGTATAGTTATAAGTGTTTAGATAATTTAGAATTTAAATTTAATATGTTATGTAAACCATATTTTAAATTCCCATCCGTAATTTGTAATTCCTATTAACCTCGAGACGGCCGCGAGTAATCGGCTGTTCCCTCCTAACTTTAGTTTTAAGATAAATGATGTTCAAAAGTATGAAAATTTGGCTCTGTAAAGTTAATTCGATTGAGCCTAATAAATATATGACAAATAAATGATTATTAAAAAAAAATTAAAAAAAATAAAACTTAACAGTTCACTCGAAATAATACCCATGGTTTCTCTTCGCCAAAAGTTGAAAAAGTGGCGAAAAATCGCTACACCAATCTTGCAGTTTTTGTAATCCTTCCTTACGAAAACAGTATGATACAAAAAAAAGCAGTTTTGTCCATTTTGATCAATAAAGCAGACAATAAAATAAACTGAGCCATGAATGTGGGCACACACGTGCACGCCTTCGTTACAATATAACTTAATGCTTGTGGGTCAAGATGAGCAACATTGCTTTCTACGAATCGTGCGGTTTTGCATAACAAGAATTTCAATATTGGTGAGGCTCATTTTTTGCCACCTTTCCAAATTGTGGGTGTACCTTTTCGTTAGCTCAATAGTAACTGAATACAAATAGTTTTGAACAATGCACCAAATGACTCAGTTTTTAACATTCAGGAATGACCGAGCTATCAACATTCCAAAGCTGATCACTTTTGATGCTGCTCTTTTTTTTTGTACCAGTATAGCCTTATAAAGATAACAAAGACGTAGTCTACATCAAGTCGTAAAAAAAAAATAGTGCCAGCAGCATGAACGAAAATTTCCATAGCACCCGTTTTGCACGTATTCATGTTGATTGCTTTAATGTTTGATTCCGAAATGGCATAGTTGCATCACTTTGGACAGTTCTGTACACCTTCATATCAATTGATTAACATTCAAGCTGGATTGAATTCAATTCGGGACTCGGGATCGCTTTCGCGTTCTAATAAGAATAGTAAATTTTTTTTAGACTCTGCATGCTCATCGACATCCAAATCGGACATAGTGAATCGGACGTATCAGGAAGAACAGAATACAGCAGAAAAAATGGAACGGTTCCAATTAAAAGCGGCACATGTCAGATTCGAATGCGATAAATCATACTCTGCCATGGAATGATAAAAGAAGAGAAGTGCCATGTTACGAACGTTGATTTTTAATTGCCCACCCGCATAGTATTGAGCAGTGTGCTTCATACATCGGTATCTTCGGTTGAAATTAGCCCAAGTGGCCTAAAAAATTGAATCATATCCATTGAACGCGAGCAATTTTCAATGTTCAATCTAGCAGGGGAGATGGCTACGTCCGGCATATCTATGGATTTGATTTGAAGCGTTAGATGATGACGTAAATGGCGTTGCTAAATTGCAACCAAAGGTTTGATTGTAGAGAAGCTGAGCTTCAGCATTAAAGCAACACTGATGCATTGATAAGCGTGGTTGCATCTTAATCCAATAGGTCGGGGATCAATTCCAGTCGGCGCCGGTGGGATTTTCAGAGACGGGAAATCTCTAATCACGCCTTCATTTGGAAAAGCAGTAATGCCGTTGATCCCGGCCCATGAGAAAGTGGATTCGATATGTAGGGTCAACGTCGTTTCCTTGGCGTGACGAACCAGTCCAAAAGGCTGAAAGTCACGTTAATATAACACGAAGAAGAATAAGAAGAAGAAGAAGAAAAATAAGAAGAAGGCGAAGAAGAAGAAGAAGAAGAACAAATCGTACTGAACATATTTGTAGCGTTTGAAAATGGATTCCAGAAAAAAAATATTAAAGCATCAGAAATCAGCCGCAAATTGGACCTCTGTACGGGGTAGTTCGCCGTCATTTTTTAGGTGACGTAATACTATCCTTCTGCCATGGGTTAATTCTGGTCTTGTTAGTTTAGTTTAGTTTAAATATTCAATTTTCTTGTCCAATAGTGCACTTAATGATTTGATACCACGGTATTTGGGTGTCCACAAGTGCAAAATAAAAAAAAGAGTCGGGTGTATCTAACTATTTTGTTAATATTTTGGTTGTCTAGATTCATGTGATCTCGGTTTTTTTTTATGCATGATTTGAGTTTGAGTTAGAAGCACAAGTTTTTAAGGTCCAAATTCTAAAAAAAACTCGATGAGCTTTTCGCGAATGAGAAACGTGGAGTTTCGTATATTTGTTTTGATAATTTGTTAAATTTGTTTTGTTAATCCTTTTGATTAGTCAGAAAGTTTTGAAAGCTGAAATATTCTTTTGTTTTTGAGAAATAACATTTATTACTCAGTACAGTCTTCCATGAGATCGAAATACTTAGTCCAACAATCTTCCAACTTTGTTGTCCCATTTCGAAAGTGACTTTCTAGAAAACCCGCAAAATACTCCTCTACAACTGCTAAAACCTCTTCGTTTGATGAAAAATGCTTTCCACGAAGGATTTCTTTGAGGTGTGAGTCGTGTCAGTCGAGTTATTAGTACGATACACTGATGAAGTCTGCACATTGTAGACGAAATACGCGTATCTGTCAAGATAAGCAAAGGTAGTTGGAATTAAATGGAAACTACTAATTTTTCTTCTAATTTCAAGTTACACTAAAAAGCTCAACTTCTCTAGGATTAATCAGAGTTTATTGTCTTACCACTTTGTAGATAATCTATCAATTAAGTTCCTTTTGCACCCCAAAAACTGACGCTTATACCTTCTTGGCAACGAACTCGCATCGGAGCCGAAGTGCCTCTCTTACACCACTCCTCTGCCTTTTGATTTTGTTTGTTGCTCAAAAAGTCGCATTCAAACGTTTTTTTTTTTGTTAGCAAATGCGGCACCCATTGTGCACACAGTTTTTGTAAAAACCCAAAACCTTAGCCAAAATATGCCACGTTGTTCCATTTGAGATACCTATGGTGTCAACTATCACATCCACAGTCGATCGATGATCTTCCAAAACCATATCTTGTATTTTCACTGTGATTTCTGGTGTTGATGCACTTTTTGGACGTCCTGAGTGTAGTCTTCAACGCTTATACGGCACCGCTGAAACTCTAAAACCCATCAAAGAACGGCTGGAAATGAAGGAGGAGCCTTCTTAAATACTTGCACCATCTTTGTATGGATTCCACTGTTAAAAAATACACTGAAAAGTCAACTTTAAATGGTTTGTAAGCCTAAAATGAATTGACAGATGATTTGAAATTTTAGTAAGTTCTTGTGAAAGATTAAATATCAAAATGTCGTAGAAATATTCGTTTTTCTACTGCTTCATAGATGTCACTTTTAAAACTTCTTGACAAATCTAGTATATATTTCTATTCGAGAAAAAGAGTGCAAAGCAAAAGCGTAATGAACTGTTGTATGGCTGGAATTAGAAACCATTTGGAAGAAGTTAGTTTAGAACCGTCAACAAAACTAATTTAACCTCAAGTTTTTTAGAAAATACAAGATATATAATTTTAACGCTCTAAGATGAAAAAATAGATGAGAACGTTGGAAGCATAAACGTTAAACACAGATGGATGCTTCTCATTGATACTGTGTAACTAAATGCAACCCTGAATAGAACAAGTAATACTCAAACGTTTAATGGATTTGAATTAAGTTTCTTAATAATTTCAAAAAGAAAATGCGATTAGCGTAAAATTTCCAGACAATAAACAAAGTCACAGGAAAAAAAAAGTGCAGAACACGAGCATAAAGTAAGTATCCGCAATAATCCGGACACCTCAAAACATTATATTTCAGTCGTAGTTGTTTATTTCAGATTCATGGGATGTGTTTTAACAATTCATGAAGACAAAACATAGTTATACGGTATTAGCATAAAATTTTCGAACTTTGCGCTTAGCTCCGTCCATTATGGTTTGTACAGACTCTTCAGAAATAGTAGAAGCCGTCTTTGTTCAAATTTGCGGGAAATGTTTGATGTCTTTGATTCCTTGCTTCTTTCCAGAAAGCTTCTGCTTCATCAGAGCCCAATATCTCTTGATTGGTCGTAGCCCTGGGCAATTTGGCGGGTTTGAGGTTTTGGTACAATGTTCACTTGATTTGCTTGGTACCACTCCATCACGGTTTTAGCATAGTGGCATGATGTCAAATCGGGCCAAAACAAAGGTTTTTTCTTTGTGACTTTTGGTGAAGGAAGCAATCGCTTCTGCAGATACTCGTTCTGATAGATCTCCTTGATGATTGTGCCTGTAGTGACGAAAGATTTACTCTTTTTGCCACACGTGCAAATTTCTTGCCACACACGGTATTTTTTGAGAAAATTTCGATAACTTCTTCGTTCTGAAATGCTCAGCTGTAGCATTTCTGGTCATAGCAGAATAAAAAGCCAGCCCTGGAAGCTGCTTGAAATCCTCCAGGATATAAGTTTCATCGTCCGTAACAACGCATGAAAACTTCGTCAAATAATCGCGGTACAAACGTCAAGCCCGTGATTTTGCGGCCAAGTTCTGTTTGTCGTTGCGATTTGGAACTGTTTTCTCTTCATACGACTTAAGTCCCAAGCGTTGTTTTGATTTTTGGAAAAAACCTGGCGACATCCCTATTTTACGATCCACCGTTCACCTTTCATTCACCTTTCGGTCCATGACAGAATCAGCGCGACATTGGTTTTGTCACTTCTCTGTTTCCTCTCCACCGTCAAACGTTCCGAAAATGATTTGAGCACATCGTGAACAGTGGATTTAGGCAAATCCAATGTTTATGCAAGGTCCCGTATTTACAAGATTTCTAAAAGATTGGCTTTTTAAACAAGGAGATGACACAACATGGAAGCAAAAGGTGCGGATATACCTTAAGCTGACTCGACTTTGCATGGAAGAGAACTACTTCATTTTTAGAGGTTTATTCTATAAACAATTAAAAGGAGCCCCTTTGGGAAATCTGCTAATGGCAAATTTGGAAACAATCCGTAAAGCGAAAGGATTACTCCCAACTCGTTGGTGGAGATACGTCGACGACATCTTCACCGTAGTGAAGCAAGACGATCTCTCCTTAATTCTCCAAGAAATCAACAATCTCCACAAAGACATCAAGTTCTCTCAAGAAATAGAAACTGGTAAACTGGAAACTGGTAAACTTGCATTCCTCGACCTTTTAGTAGTGAGGAAATAATTGTCACCATCTCCTTTAGAGATTGAAATCTTCAGAAAACCCACAAACACCCAAAAAGTTATCCCTTACACTTCAAACCACTCTTTTCAGCACAAAATGGCCAATTTCCAAATGATGTTGACCCTTCCTCTCAATAAAACTGGAAAAGCCAAAGAACTAGCATATATCTACGAGACTGCCAGACTCAATGGGTACGAAAAGAGGACGATTCAAGCGATCATCAACAAAAAGGAAAAACATCTTCATAAGAAATCACAAACGACCCTCTCCGATTTACCTGAACTTTTGAAACGTGTATCCGTCCCCTTCGATAAAGACATTACAAAAAAGTTGAAACCACGACTTAGGGAATTCGGTTTAGACTTAGTTTTCGCTAGTAGTCACAATCAATTAGCATCGATCTTAGGCTCCACCAAAGATTCAGTAGACACATTAGGCAGAGCAGGGGTATACAGAATCAAGTGTAAACACTGCAGCAAAATATATGTAGGTAAAACAAAGAGAATCTTGGCAACAAGGTTCAAGGAGCACCTAGCGGAGGAGACTAAGGCTGTCAAACAGAACGAGAAAGGAATTTCACATAACTTCAAATCGACAGTCGCAGAACACATCTTCACAAAAAATCTCGACATAACGACGAATAACATCAGAATATTACGGACTACATCTACACCCTGGAAATTAGACGTCGCAGAAAGCTTAGAAATAAACAAACTACAGAACACAAATCTACTAAACAAAGACCAAGGCAACGGTTACACATGGCTCTTCAACTTACTACCCAAACGACATCAAAGCCAACGCAGCGGAGCACCCGCTGCTACACAATAATAAGGTTAGGTATAGGGAAAAAAGCGAGGTAGATATAAAGTATATATAGTACTTATATATAAGTACGGCAGGTGGCGAAGGTGTTCTTTAAGTCGAGTTAGTACTTGACACTGAAGAAGTCTGCACATTGTAGATGAAATACGCGTATCTGTCAAGATAAGCAAGGGTAGTTGGAATTCAATGGAAAATACTAATTTTTCTTCTATTTTCTTGCTATCAATCATAGTCTTTTTCACCATAGACTCTCAGCTATACCACAGTGAAATTGTTCATTCCTACGTGCAATATTTCAAAAGTTACAATAGTTTGAAGGTGTTCGGATTAATGTGGATACAGATGCCATGAAATAGCACTGGGAAGTTGGATACAATCCATTTGTCTCGTGTTTCAGTTTATCTCTGTTCTTAAACTATTCCCCAATAAGTTGTATAAGTTTAGCTCTTAAGGTGCGTTTAATTTAGTCCTTCAGTTGCACAAACATAGTTTTAAAAGATGTAGAAGGAGATGTTCGCCCATAACTATGAGACCCCAAGAGTGGACAGTAAAGTTTGCTAGAAATGTGGTTGACATTTGAACTTTTTTCGCAACTGTCCATGTTGTCACCTTTGGGTTTGCCTGAAAAGCAGCAAGGCCTCTTTTCTACTTCCTGTGTTGCTTCGTCCAGTAAATCTGCAACAGTTGATTTTGGCACATTTAACGATTTTGCGAGGAATAAAACAGAAGAATTGGGATTTTCAAAATATTTGTGCAAGATAGATTTTCTGCATGCTATTTCAGACTGCACCATCTTGAATAAAGAATGCACTTTTTTAAACAATGTGTGTGATTCACGTCTGCCTATGTATTGGTTATGTACATAACAAGTTTCATTCCATTTCGTGCTGATTAGACTAAGAAACAGGATTAATGTTTTGTCCGGATTTTGGCGTGAACGGCCTTTAAAATCGCAGTGCGCTGTGTGACTAGCGATCCGCAGTACATAAACTTCAGTCCACTTATTAATAGCCAGCGATTTCGACATCATTTGTTGTATCATCTTCGTCCTGAGCTTACTCGCAACACAACGGCCTGGCCGTACTACAAAGCCATTAACGTTATGCATACAGCCTCCACAGCCGTACGAGAAATCATCACGAGCTGCGCAGAGAGAAGGAACTATCTGAGGAGGATGACTTCAGTGGGTTGACGATTTTTGATGCAAAGGGGATTTTCGTCTCTGTTGAGTTTCTACACTTATTGCTGGCGTACCGGACGGGTTCTTGACCCTGAACGTAAAGTGTAAAGTCTGTACAGCATGCGATCAGTGGAATGAAACGGAAGGCACCGTGAAGATTTGAAGAACGGCTTGAAGATCACAAGAGCAGTTGTCAACAGAAACCAACCTCTTGTGATCATCAATGCGTTACTTCAGGCAGCGACGGATTCGATCAGTGAAATGTTTCGTAGAGCGGTTGATTTGCGCAGTCTAAAATATTGTCCAGTTTATCGGAGACGGTGGTACTAAAATCTTCCAAAGGAATCCTGGATTCCGGCCATTGGTCGTTCGAAGAATGCATAGATCATGTACAAAATGGAATGAGCAGCCGACTTCGTCAGCTAGTAAAGAAGAGCAAGGACTCAGTGCAAAGGAAAAATTGATTGGAAAATAATAGATGAGCTCACCATCTATTGGGCTTGCTATCAGGAGGAACTCGGCAGCGACGGCGAGTGTCGAAGAGGATGGCAAATTGCACCCCAAAGATATCCCCGGATGAGCTTAACCTACGCTGGCGGCTGCCCGGAAGAAGCGCGTTCCTGGTGCACATGGCTCAGTCGGTAATAGCGCAGATACAAAGCAATGATACCATGCTGGAGGTGACTGGGTTTGATTCCCAGTCGGGTCTACAAATTTTTTCGTACTTGCCACACACTCATACTAATGCAAAAATACTACCTGGCATCGAAAGCTCTCCATTAACAAGTGCATTTACAACACTAAGATGAGAGCAAGCAATAAGTGAATCGTGAAAGCTATAAGATTGAAATGGTAAAGGAAGAAGAATGGCATAAGGCAAAAATCAACAATGAGCTCAACAGCTACAAACACAAACCAGCTATGGAAAAGAAAATTTACACAGCCATACTTTCTGTCTATCAGGATCTGAGTCACAATGAACTGCTTGAACGTTGCCACTGTGGATATACGCAATACGCAAATGAAAGTTTTAACGCTAGCATGTGGGCGCTGTCTTCAAAAACTATAAAACAGTAACAAAGAAGTGGTTGAAATTGGTTCAAATTTGGTGACCTGCAATTTCATCGAGGGACATCAGGACGTCATTCCTTTTGCGCCAAGGCTGATAGCGAGCGCGTCGATCTCCCTAAAATGCGTTTGTCAACTAGCGTGAAGGATGTCAGAAGAAGCATATTGGTGGCGAAGAAATGCCAAAAACTCGAGGAAAAAGTGGTCAAAGGGATTCAGCTGCTCCTCCATGTTTGCCTCGAAATTATTGAGCCTCCGTTTGAAATTCGCAGATCATATTCGGAAACTTGGTGAGGGAGATTTATTTGACGTGGTCGGTTTCACCAACCTCACGGTCCAAGGCGTGCCACAATAGTGCCACCTAACGCTCGATTTTGCTATGCAGCTTTTGCTGCACTTAACTAAAATATTTTTTAACTTTTTCAGCGTGAACTGTTTGACTTTGTTCCGTTTTATGGAAGGTCATAAAGGTTGCTAGGAGATCATTTTAGTTGAAAACTCAGTTTTAACAAAAACGCAAAATGGATTGTGAAGGAAAACAACAGAATGCTGCGTTGGCAAACATGAATGGGATTTCTAGTTCATTTATTTGGGAGGCTCAATTGCGTTAGCTTTACGGAGCCGATAATTCATTGTTTGTTGTATAATTTAAGGACTTAATACTAGTATTAGTACGACTTGGGCCGTTTACTCGTGATTTACCCGAGGTCAAAATAGGTGGTATTTTTTGAGAATGAACTGGACAGAGGAACATGGACATAGGGTTCTGCAGTCTCATCTGATAGTTGCACAATAACTTGTGGTTACCATCGGTCGACGATGAGACTTCTCAAGATGTCAGAAATTAATGGGATATTTCATATCAATTTAAGCCAAATAACGCCTGAATCTAGTCTGTTGTTTGAAAGATTGCAAACATTGTTGCATGGTGTATACAAGATTGCAAACAATTTCGTTGATTTCGCTTTCTTTGGCTTGCAATCAAATGTGGGGAAATTTTACGCGCCTGTTAAAATTCACTATTTCTACCTGTGTGATTAACAGATTGGAAAACTACTAATCTTATGGAATCGCACCATTATTCAGTTTATTTTTAATTTCAAATACTAACTTGAATTGTGTACTTCAAGTACACAGAATACTAGGCTACACTAGAAACTCTTGATGACTTGTTGGTCATCAGCTGAAGTTATTCTTGCACGGAATTTGAATATCTTAATTAGGCCACGCATGTTTCAAACAAAGCTCTAGACTGCTTTTCCGAAATCTCATATTTAAATGCTCACCCATAGGCGTAGCCAGGATTTCAAATAGGGTGGGGCAAGAAATTTATTTAGAGAGAGAGAGAGAGAAAGAGAGAGAGAGAATTACACCGTCTTCAATCGGTGGTTGCACATACTGAACACATTTCATTATACAACGGACAAAACAACGCTCGGTGAACCAGTAGAGTAGGGACATTTTCAAGTTCCACCGGCTAGTGCAGAAATCGAGCCCTCACTTTGTGACAATCCGCATGAACGACGGGTGGATTATCTTCTCTACACTTACCCAAAATACTTTTCAATACCTGTCAAATTTTGGCAACAAGATTCCACAATTCTAGGCTTGTTCTGGAATTTAAAAAAAACAGAAGAGATTTTGAAAACCTTAGGTTTATCACATGCTTCAAAATCGTACCGCATAAAATAGCAACCATGGTAAAATCTAGCGGGTACTGTCATGTGTCGAAATATTCACTTTAAAGTCGTGTTGGATTTTTGTACAGTATAACCACCGATTTTGTTCACAGTTTGTACTGAAAATATACTTTTCCTCCACGACCCTCTCACCCACACTGAAAATTAAATTTTGATTTTATTACGAAATCGAAGGTAAGACTACCAAATCTATTCGTTGTATTCGTTGTAAATAGATTCGTACTTTTCAAGAAGCTGCCTTCGTACTCAATGCCACACGCGTAACTGTCTAAAACACGAAGCATTTATTGGCACAGAAAGAACATTCGTGCATTGTACGAAAACAATATAAACTACTACGAATATTTTGTTATCAATAACAAAGAAACTCTGGTGGTTGCATGACTGACTGACAGATCTTCTATATGGCCTCAGTATGTAATTGAATAAATAAATGAAAATAAATCAATGATTTCAGCACACCTGTTTTGGCAACCCTGCTAGTGCCCGTACCGAATCGCCGAATTCATATTGACTTACGTTGACACAGGCGAAAAATCGTGCTATAAGAAGAAAGGTTCGGGTTACCGTGAGTTGCCTACCTACCTATCTTACAGCTAACATAAATACTAAGACCAAATTAAATTATTATTGTTGCACAGGAATAACGATAGTGTCAGAGAAAAAATAGAGAAGAAGAAACTTAGCTGAAACGAAAAAGGAAACTAAAACTGTGAGTAAAATGCTCGAAAATTTTAACCTTAATTACTTACTCTAAATTTAAATTAAATATATTACAGTTTGATCTGTTGTATAACAAGATACAGAAATAGTTTCTCTCGAATCCAACTTGATCCGAACAACATCTGACTAGCAATACCAACATGTATGAGTGCGATTGAAGAGAAGCAGCAATTGGTTGATCTTCATGATATTCATTTCGTGTACTGTACAAAGAGGTGTAATGATAGCATTTCACCAGATGACAAGCATTAAGAATGTTCATACAATTTACGAGACATTTGTTCTATGTATATATTTTGTTGTTAGAAGGCACGAAATGCATCTACACAAGGGACTTTTAACAAATCCCTAAATCACAATTTTCAATGGATTCGCATAGATTGTTCTTAAGAAGCTTCTATAGGATTGGTACAGTTGTAAAAATTAAATGTTTACGAAAAAAAGTTTGCTTCGAGCATCGGCTGTGAATGGTTGTGTCGATGCTTTTTTATGCACTATTTTGTTATATGGCGCGTTTCGTATTGTTTCGGTTATCTATAATTCGGCGATGTGAGTAATCGAGTGAGCACAGAAAAATAAACAACAAATATGCTTCCTGGTGAGATTTGGGGATTCGCCCGGCTGGTGATCCGGTGATGGGGATCACAATTAATTGTGATCCATAATATTGGTTTGCCATGCTCGACGTACCACCATATCCTGGAGCAAGTAACCCACTATCCCAATTTGGGATTGGCTCCAATAGCACTTTAAAAAAAATAGAGGTGGGTTATATCTAGGATATAACCGCAAGTTTAACGTAGGATCGCGTTGGTGTTTCCCTTCTTATGAAATTACCTTCCTTATTTGACCTGCATTCGTGCGAGGCAGGCGCTTGTTATTGCATTAGTTTGAGATCACCAGTTTTTTTCACATTGAGAATGTATGCTAGCCCCAGGCATCATCTGGTGGTTCTCTGTGTAATAACAGCTCATATGGCAACAACGGAGTAGCAACTTCGGGTGGTCAATCATGTTTATTATCTTACTCATGCTCATAGCAATGGATAAAATCTTCGAATGGGATAAAACAACTGCTGTCTTGCCTCTAAAACTGGGATATGAGTCGTTTTGTCTCGCCCGTAGAATGTCATATTTTAGAAAAATTTTAGTCTTTACTATTTAAAAAAAAATCTCATGGATGTCCACTTTTTGCACTTTTTTGCTACATCTTGCCAGAAAATCGAGGCAACTTCGCGCTTTTTGATTGAGGCAAAGGGGCAATATATCAAACATTAACACTAAATAATAAAAAATTGAAGTCAATACTAAAATTATAAAAATTTATTCGAAAGTTAGGGGGGGGCAACGGCCCCCCTCTGCCCCCCTCTGGCTACGCCTATGTGCTCACCTAAACATCGCTTGTCTATAATTAGTTTAATTTTGGAAATTCAATACAGCCACAACAATCTATTCACGAGAATAGTGATAATCACGCTTGTATAAGAAATGCTAATTTTAACCCGAGAGACTATGGTCGGATGACTTGAAAGCGTTTAACTGGCATCTAGCGGCTCTACAAAAACACCATCTTCTAAGAATTAACACCTCTGATAGTAGATCCATAAAGAGGATAAGAATACTTTGTATACATGTTGTTCGGTATGGCCTTTACACATCAGCGTAATCAACAGATTATCGAAACTGTTACAGTTTGTATCATTGAAAATGCCCGATTGTTTAATTGTTTATTGACACTGAAGTAGTTCATTAAAATTTAAAAATAATCTACATTAAGGATGATATCGATTATTAATGTGAATTTCATTTTAACATTTATTCCGATGATTTTGATTTTTTTTTAAATTTGATTAGATTCTGGTCCTCCTCCCACTCCTTTTTCGGTTAACTGTATTTTGAAAACTCTTAGTTTCAAATATCAAAACGCAGCATAGCCATAATCCGAGCCTTGAAGGGTTAACTGCTTATCGTCTTTGTTTCACTCCAACTTTTCTTCTCCAGCGCTTTCTAAGTATTTTATTGTTTGTCATTTTGAGTTAGGAAAAGTTGTACATAATTCGGCATGCGTGTTCAACAGACAGTAAAACTGTACCGTACAGCGTAATTTCACTTCTCACTTAACCAGAATTTCAAACAATCGCATTTCACATTTCCTTCTGAATATCCCACAAAACATCACACATATCGCTCAATGAACAGACAATAAACCCCCTCGTATTATACACCGAGCGCCAAAACGGGTAAACAGCATAAACACATTTCTCGTCAGAGAAGCGGACTAGGAGAACCGGATAGAAAGGCTTCATCCGGAATTATATTATAGGCATGGCATAGGAGATTGGTAGCAAAACAAGAAGAGAGGAACGGTTCATAATGTTCCCCTGGGGTAAATTGGCCCTACGTGGTGCTTTGTCGCTTTTCCAGGCAAAACTTAACTAGGACTGCGTAGAAAAAATCCTCTGTTATTAAAAATAATACCAGCCGATTTTATCCAAAGGGTGCGTTTTACACCTTCCCGTCATACACATGAAATCAGATCAAAACATACCTTCAACTCTGCTTCTCTGTTACCTTGACGGATCAGTTTTCCGTTCAAGTCGTCACCTAAGCTTGGCCTCGGTGAGAGCCAGGATTTTGCTCTCTCGCTGCTCCAAGAGGAACTCATTTTCCAATCGCTTTTCCTGTCGTGTCTCTCCCGAACGAAAGCATGACTGAGAATGAGTGACCCGATGTGAGCTTTTGCTGGGACAGGATATTTTCGCATCCAAGGCTCGCGTGAGTCATCTCGCGTTCTAGATACCTGCTGGCCATGGTTCAGTTACATCACAGACTCCGGCGGAAACGCATCAGCTACAGATCGGTGCACCATCGCGGCCAAATGCTCTAGGGAACTCTAGTTACATGGTTGTTGTCTGTTGCCAGTGATTTTGTAAAGCCCACCAGATTGAGTATGTGTGCGCGTGAGTGTGTTAGTCTTCGGGGCCAATGATAAACTTCATCGTTGAAGACCACTTCCAAAGTGACGAGGATTAAGGCCGTATTGTTATAAGTCTCGCTTTTATGTTTCGGCGCGGTGCTTTTCTTTGCGTTATCTCGTTTTATGCGCGGGAAGTGAAATTTTATCCCCCATTTCCACTTGAGATGCGACGGGTCCGATGGTATAGCATAGTGTTTTAAGCAGTGCTGACGACAAAGTTCAAAGTGATTGATGAGCTTTTGATGTTGGAGAGATATAAGGAATGCATCGCCGTTGTATCGCTGTACACTAGTGCTCTCCAGTGTGTATGTGTGTGCGTATGTGTGTGGCAACAAATTGCGGTAATGGATCATTTGCAGTTGGTGAAATATGTCACTATTCTGGTAGCGAAGGGCAAGTGCGGGGCTTGGGAACTGCAATAAAAATTTTAATGAAGGCATTCTTGTTGCGGTACTCTCGCATACAATGGCACACGCTTGAAATTGATTCACAGTGAGTGGAATGAAAGAATAAAATAAAAATAAAATCACCTGGTGATTCATGATTCGACGATAATGATTTTTCGGTTTAAATGGGCTGTGTCTGTTTTAATAATAAATTATTAACCAGAATAATAGCAACGATCACAGTGAACGGTGTGTGGAGATGAATTATTGAAGAATTGAAAGCACCGAGCATTGGTGTGTGAGGTTTTCCATTACCGAAGGATTAACTGCAGTAGTTATAATGGCTATATTTCTGAAGCAATACAGTGCGTGACGAGAAAAATGGAGCAAAGGATTATCAGTAGCGTTTTTGGATTACTCATCATAACGCAGCACGGCTCAGGCGATGATTTAGGTGAGGATTTTGATGTGTATCTGAACAGCGAAATTCGTTGATATTTTAAAGAAATATATTTGTCAGCTGATTAGTAATATATTTTGATATGCATATCATTTTCATTTGAAGACGGAATACGGTTTTATCGAAGCTCAACAAACTCAAAATTCTGTATAGAATGGTATACTTTTGAGATGTTAAAACCTTCATTTATACCCATCATTAATGAGTGCATTAAAAAAAAGCGACTATTTTCGGAGGGATGGTAAAAAAGAACTGAGAAAAATGTTTTAACAAATTAAATTGTATTTTATTAATTAAGACATTAAAAACTTCACAAATATACCCTTTAAGGCAGATTTTTTTTTGTTTCTTGTTTTATTTCGTCAATCATCATTGTAAACTACGTGTACATTTACAGACTGGACTCAGAGAAAATGAGACACACAAAAATGATCACCAAAAATTCATTTTAAATTGGATACTTCTCAAATTTTAAGGGATTGAATAACTATGTATTCGCTATGTTTTGGCTTAATTTATTTATTGAATTTCCTCCCCCAAGCTGAATGCTCGTACATTTTTCTTAACACTTCTCATGATATCTTGGACGAGGCTTTGTCCATCTTTCTTACACAATTTCCCCCAGTTTTTCTTCAAAGCTTCATCGGTTTTGAATGTTTTTCCGCTTTTCTTCAACTTCTTCTTCATTATCGTCCAAAACTTTTCGGTCGGACGAAGTTCTGGTGTATTTGGCGGGTTCGCCTCCTTCGGGACCACATTAACGCCCTTCGATTCGTACCAATCCATTACAGTCTTGGCGTAATGGCATGAAGTGAGAGCCGGCCAGAACAGCGTGGTGCCGGTTGAAACGAACGGCTTGCTGTACCGTCCACACTCGCAGATCGCCTACCACAACAGGTACTTTTCCGCGAATTGGTACATCTTTCTCTTCCGGAACTTTTCCAGAACCTCCATGCGAAACGTACCGACAAAAACCTCGAGGCCAGGGATTTGTTTGGTGTCCGCCTTGATGTATGTCTCGTTGTCCATGACGAGACAGCCTGGCTTGACCAGCCACTCATGGTACAGCTTCCGCGCACGCAATTTGGCCACCGTGTTTTGCTTGTCAGTCCGGTTTGGCGCCTTCCTGACCTTAAAAACACGTAGCCCGATTCATGGTCTGCTGGAGGAACCACTTCGACGAATTGACCTTTTTGGCCACGTCTCGGGTGGAAAGGTTCTGGTTATTCTTAAAGTAAATACTGCCTTATCTTCCGCGCCTTCTCTGGGTATTCTATTTTCGGTTTTCGGCCGCTTCCAGCGCGCCGCTCGATGGTCTTCGTCTCCTGAAACATCTTCATAACGCAAGACGTGGTGAAATGGCGGATTCCAAGCCTTTTGCCGATCCATCTGTGCGACTGACCAGGATTATCGATCACCGCGCCCAAGATTTGCTGGCCTAGCTCTTCTTGTTTCGAATGCATCTTGAAAACTACTTGACAGATTATAATAAAATTTTGCACACATAAACATAACACTAGTATTACCTTCATTTTAATTTATTTTTACCCACGCGGTAAAAAGTTACACCCAAAACATAGTGACGCATTTTTTCCGAGTCCAATCTTTACTGCCCTGGGATGCATAGTTGACGTAACCACCATCGGTATGATTGATGAGAAAACCCGTTTTTCCGGGTTTGAGCTGAAATGTATACCAACAATTATGGACATATGTTTTGTCCATGTGATGAAGTTTTACTAATAAAAATGGGCCAGCAAGATAATTAGAATAGTTTCATTTTTATATCATCTTTAAAACGCATACGCCAACTTATGCTAATAAACAGGCATATTACTGAACGTTTATTCTCATTGTTTGGCGTAAGAACCAGGCTGCTATGTTCTGAATAATATGTCGTACATTAGGCTCTCACCGATTGGCTTCATGTTGGTATTCGTGTTTCAACCAGCAAAGCTCCAATTTGATTTTGCCGATTTCTAGAGAGTATTAATGGTTTATACTGTTAAGTTACTCGATACAAACAACTGAAATATATAGTATGTTGAATACTTAAGTCGTTTTCGTTGGTAAATTAAATGCTTTGAAGAAAAAGGAGTCAGCTCGCATTTCATTTTATGGCTGCATAGATGGGCATAAAATTAGAATAATTAATGCAATTTGGAACCTGTAGCTAATCCATTGAATTAAGATTGGAAGGGGATTGAAAATATACCTTTTTTGTAGGACATAGTGTAGTGGAAAATTATTTGCCGAAAGGACGTGGCCAATGCTATTAATTACCAGAATACCCCCTCGTGCCTGAAAAAAAGCCGATCACCTAGCACGTCCACATTTGTTCACTGAGAGCTTTCTATGCCAAAGTTGCCATTTATGCATTCGTATCATTGTGTGGCCAGTACAAATTTCCTGGACCGTACCGGGAATCGAACCCAGGCATCTTCAGAGTGGTCTTGCTTTGAAATCCTATGTGCATACATGCAGAGCATTTGAAGGCCATAAGGAAGGCCGAGGTGGTGTTATGGCGGCCTTTTAATTACTCGGGAAGCTGTGAGCTTTCGGACCTTGTACAATAAATGATGCCGTCAATTTCAACACCCACTTGCTAGTTCCTTATGCAATTTTACTACCTTTGGTTTTGATTGTGTATCAGAATCCAGGCTCATCCTTTTTCACTTCTCGCTAAGGAAAACAATCCATCAATTCTATCCCATTTTCAACTCATGAAGGCAGTATGGGGGATACAGTACGCCCACGGATCGTAAGTAACCGGTCAGGTATTTTCCAGAGATCGATAGATAGAAGTATGTATGTAATCTCTAATCTGCTTTCCCTGGTGCATTCAACTTCGCTTACAGCCACCCGTGATGTGTACGGTCAGCTATGCATAGCTATGGGTCAACATGTATGTGGAGAGACGTCATTCATGCGACCAAATGGCACTTACGCCAAACCGTTTTTTTCAATTTATCTCACAATTTTTCGAAGAAACTTTTTTTGTTTGTACTTGGAGGCAATGTATTATAGGGTAAAGAATGCAAAAAACCAAAAAAGTGAAATTTGGTCGCCTTGGCGCTTACGTCATCTATGCATCCCAGGGCAGTTTAGTAAAATCGATTATTTCACAATATTCATTATACATGTTCATCATTCTGTTCATTGGTGTATTCCTAGAATAAATTGTTCTCGGAGGCCTTACATGAAATAGAATTATTATTCGTTAAAGTTCAAACTTTCTAAAAAGGTTTGCCGTATTTATACGCTGCGAGATAACATTATTAACAAAACAGATCATAGCAATTTCTCGTCAGTGATTCAATATCAATTAACATGCAACGACACTCATACGAAGGAATAGGAAATGAATTCCAGCCTAGTTTTCTAAGAGCAAATAACAAAAATTGTTTTTGTACAGATTCTATACGACTAATGTAAGATTCTTGGTATGGAGCCTTAACAACAGAGCAATATTTGAGAATGAATCTTACGTACGTGACATAAAGTGTTTTGATAGTATATGGAAATGATTACTGAACCTTTTGATGAATCCAAACATATTATTTGCTCTGAGAATTGTTGCATTCAAATGATCTACATAGGTAAATTTAGAATCAAGAATCATTCCTTAGTCTCTAATTTGGTTGCATCTTTCAATCACCTGATTTCCTAGAGTACACGTGAAATCATGATTAATAAGTTTTCTTGAATATGATATGATGTTAAACTTTGACCATAGGTGAAGCTTGTAGGAATATTCTTAAGTTCACAGGTCCCCTTTTTAATCAAATGACCGTCGTTTTGGCCACGAAATTATTTGACTTTACTCTCCTTTCCAAATTGGCCCTGAATTACTCGATAGGGGGTGAAGCTGGAGCACGTTGGGAGGGTCGGCATGCTTGGGTACCATCGGAGTGCCCAACGACTCCATTTCCTACAGCGGCCGCTTTGAGTAGTGGGCCGACGTCAGATCCGGCCAAAACACCACGTCTTCGCACTTGGTACTGTAGATCTCACCAGCCCGGACCTCATACAGAATGACAGTAACCTGAACACTCCCTGTTTCCGTCACTAGCGTCTCTGGAATACGAGTCGTTGAACCTTGATCAGAATTGTCTGCCCTTCTGGGCTTCCGCTTGGTTCTCCGACACGTCTGACTTGGACTGGCTCTTCCGCATGTGGTTATCTATTCTGGCCAAATACTTCTCGACCGTTTAGCTGAAAAGAAGTGGCCACCTTGCCTTTCGTCTTCCGTTTGTGCTTTGGTCAATCCTCAGGCCGCATAAAACGGTCGAACGACCGGAATCAGGGTCCGTCTTGTGGATCTCGAAACGAAGAACTTCTTATCACAAGCGTTCGTACAAAATGACTTTCATTTCGAGATCCATAATTCGGCCCTACACTGAACCAAATAATCTTACGAATTTCATAAGGTTCAACTTATGAACGATGCTTTGGAATTTCATAAGGCTGAATTATGAATGGATTTTGTTCCACTCGACGTTGTTGTTGTACGCCTTTAAGCTTTCCATATTACAAGTGTTGATATATACTAGTGGGCAAGTCACTGGACCTATATCCTCAACGTCCAAGGTTCGAATCCAGGTTGCTCCATATTTTTATTTTTTCAACATCATTATATTTCATAAGATATATTTATGAGATTCATACTGGTTTCTTATAGCAAATAATCATAATGCAATCTTATAAATATCGATAGTTTATTTCGCTGAGTGTAGGCTTCCGTTCGATAGACTCTGCTTTCTTCAGAAGTGCTAGAATCTTGTAAATGTTCTCGCGATCGAATCCGGCCGACACTAAGTGAGCCACAATGGCAGACGTTTTTAGGCCCGAATGGAGCAGGCGAAACGAATAAACCATAGATCGAAGTTGATGCTCTGTTCTAGACATAGCCGCCGTTAACAAACTGATGGAGCTTTCAAATTTCACAGTCTATACACCAAAAAAATTGAATTTTAACATGCGCGTAAAATTTCCCCTAGTTTAATTGAAAGCCACAGGAAACGTAAACAATGTTATTGTTTGCAACCTTTCATGTGCAATACAAAAATGTTGTTAATCTTTCATACAACAGGTTAAATTCAGGCGTTATCTAGCTTAAATTTACATGAATTATCCTATTATATTCTGGCAAACTTAGCATTCCCTAGGTGTGCATTAGATAACGCTGAAAATTACTTGTTTCTTCCTCTCTGTATAGGCAACTAGTATATATTAACAATTGACCGGTGAACCAACCACCAGCTGGCAGGGTAATCGCATGAAAAATGGAAACATTTAGTCGCTTTGTTTTTAAAGCACGCATTACAATCTAATCGCCAAATACATGCATGGAGAACTGAGCTTGACAAATATAATTGATTTTTGCTGGAAAGTGGTACACAGATAAAATGAAACATTGAATTTTCTGCGTTTTATAATTTCTTTTTTTTTTTTTTTTTTTTTTAAAAAGACCGTGCGTAGCGTAGTTGCTACTCCGTTACTGATCAGAACTAGTGTAATTGCACAGAGAACCACATAGATGGAGCTTGGGAGTAGCAGATTAACAGCTTTGCATCTTCAATGTACAAGTTCACTAATTCTATTTATAGATCAGTACCGGCGCCGGCCACGTCCTCACGGTCTTTGGGGAGGGGGGAAGGATGATTAGTTTTGACAATCGTTGGTTAGAGACCGTGTTTACCTCTGCGTCTCCACAATTGTCAAGGGAAGGATAGGTTTGTGTTAGTGAGGCAGGTTATTTTTAGATCATGGATTCACTGTGGTAAGTAATGCGATCAATGAAAGCGCAGTAGACTGCTTTTAATTTTAAATCTAGTGGTGATAGAAGAGGCAAGTGACAAATGACAAGGAAGGGGACGGGCCTGGGATTGAACTCCCGACCATCTGCTCAGTAAGCAGAACGGATAACCACTGAGCTATCCAGCCACGTCTGATTGTATATTCTGCGTTTTATAATGCACATAAAGGGAATGGCAGATTTGGCAGAAAATTATAGGATATTTCAAGAAAATTTAGGCCAGATAACGCCTGAATCCAGCTTGTTGTATGAAAGATTGAAAACATTGTTGCATGCAAACATTGTTTACGCCTCCTTTGGCTTGAAATTAAACGAGGGGAAATTTTACGCGCTTGTTAAAATTAATAATTTTTTTATCGGATCAAAAATCACTGCTGTCCCTCGCACAGTGGTTCCAACTTAGAAGAGACGCGGCCATAAATAGTTTTTTTATATCGAATTTGTTTATAAAGTCAAGTATCTTTTATATGTTTCGAGGCGCTGAGTTGGAATTTGATAACAAAAATACCATAATGATTCACCTTGTAGTGATAACGTATTTTTTTTCCATCTTACAAAGAAAAGAGTTCATATCGCAGGAGTTTTTCAATAAACACTCAACCTAACCAGACGAAACAACCATCAAATGGTTTTGTGATTCCATAGAAGGCTATTGAGTATTTTTGAAATCGGTCAACTGCTTCTACACAGAAAAAAATAATTAATTTTAACAAGCGCGTAAAATTTCCTCTTGTTTATATTCAACCTGAAGGAGGCGTAAACAGCGAAGTTGTATGCAATCATCTATACAACATACAAAAATGTTTGTAATCTGTCATGCAAAAAGCTAGATGCAGGCGTTATCTGACTTCAATTTACATGAAATATCCCATGAATTTCTGGCAAATCTAGCATTCCATTTATGTGCATTAGAAAACGCATAAAATTCAATGTTTCTTTTTATCTGTGTAGAAAAGGCGTCGGGAATTGTTCTAGTGAATACGAATCATGATTCTATAACCAGCCTGAATTTTTGTTTTAAATCCATCATTCATTACCTAAACTCACAAGAGAATTTGATAACAAGATCAATGTCAGCTAAACTGATTGACCAGTACCACGTTGTCCACATTCTGACATGTTCCAGGAACCCCCGGAGAAGTGGCCAGTTTCTGACTTGCGCCAAAACCTATCATGCGACACTTCAAATTACCTGAGCATTAAAAATTAAGTTCATTGCTTGTCTTGTTTAGAATCCAAATCCACATTGGTCATACCTAACGCCATGTTAGCACGCAATAAATTTCACTAGCTAGTAGTTTTTTAGTCCATTATAACAGTCGTAATCTATGTAATTAAATTCAATTTGCAAATTTTCAGTACCATCAATTACATTTTCAATACCTTCAACCCTTATGTGTCCGACAGGTTACCCGGGTACCTTTTCCGGTTTTACATTACGAAATTTCATAGTTTACTCTAAAACAGGAAGCTGAAATTCAGTGACATCTAAGAAAAAGCTGAAGGGCAACTTTCTGTATAAAAACATTAAGTATAGAAGCTAGGGGCGCCGCAGGGGAGGGATTTCGATTTTTGTTACGCCATAAGTGTTCGACAAGGTCCCGGATACCCGGGTATCCAACAAATTAAAATGATTGCAACTCTGGCAATTATTGATCGATTTCAATTATTTACGCACTGTTGGATTCAAAAAATAATCTGCTCTATGGAAATTATATGCAATGTCTGTTTGAGTTCATCTGGTTCCCGGAAATCCGGGGTTTCGAGGATGTGGTACGGAGACACTATTTGGGAATATCAATTGAATTTCCGGAAATGGATGTCTTAATCTTTGAAATAACACCTACAAACTATTTCTTTTCTATTGTAGGCTATGTCGTGATTCTGCTGATCATTATCACCAGCGTAATCCATATTGGAAGCATTCCAATATCCGGAGCTCATTTCGTTTTCGGCCCTTCACCAGTACACTATTCACAAGACAGATATTTTCTACGTTCAATGCCTACTTTTTATGAAACTCCTAGCAACGCAAACTTTGTTATTCCACGCAACGCAGGGGAGAAAGAACACTAAAAGGGTCGTTCAAATCTAACCTACTAGAGATGTTCATGAAAAGTGATGAACAATATAAACTTCTCAAAATATGAGAGTATTTTCTGTGGAGTAGCATTCTTGTTTTTTTAGATTTTGCTAAGGTATGATTGATTAGATACATAATACATGCTATACTCTCTACAGGCTATATTCTGGCATATCTCCGGAATGGTCATTCTTGAACAGGTTCCCATGGAGCCTAAAGTGGAGTCCCCAGAAGGCTCTTTCCTGACGTTTTGTGACCATCTGATGGTTTGTCCCTAGACCAGTTATTGCGGAACAGCTTTTTGTGTGGCCTACAGTGGCCATGAAAATATTTAGAATGAAACCCTGGCCTACAGATCAGATTCAGATACAAACCATCAGATGGTCACGAATTGATGGCAAATTACCACCTTTGATTGATTTCATCAATTTGTATACCCATATTGCAAGGGTACTTATTTAAACACTTTCATCGGCCTGGCGATGACTTCGCCGGACTTTGGTCCAGAATGTTCTTTAGAGAAAATATCAAACGGTCAAAAAGTTGTGTGGAATAGCCTTGTAAAGTTATTTCATGAACTTCGATACCCATTTGCCAGGGGTGGCTCTTATAAATGTTCATGGCCACTCGAGGCCCCACAGTAACCTGTATCGGATTGACCGTTCCTTGGACAAATCATCAGGTGGCCACGAAGCGCTGAGAAAAAACCATTTAGTGTAATTTCATGAATTTTGATAATACCAAAAATATCTTTTTGGCAGTTATCTTGAATTTTTTTTATACAGGAGTATTAAGAATAAAATGAAAAACATCTTTTGTCATATACAAGCTGAGAGGACGTTATCGCAAAACATACAACTATCATTAGTCACTCATGTATTTTTCTAGAACACATGACTTAATTTAGACTCAAATAAGACCAAAACAGCACAATTAACCGATCTTTTTATAACAACTTTTTGGTTAGAAAGTTTTAAAGATGCACTGCATAACATGTTTTTGACAAGACGATGTCTTATATAGGTATAGATATATATAGATAGCATCACAAAAACCAATAGGTTATAATCAAGTTATTAAAAAGTAAAACTAAATGCAGAAATTCATGAACACTACAATTCGATCCCACAAGTGTCAAACTAGCAGATGTGAATTTGACAGTAATGTTTGTTATGAATATGATGAATATAGATTGGACTCGGAAAAAATGCGACACTTTTGGGTAATACTAGTTAAGAGTGTTATGTTAATGTGAAAATTTTTAATTGCGATCTGTCAAGTAGTTTTCAAGATGCATTCGAAATAATAAGAGATGATCGATAATCCTGGTCAGTCGCACAGATGGATCGACAAAAGGCTTGGAATCCACCATTTCACCGTGTCCGCGTTGTGAAGATGTTCCAGGAGACAAAGACCATCGAGCGGCGCGCTGGAAGCGGCCGAAAACCGAAAACGGAATACCCAGAGAAGGGGCAGTACTTTAAGAATAACCCGAACCATTCCACCCACTTCGTCGAAGTGGTTCGTCCAGCAGACCATGAAGTGGGCTGGGCTACGTGATTTTAAGGTCAGGAAGGCGCCAAACTGGACTGACAAGCAAAACACGGTGGCAAATTGCGTGCGCGGAAGCTGTGCCGTGAGTGGCTGGTAAAACCAGGCTGCCTCGTCATGGACGACGAGACAAATATTAAGGTGGACACCAAACAAATCCCCAACTTCGAGTTTTTTGTCGGCATGGAGGTTCCGGAAAAGTTTCGGAAGAGAAAGATGGACAAATTCGTGTAGCCGTTCGTTTCAACCGGGACCATAAACGGGCAGATTTATCGAGAGGAATGCTTGCAGAAGCGCTTGCTGCCCTTCCTCAACTCTCACCGTGGACTCACGCTGTTCTGGACGGATCTCGCTTTGTGCCATTACGCCAAGCCTGTAATGGATTGGTGCGAAGCGAAAGGCGTTAATGTGGTCCCAAAGGGGGCGAACCCGCCAAATACCCGCCAAATTGGACTTTCGTCCGATCGAAAAGATTTGGGTGATAATGAAGAAGAAGTTGAAGAAAAGCGAAAAAAAATTCAAAACCGATGAAGCTTTGAAGAAAAACTGGGAGAAATTGTGTAAGGAAGATAGACAAAGCCTCGCTCAAGATCTCATGAGCACTGTGAAGAGCAATGTACGAGCATTCATCTTTGGGGAGGAAATTCAATATCATTTTTGTGTGATCATTTTTGTGTGTCTTATTTTTTCCGTGTCCAGTCTTTATGTTTATGAATTGCCATTACTTTTTATAATTTTCTCATATCGATTAAAAAGTAGCCCATTTGCATGATATCTTCATGAGAAACGTTTACAGAATTGGTCTAACTACAAGAAAAAAATAAACATATTTTTCGGAACTATAGCATGCAATAAGAATCACCATCAGCAGTTGATTCATTGTTACGGACCACAAGAAACGTATTTTTTTCGTTTCACTAAGAAGCCGTTCTAATATGGTTATTATGATGTTATAATAACTAACTCAAATAATTTGCAATGGATCATCATGAGTATGTTATTAGACTACTCTCAAGATGTATTTTGGACTCAATTTCAACTTCACGCCACATCTATGGACAAAATTACAGTACCGGTTGAAACTTTGATTACAACTATCACTAAAAATTTCAAAAGCTGCCATTTGTTTTTGGCGATGATTCAGATGATACATTTTGAATAAGAAATCTGGATTTACCGGTCCGAAAACAAATCATCAGACGGCCACAAAACGTTGAATTTTGATGCCTCTATCGCTAGGTTTTCCTTCTAAATATGTTCATGGACACTCTAGGCCCCATGGGAACCTGTTATAGATTGGCCGTTCCTGAGACTTGTCGACATATGGTCTACAATGGAATAGAAATATTTTGTAGGAGTTATTCCAAGGGTTGTGACAGCCATTCCCGTAAATGCAATTATATTCCCAAATAGTGTCTCCGTACCGGACCACATCCCCGAAACCTGGATTTCCGGGAACCAAATGCACTCAAACCGACATTGCATATCATTTTAATAAGGCAGATGAGTTCTGAATTTACCAGTGCTTAAAAAATCAAAATCGATCAATAATTGCCAGAGTTACAATCATATTAATTTTAGGTATTTCAATCGTATAGGAAGGAAAACAAATCGAACTGAAACGATATTTCTTGGACTAAAGATTCGCTACATTTATTTATGTGAAATAACTTTTACAATGAAAAATAAGTGTTCTCCAGAAAATCAATTAGTGAATGTATTTTATAAATGTATTATATAAACTATCATCGATATCTAACATGGAAAATAAATTGTTAATAGAAGTTTTTGATTGTACAACAAATTAACACCCCGTTCACACTACAACCTATATTACGTGATAAAGACTATCTTGATATCAGCATCTATACATCTAGTTTCCACTGGAAATAATGTGCATGGCATTTGATATCAAGATAGCCTTTATCACGTGATATAGTTATAAGTGCATCTTGAGCCATATCTTCCTTGCTTTCGGTTGGAATTTTTCTCAGTCCTGTCATAACAGGGTCCGAATAAAAAAGAAGCCTTTGTAATAGATCCGCATTTTTCACTGTACGAGAAATCTTTCTCATACTACTCCTTCTGAATTCTTTGATATTTTCTTCATATTCTTTGAACTGCTCTACTTTTCGTATTCTGACGCTAGACACTGCAGCAAAGCTGAGCATCTTAAACGATAAAGAAAAATAAGTTTTTCAATGAATTGGTTAATTGACCACTCTTTAAAATCTGCTTTCTGTTATTTAAGAATAGAGTATTAGAATTGCTTGGATGTAGATGAATCTGCGATTGTCTATTATTTCTTTCTTCAATCCATGCATTTCAGCAGTCTTTTCAGAAAACATATTTTCAAAGCATATTGTTTGAAATTAACTGGTTTTGTTTCGAGGTTTCTTCATAATCCATTGTAAAATAATAGATAATTTATAATTCAACCGAATTTGAAGATGTTTTGTCACACAACAAAACACGTAGTAATGTCAAACTGAAATCCATGGATTACTATGATTGATAGGTAAAAAAAATCAGATCTTGTATGTATGTATGTATGGTAGCCACCATCCCTTCATGCTCTTGGCTTGGATGCAGCTCCACTTAATAGCAAGATCAAATTGGGCCACCGATCTGAATTCACAATATCGCTGTATGAAGGGCCAAAAACGGAGGAGTGGACCCGTAAGCAGAGACGCTCACGCGAAATCCACGGGAAATTGAGAATCTCCTTCCAACGATACGATCCAACAAATCGAATAAACCAATTCGCTATACTTATTAAGCTTTCTACAGGATGGCTTGTTAAGAAGGGCGCGTCAATTTCACTGAAACTGTTAGAGTAGAATTCACAGCATCATAATCAAATCGGTAGGATATAGAAAATGATGCTATTTATTCCCTCCTAGACTCAGGCAGTCAATCAAACCATCGTCCAGTTTTAGTTTGAATGATACCCTGATACTCCCTCCCAACTCAGTATTTGTTATGTATAATGTAAATAATAGGTTATAATTTAAATTTTTTATTGTATGTAATAGAGCAATGAAATATACCAGAATATTTTATTATGATGTCATAGTTGAAATTCGTCATCCCGTAAATTTTAAAAATATGATGAAACAATTAAAACAGTATTAATAGGCATATGATAATAATATGCAGCTTACTGCATCTTTACAGCTCAACCAGTGTCAAATAAATGTTACTCTTGAATGTGAAGATCATTTTGCAATTAAATAAAACATAAAACATTTGATTATAAATTAAAAATCCAAAAATATGCATGTATTCATGACAAGTGAACAAAAATCAGATCTTCATCAATTAAGGCTCGAAGAAAATCTCGAAAAATTCAAATGCAGCTTTTTTTGACGCTGCATTCCAGATCACAATAAGCACGCGTTCATTTTTGTGAAATAACAAATGCAATAAATGGACGAGAGCTTTTTGCAATCTGAATTGATGTGATGAAAAAACTACTTTTGAATTTTTCAGAAATAATTCAGACCGAATTGAGCCTGATGTGCGCTTAATTTGTTGAGACGTCTATTGCTGATCATGATGTCAATTTTCAACCAAATTTAAAATAAAAATCAGCCGGTATTAAAAAGGCTGCATCTATCTTGCATCTATCGCGTTAAAACATAATTGAGGGTACTCAGTTTTCAAAAACTGTGATGTATTAGAATATATTAGACTTTACACTTTACACTTTAACGATCCACAGCAAACCATGGCGCATAACTGCGCAGCTAGCTGGAGCTGGTGGTGTAGTGGTAAGCGTGACTGCTACTTGGCACCCCAGTGGGTCTGGGTTCAATCTCAGTCGAAGGCGAAAAAATCTTGTTACGTCTTACTTCCAAGCTCATGTGTTGATGATTGCAATATGGAGGGTCTATTTTGTGGAGTCGTCTTCCTGGCCTTGGTGGTTGTAACAACGTTGTGATGAAATAGGCTGACGGAAAATACAGAATTTAGAGTTGTGGGGGGGGGGGGGGGGTAATAGGGGTAAATCATTAAGCTTGGGAGCAATATGCTAGTACTTCCTGAGCCAAAACTCATATCTATTTTCTTCATGATTCTCCAGCCGCTTTACATCATGTTAAAAATTTAAGCGGCCAAACGTAAAGGGTGTACGGAATCAAATTGCGACACACACAAATATTCGGCAAAATTCGCCCGTTCAACCAATCATCTTCAAACTTTCAGGAAGTAAAATTAAATATGTTATGAATATTTCCCATATTTGTTTTATTGAATTTCAATTCCATATCCAAATGCACGAACCAGCTTTTTTACACTACTCATAAGGTCCTGTACAACATTTTGACCAACTTTTTTTTGCGTGGCAATTCAATTTTTCTTCATATTTTCCTCCGATATCACTTTCTTAGGATGCTTCCGAAGTGCCTGCTTCATGATGGCCCAGTAATTTTCAATTGGCCGCATTTCTTGTGCGTTCGGGGTACCACTCCAAAACCTCTTTCGAGTAATGGCACGAGGCCAGAAAATCATTGAACCATTTTATGACCTCAGAAGAGGAAGTAAACGATTTTGGAGACATTCCTTTAGGTACACCAGCCCATTGACCGTTCCAGTTGTCACGAATGCTCCGCTTTCCACACGAGCAAATTGTTCGCCAAATCATATATTTTTTGGCAAAATTTGACATCTTCTGCTTTCTAACGTTCTCAGGGACATTGAATTTATGATGAACAGTGAAAAGCTGGAGCCCCAGAAGCTGCCGGAAGTCTGCTTTTCCATACGTCTCATCATCCATAACGAGGCAATGAGGTTTCGTTGGTTTTTTTTGTAGAAAGCTTAATAAACATTGAAAATTTGTTCTAGTTAATTTTCTGTTATAGTATTGTTTCATCGCCTTCGGAAATTAGCTCATTTGTTCAATTAACACGTCATTTAGTATCGCGTATAAAACAATTTTTATTTAGGTAATCAATCCTTCGAATTTCGCACTGGCTGTAAATAACGTTAAAATTGAAGGATTGAAACTCAAACCTGGAAGCATTTTTTATATACCTTGTAACAAACGGAAACGGGGGCTGCAAAATGGTGAGTCAACTGAAAAGGAGCATGCGTCCTCGGAACATAGCTCTGGTTCTCACAAGTTCCTACACTCTCGCGCCACTTTACTCAATTTTTAAGTACAATTGTATGCTATCTCTTTTTCTCTCACGGAAATGTTACTCAATTTTCGTTAAAAAGTGTATCAACTCAATTTTTGAGTAGATCCACTGTATACGAAATTTGAGTATTTTTACCGTGAGAGAAAAATAGATAGCTTACAATTGTACTCAAAAATTGAGTAAAGTGACGCGAGAGTGTAGCTCATGCTTCCACGGCTTAAGAAATGACAAAGACCGCCAGCTAAGGGTTGCGTACTTAGCTGATAGTACAGCCTGGGTACTGTTGTCCTTTTGATTTCAGTTAGATTGAAGAGATGCGTGCCGAGCGTCTGTCCACCAAGGAGGTGCGGCTCAAACAGCGTCTGTCCTGGCATCCAGCTGTTGAGTAAGAAACGCTGCACAGATAAAAAAAAACATTGAATTTTCCGCGTTATCTAATGCTCATTAAGGGAATGCTAGATTTGGCATTGAATAATGGGATATTTTATGTAAATTTAAGCCAGATAACGCCTGAATCAAGCCTGTTGTATGAAATATTGCCAACATTGTTGTATTCCGCATGAAAGATTGCAAACAATTTCGTTGTTTACATCTCCTTTGGCTTGGAATTAAACAAGTGAAAATTGTACGCGCTTGTTAAAATTATATATTTTTTTCTGTGTTGATAGGAACATAATTTTGTCTATTATCGCTGAATAAATGACATAATTGGTACACAGAACGAATGAAAAAGCTAGGCTAACACAACTTCCTCTTACCCTAATTGATTGTTTGGTGTCGAACTGTTGATAGTATCGATCTCTAATTGTATGTGCCGTGCCATTCGCAGGTTCATCGCTTTACGATTGCTGTTATTATCTTCTGGTAAATAATCGTCACCATTGTTATTGTTTTGAGTAAATTTCCGTCCCTGTTGTGCTGTTGTCGTTATATTGCGTGTGCATACTTTAAGGCGATTACCATAAACCAGGTGTGTAGCGATGAGTGAAGACAAAAATTGCGCCATGTGCGATGAAGCGATTACTGGCATAGAATTTGTCACATGCCAAGGATGCTGCGGCGGCATGCTCCACATGACATGTTCAAATGTGTCACGGGCACTTTAAGGCTATTTCACGCCGCATCGCAAAAACTTATTTTGGATGTGCGATAAATATGCTGAGCCATTTGAACATTCACATTCACGTTCTATTACTAAGGCGGCTGATGAAAAATTTCCATTGGTGTCTCTCACTGAGACAATCAGTAACTCACATTCGGAGATAAAGCCCGCACCGCGTATTCAATCACCACCGATCAGCCAATGGCCCCATATCGGACATACTCGAGCTGCCAAAAGACCTCGCGGATCTGATTTAGAACAAAAGGTATTCGAATGTCAATCTGGCTCCAAGCATGTTGACCAGAATGCAGTGTCCGTTTCAATCACTGCTCAACCAGTGAATAAATTTGCCTCTATTTGTCTCGAATACGTCCTGATGTCACCAACGAGGATTGATTCGCGCAAACTCAGGACCAAGAGGTTATCAAACTGGTGGTCAAAGGAAGGGATACAAGGAACATGACCTTCATCTCCTTCAAAATTGGTTTGGACCCTTCTCTGAAGACAAACGCGCTTGATCCTTCGACTTGGCCGGAACGCATAATGTTCCATGAGTTTGAGGAATATTCAACTCAAAAAATTCGGAAGCCCTCCGCTATATTTTTGACGCCTACAACCGGTACTAAGCGGGTAGTCGTAATTTAATGATTCAATGCTCCACGATATGACATTCAACCACCTGTTTTTATACCGGGACGCACCGAATTATGTGTAATGGAAGCCCTCGATCCCCCCACCACAGATCGAGTCCCTACGCGTGGGTGTGTGGAGAGGGTCTTCTAAAACGCTACTGCATGCAAGTACGATTTTGCTGTTAGCCCGACAACACCGATTCCAGCTTATTTCAAGGAAGTTTGAAAACAGCACCTCAAGAAACAACTAGTGTTAGCCGAATGCTGGGACGCACCGAGAAAAGTATTGTGGAAGCCCTCGATCCCTTCACCGTTGTCGAGCCATTCCCGCCAGCGCACAGTGGCACAATTCTGAAAAAAGACGGTCAAAAACATGTTCACCCTTTTGTCATCATTTTATCGAGTAGGTGTCTTCAGAAGAGTTTCTCAAAATGTTATTTCGCATCTTTCTCGCCTAACCTTTCATAAGGGCATAACTACACTTTCAAAGTCTTACTTTTTCCAGCTGCGAGATAACGGGTTGTTGTCTTCAACAAAGTTGTAGAACAAGTAATTTTAGGAAAAGTTGCTGAATACACTAAGTTTCTAGACCCTAACGTTAAAGAGATATAAATGGTTTTCTTTCCGCACTACCTTAAATCTGGTTTTTTGAGATAACTAGTACTTTGTTCAAATTTGACGATTTCAACATGTTCTAAGAAATTGTAGGAATTATTAAAATACATATTTTTGCTGAACACAATATTGCTCTCTGATGACCGCCTTTTGATATATAGTGATTGAGGTGTCTGTATGACGTCATAATCAGCCGCCTCAAAAAGGGTGGGCGGGTCCTGGTGGGGTCTATAACAGGTTTTGTTTGAAAGATTATCTTATGAACAAGTATTCCTGAAATTTTCAGCGTTGGGTACTGAAGGGTACCTAGTAAAACGTCAGTTTGAAATAGTACAGGTTATAAGCCATTTTATATATCACATGTAAGGTAATGTTCAACAAACTTAAAAAAAATATTCGGGTCCTGGCGGGGTCTCAAATTAATTGTATTTGGAAGAGTATCTTATGAACTAGTAATCCTGAAATTTTTAGCGTTGGGTACCAAAGGGTACCTAGTAAATCCTTATTTTGAAATGGTATGAATTGCAACAGTATGTGACGTAATGCTGAACAAACTTGAAAAAAGCTGGGCAGGTGCTGGCGCGGTCTCAAACCGATTATATATGAAAGAGTTTCTAATGAACTAGTACTTCTGAAATTTTCAGCGTTGAATATTCAAGGGTACCCAGGAAAAGCTTTGTTAGAAATAATACTAGTTATTATTGGGAAACTAGGAGAATTTAAAATTAACACTTCATTTGATCACTTGTACGGTTATCTTACCAATGGCAATGTCAAAGGCGAAATTCATTCGCAATCTAAACAACAACTGTTGTGAATAACGCAAATCACTATATCTCTAAGTCATACGTATGTTTGGATTTATAATAATTTCTAAAATATTTATATCATTTAGTCGTAATTAGCAGCTCATATTGGAGTCACTTTGTTCCTAGTGTACCTATGTTTCTGATTTATCTCTTTTTTTTGTTTACTTATTTCTTTATTTTAGATTTAATGCTTTTAAATATTTTTTTTGGATTCTTACTTCCTTTTCTTAACAATACATATATGATGACCGATAATTTTCGTCCAAACATGCATTCGGCCAAACGTCCCACCCCCTCTTCTCGATAACCACCCGACAATATGTGATGAAATTTTGCCAATATAAACATGTCAGTCTTACCTAGTTTAAGTAAAAATGTCATCCCTGTTCGTTTTATTTTCAGTCATTTTTTAGCCAGTGAGATTGGTCCGCTTAAAGGAAATTTTGTTTTATTGACTCTCACATTTGGTTAGTATTCGTCTTATATAGGCAGTAGATATTGTACTTAGATATTTGAACATTCAATTGGCTTCAAAACTATTTTGCTGAAATCAGTCAATTTAGTAACAAATTTAGCTAATTTGAAAAGCTGCTCCTATAAGAAACTAACAGCAATGATTGAATGACAACTTGATGAAAAGATCTGAGCTTTACAACAAACTGAAAATTTCTCGTTTGGCCGCTCATGTGTTAGGTTGTAAACATGAAGGTAACTGTATAAAATAATAAACTGCATGTGTTGCCAGCTATTTGACGATACTTTTTGCAACGCATGGCAAATATTTTTGAATGCAATTCTTTGAAAACCTCAACTTTTCAGCACACATCGTGATTGTTCGTGCAACTGCATTGAACAAGCAGCACAAGCAGCAGCGAAAATAAATGACTTTTTCTTGACGGCTGTTGCATAAATTACTAAATTACTATTAGCTGTCGAATTTTGGATGTCCAAAAAATACATTGTCAATATATTCGCTCATTCAAGCTATGTATTGTTATGAGGGGAGTTGGATTGCAAGCACATTTAAAATTACCACAATTGAACAGGTGGAGTTGTTTCCACGACGCAACTAATTGAGGTTTTTCTTATTAGAAATAATTTATAAGCTTGCCCTAAAGACAAAGGCTGACGCACAAAAACACGTTGTATATATAGCCTAAGTGGGTCCACACCAATGACATTCCATAATAAATGTGTCAAAATATAATGGATGGTAATTGGAAGACGTGATAGCCAAAAAAATAACTTCAGGCATGGTGGATAATTGGTGGTGTCATCCTCCCACAACATTTTCTGAGATAACTTCCAAGCAATCTTCGGTAGATGACAAGTTTAGAAAAGAAAATCAAGATGTTGGGATAGGACAGCCTGAGGTCCTATTAGCTAAGTTGGAAAAGGTGCAGCTATCAATTAAGATAATGCTGAAGGTGACTGGGTTCGATTTCCGATCTGACTTTCGGATAGGAAATAGAGTTTAATTGTGATTGCCTTACATTAAAACTTCTGCAGGAATAGTACAGGTACAAATGCTCAATCTAACTTCTAAAGTGCATTAAGAACATCAATTTGAAATCCATTGAGGAAGCAGTAGAGAAATCACAATGGGTGGATGTCATCAACGTTGGCGTAGTAAGAAAAATATGTGTAAGGGACCTAGAGGAGTTTTGTGGCGTTTTTCTTTTAATTTTTTGCCACAGTACTGATAGCAAGACACAAAAACTAATGGCTGGCCCACAATTGATACGTTGCGGATGCGTTTGCGTGAATTTGACAGTTTTCCCATGGGTTTTCTGTCAAATTTACGTCAACGCATCCGCAACGTATCAATTGTGGGTGACCCTTAACTCGAATGAGCGCTGTGACATGTGCATCTCACATGTTAACAAATCCCATGACCAAATCTCTAAGGACCACACTAGTGGCACCCCGTTGAGAAAACAACCAAACAATTTTCAAAGCCATCGAACTACGTTAGGCAACGAATGCACATAAGCTCATAAAGCAGTTCGATGACTTAAAGTCTGACCCGGCAATAAATGTGCTAGGATCATATTACATTCAACGACGCGCAAACAGCGTGTTGTCGTCAAGCGCACTTGGCTTGGCGCGAAATTAGCCTTCTCCATAATTCTCTGTCTGACCTCTCTCATTTTTGATACCGGTCACCGATTGATGATCAACGAAATACATAAGAATACATAAGTGCTTCCGTGGTGTGTTTCATGTGTCACAAAAGAGATCCGGCTGTTGGGTCAACATTGCTATTGCTTTCAGATTAAATTCTGAGCTTATACCTTCTAATAAATTGAAAAAGTTTGAACATGTCTGTTCATGCCAACAGAAACACACATCAAGCATGTTTTTTCAAAATGAACATTTCAATGGAAGTATTCTACTGCCAGTCATTTTTCCTCAATGACATTACAATTAATTGTCGACAAGGCAAGCTAAACAATACATTAGGTCCTAAGTAACATTGGAAAACTCTCTTTGTCGACTTTCTCTTTGTGTTCCCACGGCTAAGCAAAAACATGTTCAAGTATTTTCAACACATAGTACGGTAGTACAAAGTGTGATTAAGGATTCAATATGTCGAAAACATAAGCAAATTGTTTAATAGACAAACTTTTAACCAAAGAGAAAAACGACGAAGAGAATCTCTTAATGTTACTTAGGACCTATCAAAACTTAAAAAATAATAAAAATAGCATATTTTATGAACTCGAATTTTAAATTTTAAGTATGATTTCCCAAGCGTCCTTTAGCACATAAGAATGAGCTCAAAGAGATGAGAAAATAAATTCAATCAAACGCATACTTCGTCGAATTGCGTATGTGTCAGTTACAAGAGACATAATTTCACACGAAGTCTTTCTTTATGTTCCCCGAGTGTTTACAAACATGGATTACGTCTCGTGTAAAATTCATGATTTCGTAGTGTGTGGTTCATGACGTTTTGGATATGTGACCATCGACCAGCTCTTACTGCCAGAGCCATCTACTGACAAAGAGTGAGAACTTTCTTCTTCTGTACAGCCAAAACACAACTGCATCCATTCATTAGGATTATTGTTGTGTGTCCCATATTTGATTTGGTGCAAGTCAAATATCCTGTCACAATTAAGGTTAGATGAACATTGGTTGACCTAGCCCCTGATCCTAGTTGGGCTCAACTTGTTTTATAAAGGATCGTTTTGCCGAATTTCAGAGGGCTCTAGTAACCCCTTTCCAAATATTGACACCTTTTGTCACTGCTGCGGAGTATATGGTTTATCTAGGTGATACCTGCTCGGACAGTTTCCAGTTAACAGACCAGTAATTACCTGAAGGTCTTTTTCACTAAGATTTAGTAAGATCCTAGCTTTTGCTGCATACGGTCTTATAAATCTCTTGGCTTGTCCGCATGTATCCGTGGCGTTCCAGTTTGATGCTACCATGGATATATCCTAATTATTTATTCCAGTCCTCAGGGCACACTCTGGGACTTCATAAAATGGTTCCAGACCAATAAAATTTGATCCTGAACTTTCTCTTGCTAGGCTGCCAGCTTTTTCATTTTCTTCAAAACCACAGTAGCTGGGCACCCAGTAAAGAATTACTTTGTTCCTACTGGCGAATTGCCTTAAAGAAAGAATATATTTCCTTCACTATAGCTTCTATTTACATGTACATGCTTTAAGCGCATTGAGAGTTGCTTGACTATTGGGAAAAATGTAGATCTTTGCAAATCTGCATTTCCTTGTTAAACAAATATTCACACATTCAATAAGCGAGAACTTAGTTGTGCACCTAATAAAATTGATTTGAATACATGATTTTCGGTGTATTGCCCTTGTCTGTGTGGTTTCGTTCGGTTTGACAGCTCTTGGTAAGTGTGACGAAGTTAGTTTTCGGACTTTCTGGGTAGCAAACTCGATTTTTGTTGTGAGTAGCTCGAAGCTGTAATTACGCAATGTGTTTGTGAGAGGTTATAATAATTCAGTAATATTAAGCTTAACTTACAATTTGTCTCCACTAGTGTATCAATCCACCACAGATTATCTAAGAACTATAATTACGGTATTTAGGATTTTTTATTCTACAAATAAAAGTTCAGTAGTGGAAAAAAGATATATAATTAACATAATAATTCTACCGAAATGAAATTCACTTTTCACCGTATGCTTCACTTTTCTTGTTTTGCTTTTATCTACCTTTCGTTGACGTTCTACGGTTGACAATCTTGCTCTGACAATGTTAGGTAGATCTGTCACTGCGCAGTGGTTCATTTGGGATTTACGAGGGATACGGTGGGTAGAATCTTTTCGGAACATTCTCCCCCGCATGACGACTGAAGTCTGGCTTCTGCGTCATCAGACCGTTCTACATCTAGCAACGCGAGTTTTGCTACAGCGCGTTGCAAAACTCCTCCGCTGGTTTGCACATCTGCCTTCCTCACGATTCCACCTTGTCCTCTATAAGTCCTGATGATACGCCCCCTAGTCCAATGGTTTCGAAGTTTCACGTCTGCAATCACCACCAGTTCACCAACTTTGATCTCCCGCACATCTTTAAACCACTTTGATCTTCTTGTGATCGTTGGTAGATACTCCAACAACCAACGTCTCCAGAAGTGATCCAAAACCATCTGTATAGTAGAC
The DNA here is from genome assembly GCA_034211315.2 of Aedes japonicus. Classification (NCBI taxonomy): domain Eukaryota; kingdom Metazoa; phylum Arthropoda; class Insecta; order Diptera; family Culicidae; genus Aedes; species Aedes japonicus. The sequence goes on along the minus strand of JASCZW010000057.1, from coordinate 297,579 downwards.
CAGCTATCCTTTAACGCTGCGCCTTCGCCAACCGGATCCTTGATAGGCTGTTTGACCCCCTTCGAATTCATCATGAGGAAGTGGTTAGGAGTCAAACATTCCTCTGAGTCGCTGGTAAGGGGTACAAATGTTAGTGATCGAGAGTTAACCATGTATTCAGCCTCAGTTAGCATGGTTGCAAATGATTCCTCGTCAAGTTTTCGCAATGTCGGTACGCTCCCGAGTGCTGCCTTTACTGATCGTACCATCCTCTCCCAGCAACCACCCATGTGGGGAGCTGCAGGAGGATTGAATCTCCACTGCGTATGAGTATCTGTAAATGTACTGCTTAGATCATCGTTGAGTCTCCTTATCTCCTCGACCAGTTCTCTTCCGGCCCCAACGAAATTTGTTCCGTTATCCGTGAATATTTCCAATGGGGAACCTCGCCGGGCAATGAACCGGCGAATAGCTTTTTTACATGAATCTGTTGATAACGTAGCCGCGACTTCCAAATGAATGGCCCTGACTGTCAAACAAGTAAAAACCCAAGCAGCACATAACTGTCATAATTAGTTGTAGTTACCTGATTGTGACTTATTTGACCATTTGACCATCACCCATCGTTTCACAGACGTTCTTCCTATTTTTACCAAGTAAGGTCCAAAATAGTCTATTCCTACAAAGGAAAATGGACGTACGAATGGAGTAAGCCTTTCCAGTGGGAGTGAGGCCATCTGCGGTGTTACCGGTACTGCTTTGTAGACGCGACACCAGTTACAGTTTTTCTTGACGAAGCATAACCGACCTCTCAACTTCGAAATGTGAAACCTTTGCCTGATTTCGTTTATGACTGTTTCATCATTAGCGTGCTTGTGGTTGCGATGGTACCAATCGATAACAAGACAGGTGTTGTAGCTGTCCTTCGGGAGTATAATCGGATACCGAGTATCGAATGGTAGAAACTCGGCTGCGGATAAGCGGCTATTAATGCGAATAACTCCGTACTCGTCCATCGTTGGTGACAGTTTGCTTAACGAGCTGTTTTTTTCCACTCCCTTACGCTGTTCGCGTGGAATTTCCTGGTTTGATCTTAAAACGTTGACCTCATCGGGATATGATTCGCTTTGTGCTGATCTCCATAGCACCCTTTCTGCATCCAGAAGTTCTTCCTTCGACGGATTCCCTATGGAATCTAGAGTAGCCTTCTTCCGTTGCGATTTTATTCTATTGACGAATCGTAGTACATACGCTACGCATCTGAAAAGTCGCTCCCATTTTGAGAAGCGCTCAAGCCGTACGCGTGGTTCCACGACGGAGTGCTTGCCTACATAGGCCGGTCGAACGTCCTCATCCGTTTCAATTATAGGATACTCCTGTTCTCCTGGCCAGAATTCCTCTGATTCGTACAGAAAACGAGGAGCTCGATACCAACGGCTGTCCGAGGTGAACGATGGCCCCTTCCTCCATTTAGTTGCTTCATCGGCGACGTTTAAGTTGGTTGGAATCCACCTCCATTCCTCTGGCCTGGACAAGTGGAGAATTTCGTTGACTCGAAGCGCCACAAATTGCCTATACCGTCGAAGATCCGATGTAATCCAGGCGTGTACAGTAGAGGAGTCGCTCCAAAAGTGAGTTTGGCGTACCTTCAACGAGTGGCCTTCCTCGATCGTTTTCCGTAAGCGTGCTCCTAAAACCGCTGCTAGTAGTTCCGCACGTGGTGTAGATAGAGGTTCAAGAGGCACCACCTTTGTTTTTGATGACACCAAAGTACAACGAACAATTCCGCGGTCGACGATTCTAGAATATGCAACTGTAGCGTAGGCTTCCGCACTAGCGTCCACGAATATGTGCAGCTGGAGCGTGTCAAAGTTGCAGGGTTCATAACCGGGGAAATAGCAGCGTGGCACTTCAACCTCATCCATTCCTCGCAAGCGAATCAACCATTGTTGCCAGCGAATGAAAATGTTTGTAGGAATCTTTTCATCCCAGCCTATTTTGGTTCTCCATACTTCCTGGATCATTATCTTTCCATGAATCACAAAGGTTGAGACAAGTCCTAATGGGTCGAAGATGCTCAAGACCATTTTGAGCAGTTGTCGTTTTGTTGGAACAACGTCGCCGGTCAAGATAGCCTCCAAATCGCCACGGAAGTTCAAAGCGAATGAAAAAATATCCTCTTTCGGGCGCCATATCATTCCCAACAATCGCTCGCCGCCACATTCTTGGTCGATGGTAAAATGTTTAACTACTGCAGGATGAATCTCCCCTATTGCTTCCATAACTTCCTTCTTGTTGGAGATCCAATTCCGGATATGAAAGCCAGCTTTACTATGAACTTCCATGACTTGTGTGGCGAGTTCGACAGCTTCGTCTACGGTGTCGATACTATCTAAATAGTCATCCACATAGTGTCGCCGAGTTATCGCAAGCGCCGCCCTGGGGTATTGACATTGGTGTTCAGTAGCATTCAAATTCTTAACGAATTGCGCTTGCGTGGGTGAGCATGAAGCCCCAAATATCGCCACATCCATGACCATCGTGTCCAATGGCAATTCAGCAGAGTTCCGCCACAGGTACAGCAGAGCACTGCGATCTTCTTCATGCACCAGAAGTTGGTGAAACATCTCTTTCACGTCCGCTGTGATGGCCACCTCTCGTTCTCGGTAGGGATACAACACGTGTAGTAGTGGTGTTAACAGGTCAGGACCTTTCATCAACATGGTGTTAAGCGATATTCCATCGACTGTGGCAGCAGCATCCCATACGAGACGTACCTTGTTGGGTTTCTTGGGGTTCGAAACGTTGCAGCTCTTCAGTTGTAGCTTTATGGGAGTAACCATTCTCCTGATATTCCGCAACTTGTTTTCGGACGTTGTCATACAAGTCCGGATTTTTGCGTAGTCGACGTTCCAAACACTCCATTCGTTTAACCGCCATCAATTTGCTGTCTGGAAATGTGAAGTCATCATACTTCCACAAGAGAGCAGCCTTGAAACGGCCACTAGGTGTCCGCACCGTTGACTCGTTGAGAATAGACAATGCTCTCTGTTCTTCCGACCCTTTTACTTCTGGAGCTACTGCGACACCCAAGCTTTCCAGCGCGAAGAACTTACGTACGTACTCGTGCAAATCTTGGTCTTCTTGTCTGGTGCAAATATACATCTGCCGATGTGGAAAGTTGACCTCTGCTCCTCGCTGACTTCCATAGACAACCCAGCCCAAACGGGTCTTAGTGGCAATCGGTTCATGTTCACGTCCTTCTTTAAGCTTTAGGCATGCTAGCAAATGAACGTTGTTGTGACCGATAAGTATACCGGGAACGGCAGATTCCATATCACGAACCGGAAGGTTCTTCAGATGCTCGAAGTCCTTTGCCAGTTCGCGGATCTTCATTGTTTGTTCAGGCAAACCAAGATTACGCACCGTGTAGACTTCGGATGCTTGATAACGCTTATCTTTTCCCTTGCCGGATATTTCCAAAGATACCATCCGCGCGTCGGAATAGTTTTTCTTAATTCCGCCGGTCCAGTGGACACAAAGAGACTCGGCGACACCATCCAATCCAATTGCATCAGCTATTTTGTCCTCAATCAGCGAAACAGACGACCCGTCGTCAAGGAAAGCGTATGTGTCCAGTTTTCCCTTGGTTGAAAGGTTGAACGATGACGGCTGACGGTGGAGGGATACTGTCGCATTCTTACCAGCGTCACTTTGCTTTTGCACCGTTAAGTTTTTGTCGTGGAGAAGTCGATGATGACGTCTTGGGCACCCATCTATTCCACAAACTTGGCCTTTGCATGGCCAACGCGTATGGGCCATAAGACATCGACCGCAAAGTCTATTCTCCTTCACCACCTTCCAACGATCATCGATAGAAAGTCTTTTGAACAGACCACAAGCTTCAATTAGATGGCCTCTATTCTTACACGATGGGCATGATGTATTTTCCGATGTTTTAGATACTTCCTTTTGCGTAGCGAGGTTATCGCGGCCATCTCCGGTAACTTCATGTTGCCCTCCTCCTGGTTTGGCGTGTGCGTTGATGTACGCTCGATCCTTGCCCTTCACACAATCGTCCTTGTTCACCTTCGAAACTCCTGCATTCCAGGATACCACGCAGCTTGTCGCAGACACAACGTTTGCCATATATTCTCCGAAAGCGCTCAGATCAACCACCGGAAGTTGAAGTTGATGTAGGGCCCAGTTGAACTTCACCGTAGTCGGTAACTTTTCAACGAGTTCGTTAAGGAGAACTGGATTCGAAAGATGATTCTCCAACCCAATAGCTTTCAAATGTCCGCATAGATTTTGCACCACCAACCCGAAACTCACTAGCGTATCCAATAGTTCGTTCTTTGGCGCCGGTGTGTTACGAACTTTAGCTATTAAGCTCTGTACAATCTGCTCTGGTCTTCCATAGAGGAGTTGTAATGTCGAAATTACTTGCGGCACCGTGTAGGGATGGAGCAGAAAACTACTAACTGCTTCTTTGGCACCTCCTTTCAGGCACCTCTGAAGACGAAGCAGGTTTTCAGAATCTGAGTAGCCACAAGCTTGTGTTGAGTGGTTGTAACTACTGATAAATAGTGGACAATCAATCGGATCACCCGTAAAAATCGGTAACTCTCGATTAACCACTTGTCTAGCCGCCAACTGTTGGGAAGTTGGCGCAAATGGGGGAGGAATGACGACGTTGTTCAACTCCCGAGGAGCCGAGACTGGTGAACCCGGACTAAGCACTGAATATTGTATTTTATTAGGCCTAGCAGAATATTCCCTAACAGAACCGCTACATTCTGTGTCGAAATCAGATCGCCCACCCACAGGAGTGTTGATTCCAGATTCGTTGGAGCTCCGGTTCCAAAAACGGACATCTTTTGGATGCGGCTGAGTACCGCCTAGCAACGCATCACTTACCGGATTTCCACAGATTTCTGCTTGGCGCGGATTCTCTACATGCTCACGTTGATTCGCTAAATTTGACTTCGCTGCAGTGGAAAGAACCATCGACGGCCGCAAGTTGGTGACTCCCTTGTCTCGATCCACGGACACTTGACGTATTTCTGGATGCTCTTGGGTTTGCCTGTAGTTTCTGTATTCTTTCTCTAACCGTCGTAGGTGTTCCAACTCCTTGTTGCGCTCCAGTAATACCTTCTGCTGCTGCATTATGAGATTGTCTTGCTCTTGCTTCTGTCGATGCATTCGCTGCTCCAGTTCGACCCATTCGTGTTGCGTTTGTCGCTCGCGGGTTTCCATTTGTTGCTGCAACTCTTGATTCCGTAGGTCTCCATAATCTCTCTGCATCTGAAGCCGATTCAGCTGATTCACTAGCTCCAGCTCACGCTGCCGACGAACGTCATCTTGTGTTTGACGCCCTTTCGCACTTTCCTTATTTGAAGTGCGAGAACGCCACTGCTCGTAGGTTGGATGTGTCTTTAGCTTTGGGATGCTACCGGTTTTGGTTTGCGTCTCTACCAGTTTCTTAAGTAGATTGTCGAGAGGGCCTACCACGTCGACGAGCGACAGCGCAGGTGAAATCCGGTTTCGATTCGGTCCACCAACAGCTTCAATAGCACTTTCCGAATCTTCATCGGCTGTTTCTCCGATCGTAATACTTCCCGTGGAACGTGGGGCAGAAAAATGCTCAAAGTTTTTATCATTCACACTTAATCGGATCGGTGCTGGTTGGACCGAACCGATGGCAGCATTGTGCGATGGGTTCCGTACAGGCGTTGATGATGCATGACCCTCAGTGGCAACAATCACATGTGGTTCAAAGTCCTTTTCGTTCACGACAACGGTTGTTCCTGGTAACTGTTCAACGGCACCATCTGTAACCCTAGCGACATCGTCCACCCAATTCTGGACTCGATGTTGGCTTCCCCGGCTGCTGTGCTGGCTACGTCGACTGCAAGCCAAATCTGACACTGCGTCCTGCTCATCTTGCTGCCTTAACAAATCAAACTTTTTGGCAAGATACTGCTTTTCGCGTTCGAATTTGTCTTTCCTGGCCTTTTCCTGCTGTGCTAAATCCTCGTCGTACATCCGCTCCAAGAGTTTTCTTTCCTCTTCCAGGCGTTCTAGTTCCCGGGCAATCCTCGCCTGTCGCACACTGGACGTAGTGGTGTGACTTGTTCTGGAACCAGCTGGTAGAACACATAATTTGCACGCAAAGGCTTCCTTCCGAACCGTCGATTGCTTGACGTTGGCGCACGAGAAGTGGTACCAACGGGTACAGAGCCGACATTGCGCCATGTACATTTCAGCGTTATTAGGTTTATTACATCCACCGCATTCCAATTTATCACCTCCATCGACATCGAGGATCGACGGTTCAAACGAATTTAATGAGTGATTTTCCTCCAGCGAATCCGTCTCAACTTGAAGGTTGGGATTTACACTCTCCTTCGCTGCTCGCGTATTTGAACGTGTCTGCCGGATTAACGAATGCCTTGGTTGGTTGGACATATTCAATCGTTGGAAATTCTTCGAGTTTTCTGTGACGAAGTTAGTTTTCGGACTTTCTGGGTAGCAAACTCGATTTTTGTTGTGAGTAGCTCGAAGCTGTAATTACGCAATGTGTTTGTGAGAGGTTATAATAATCCAGTAATACTAAGCTTAACTTACAATTTGTCTCCACTAGTGTATCAATTCACCACAGATTATCTAAGAACTATAATTACGGTATTTAGGATTTTTTATTCTACAAATAAAAGTTCAGTAGTGGAAAAAAGATATATAATTAACATAATAATTCTACCGAAATGAAATTCACTTTTCACCGTATGCTTCACTTTTCTTGTTTTGCTTTTATCTACCTTTCGTTGACGTTCTACGGTTGACAATCTTGCTCTGACAATGTTAGGTAGATCTGTCACTGCGCAGTGGTTCATTTGGGATTTACGAGGGATACGGTGGGTAGAATCTTTTCGGAACAGTAAGAATTTTAATCAAATGAAGAGCGAAAAATGCTTTTGTAATAGACAATTTTTGAAGAAATGCGAGGGCTTTTGCAATCAAACAATCTCGATTATATATCGTCGGGTATGTGTCTTCCGTGCCATAACATGCTCACTTCACCGCAATCCATTAAGATCTTTCCATGAAATAAACATCCTATTAGATCCTGGATCAACTCCGTTCTACGGTTCACTCAAAAGTACGAATACATCCATTCCGACAAAACTTGTTCACTGATGGGTCTCGCCTCAATAGATCCACTGGTTTCGGTGTCTTAAATGAAAACTTGAGCGCCTCCTACACACTTTAGAAACCTTGTTCTGCTTATGTTGCTTAGCTGGGAGCAATCAGCTTTACATTGGGGATGTTTTCCAACATGCCAGCCAATTTTTGATCATTACTTCATCTTCTAGGACAGCCTCAGTTCAATTGAGGCTCTTCGGTCGACGAAAACTAGTAAACACTCATCTTATTTCCTTTCAAAACTAAGGGAACAGGTGAGTGTGTTGGACGAAAAAACAAATTTGATCAACTTGGTATGGGTCCCTTCCCATTGTTCAATCCCAGGCAAGTCTAAAGTGAACGGGCTCGCAAAGATGGGAGCACAGGAAGCCGATTGGTTAACGAGATATCAATATTACACGGGTTAGGACAAGTTTGATGTGAATAACTGTTTCATACGAGAGCTGTCAGAATTGCTAAGAAGTACCTGATTAATTTTTTCTATTTTGTTTTTTGGTTGGTTTTTATCGGTGAGTACCTGATTTGACTGGCCATATGCAAACAGAGTGATCCATTCATACACCAAAGCCAAGCTGGATAAGTATTTTCCAGACTCTGCTCCGTCGATTCAAACGATTCATAAGTGGTTTGCTGATTTTCATTGTGGTCGTACAATCACCGTTGACGCACCGCGTTCTGAATGCCAAACTACAACATAGAACGTCGAGAAAATCCATGCTATAGTATTGGAGGATTCAAAAGTTAAATTGAGAGAGCTAGGCCTTAGGCATTTCAATGGAACGAGTTGGTAACATCATGCATTCCTTTTAAGGTATGAAGAAGCTCTGGTCGCGATGGGTGCCGCGTTTGCTTACAATGGACCGAAAACGCATTCGTGTTACAACCTCGCAGGAGAATTTGAGCAGGTTTACACGCAATCCGAAGGAGTTTGTGCGCCAATTCATAACCATGGATGAAACTTAGATCCATTACTACACACCGGAGTCATCGCAGCAGGCCAAACAGTGGGTTTCACCGGGCGAAAGTGCTCCGAAGCATCCGAAAACGCAACAATCAGCGGGAAAGGTTATGGCCTCCGTGTTTTGGGATGCACAAGGTGTAATATTCCTCGACTATCTTGAAAAAGGTAAAACTCTAATAGGCGCATACTATGCAGCGTTATTGGATCACTTGAAGGATGATGGCCAGAAAAAACTGCCACATTTGCAGAGAAAAAGTATGCTCTATCATCACGACAATGCGCCTGCTCATTCATCCTCAATTGCTCAAGCAAAATTGAATGAAATTCGGTATAAATTTGTTACCAAACCTGAAGAGATGGCTCACCGGTAAGCAATTTTACTCAAATGATAAGCTCATAGCTGAAACCGGTGGCTATTTTGAAGGATTTCCGAAGGAGTACTATTCGGATGGGATAAAAAAAATAAAAAAATCGCTGGATTCGCTGTACCAACCTGAGAGGAGAGTATGTTGAGAAATAAAACCGAATTTGGCAAAAAAATGTTTCCGTGTTTGATATTTAAGGCCACCTAGTAATTTCTCAAAATGTTTAAAATTCGACTTTAAACTCATGCTATTATTAGAAATAGCTTAAAGATTTATTAGATCCGATTACTGCTCTGATATTTTGCATTTCACTTTCCTTTTCATATACTTTCTCAAAATTAAATTCCTTTTGAAAGGCGGGACTCAACACAACACTTTCAAGCATTGATTGTAATTTGAAAAGAACATAACCAACTTGTTATAAGAGGATTTTGTCTGTAATTGGTAAATCAAAATATGCGGGCTGCGACTGCAAAAAGTAAGCAAACTTCAAACGACTCTTGGTTATTTTCAATACCAAAACATGATTTTATGAAATATTTGGATTTATTGAACAGTAATTGTGCAAAATTCAGGATCGGCCATAATTTACGAAAAAGGTAGGTTTCATGCGCATAGAATGAGAAAACTCTTATAATAAATCAGTTTGATACTCCTTCAAAATCAGAATAGTAGCCCTGAAAAGAACTTTTTATGTGAAATACATCATTTAATATACATTAATTGTTATTTTATTTATTCTCCGAGCGAGGAGTAACGATGATGATGTAGAAGGAGATGTTCGCTCATCACCATGAGGCACCAAGAGTGAACATTAATGTTTTTGGCTAGAATGAAAGATGTGAAGAGAAAGTGTTGAAAGTTCCTTTCTGCCTGTATAGACATAGTGATTGTGAAGTTTTAATACTCAACGTTACTTAACGTCATATCTATAACATCAACATATAATCTAGGGTATGGAACGGGTTTTAAGCAGTTTATTCAGCATCTGGGACATTTAATGAAGCTGTATGTAATCTATAATTTGAATTTTCAATATTCAGACGTTAATCTTTCTGCTTACTTCTGATCTATCGAAACATACTTTCAAAAACGAGCATGAGACTCAGAAAATTGCTTAGCCATGGAATAAAGTTCCCGAGTGCAGGGACTTATTAAAAGTATGCGGATCGCTTTCCGATCATGAACATGTTTCCTTCAGCTCCGCAATCTATACATAAATTAACTATATTGTATGAATACGATTTCGTGCATGTGTGCGAAGGCGAAATGAAATAGGCCAGTTCACGATAAGCTGCAAACGTCAATTTTCTCAACCCACTCCTTCGTTTTACCTATCCGCTCTTGAAAAAAATCAACCAAAATATGTCGATTGCTATGATCACAAAATCGTCTACTAGCAGGCTATGAGACAGACGTACACGACCAAACTTTTAGTTTGTCATTGATCTTTAGATTGGCAATGTGTATTTTTTATTTCATTTACTCTCACGGAAATGTTAGACAATGCGACTGTGACGACAAACAATGTAATAGACAGCAGGCTTCACGTTACAATACCGGTGCGCTATATCCATGGTTAACAAAGAAGAGAGGAACTCTCAAAAGCAACAGTGATGCCGCTGCCGCTCAATAGCGAAGTATTATTTATCATTGAGTACTATTGGACAGCTCCGAAACATATCTTTTAATTTCAAAATATAGTGCCATATGATAGACAAAATAATCATAAGCATAGATTAACCTCTAATGACAGGAGGGAACATGAAATAATTAGTGATATTAGATCATCTAAAAAATAAATTTAACTCAATGTTCAACATTACATTCTGGCAACAAGCCTAGATGTGAGAAGGAGCTGATGAAGACATTCCCTTCCGTACACGCGAACAAATGGAAAATACACAAAGGCAAAATATGAACGAACTTCTTCAGATGGTAGGAAACTGCTAGTTTTCAAGATGTATTTTAAATCTTCGCAATGAAAGTAATAAATTGGTAATCAATTATGATTTCAAAATCGAATCATTAGCCCGATGCATAGAGCTTATGTTTGTATCATTGAAAGTGAAATAATTGGCAAAATGTAGGAGTTTTGGACCTAATTCCCAACAACTGATTAAAACTTTCACATTGTTTAATGTGTACGTTCCCTACCCTATATCATCAACATATATATCTATAAAATTTACACATAGCTCTATACATATATATGTACATCAAACATATATCGTGATATGGCTCCCAATTCGATCCTACATTTTTCGATCGCGATCGCTCCGTGTGGTTGCGTTAACCAACTTATTTGCCACGAGTTTGGCATAGCACACGACTGTATAACAAATTGCTGTTCAGTCAACCGCTCGCTAGTTGGTTGCTCGCCCGTGTACCCTCCTGCAGGGGCCCATTGCCACTCTGCACAGCTCCCAGGCTGCCGAGCGAATGATGCATATCCAAAGGTGTTCCCCTCAATTTGAAGTCTGCGGTAGGAAAGGACTGTGCATCGGCACATTTAAATTTAACAGTATTTAAACATTCTCTTGGCCTAGACCTGAACAGCTCAACTCAGCTCGTAGCACTCCGAAGTGACGTCGAACATCTATTAGCTCGAACGAGAAACCTTTTCTCAGTGGCACGAAACCAGCAAGCGAATCAATTAAAATCGTTAACCAGAATGCCGATAGGGAGTGGTTGTATCAAACCGCGTTTCTGCCCAGAACAACGAGCGACGAAATTGCGAAACTGGTTCGTGACTTCTTGTCATTAAAACCCGATGATACACAAATTTTTGACAAACTGATACCCAGAGGAAGAGATCCGTCTACGCTGAGCTTTGTTTCTTTCAAAGTTGGTTTCAAAGTGGAACTTCGCGATTTAGCACTTTCCTGTGATTCCTGGCCCGAGAGTATCCGCTTCCGTGAGTTTGAGGAAGGGCGTAGTATGAAAAATATAAAATTGACGAATGATGCCCCTATGAAGTGACGGCAACATCAAGTGGACAAGATATTCCAGCAACTGAGACGCACCGTAGAAAGCCTGTAAGAAGCTCCCAATCGCCCCAACCTAGTCCCACCTATCGCAGCCTCCGCTCATCACAGCCGTCTTGGTCCTGCGATTGGTGGTGGAAAGGGAGTCTTCCACCATGCATGCACAGCCCAGTCTAAAATAATGCAAATCTCATGGTTACTGCAAACCAGACGAGTGAAGCCATTTTTCATCCGGGACGCACAGTAGAAAGCATCTTGGAAGCCCCTTGTTCCTCTAGCTCAGTCGCGCCGATTCCAGCCAACGTACATTGATGCCGTCCCGGCCCTGAGCCTAGATGCGGATCGGGGGTCTTCCAACTTGCAATTCAAGGCAAGTACATACACGATTGCGAACTTTCACTGCCCGATGCCGGCTCAAATTTCAGCGCTTTGGACGTCGCTGTTCGCGACTACGACTACCAAAATGTTGGCGGAATCAACAGCAGCTTGACTGAATACCAGTTGGTATGTAACAATGCGTGCTATGATATCTACGCATTTACTGAAACGTGGCTGAATGACAACACTTTATCATCGCAATTGTTTGATGGCTCATACGCAGTCTACCGCCAGGATCGGTCATCCGCTAACAGCAACAAGCAATCGGGTGTAGGTGTTCTTCTGGCTATCCTCCTGCTACAAATAGCGTTTATTGAATCCCCCTGGAAGCTCAACAGTTGAACAACTGTGGGTAGCAATAACTAGTTTCGAAGTTACGTATTTCATCTGTGTTGTGTACATTCCACCGGACTTATTAGACGGTTATTGTACCGCAGGTCTAAAGCAGACGAGCAGCATCTTCAACAGTAACGGTCGCATGCTTAACCTTCGCTTTGTCAGCGAAGAGTTGGGCCTAGACTGCTCGGTCATTCTTGCTCCAGAATCTCTCGTGAAAGTGTGCAGGCACCATTCCCCTTTATTGATAACGATGAAGGTCAGCCTAAAGAAATGTTTTCGTGAAATTACTGAAAACGTATTTTACGACTTTGGCAAAGAAAATTTTGACGAAATGAACGTCTTCGTAGCTGAGAATGATTGGGATGAGATATTTAGCGATCTTGATGCAAATCTAGCGGCTTCGACTTTGTCTGCTATCCTGTATGTATGCCATCGAACAATTTGTGCCAAAGAAACGCTGCCAAGTACCTCCTGAACCTGCTTGCTCGTATACGGAGCTAAGACAGCTGAAAAAATGAAAGGTTCCGCACTCAGAAAGCACAGCAAATACCGCACGGATCTAACTAGATCTGTCTACGCTCGAGCAAACAATGAGTACAAAGAACTGAACGACCATTTGTACAACGGTCATATTGACCAGCTTCAACGACGCCTCAAATCTAACCCTAAGCGCTCCTGGCGTTATGCAAATGAGCAAAGGAAAGAATTTGGATTGCCTTCGAATATGACCAACGGCACATAGGAAGCTGACTCAATCCCGGGAATCGCAGATCTTTTTCGCTCACAGTTCAGCAGTGTATTCACCGATGAAATTTTCGACTCTGATGATAGATGATATTGTCGCCGCTGCTAATAACGTACCTCATCTCACTGCTTCCAGTCCACAGATGTCGGTCACTACCGCCATGGTGGTCGCAGCAGGGAAGCAACTGAAGTCATCAAAAGGCTGCGGTCCTGATGGTATTCCTCAATTTATGCTGTTCACAAAAAGGGATGCAAACGAATAGTTTCAAACTATCGTGGAATTGCAGCGTTGAGTGCTACCTCTAAGCTTTTCGAGTTGGTTGTTCTCGATACTCTGTTTCGGAACTATTCAAACAGCATTTCTTTGGAACAACATGGTTTCATGCCCAAACAATCAACTACTACTGATTTAGTCACCCTTACGTTATTTCTCATACGTGAGTTGGAAAAAAGACATCAAATAGACGCTATCTACACTGATATCTCGGCAGCTTTTGAGAAAACTAACCATGAGATTGCACTGGAGAAGTATGCTAGGATACTTATCGATAATGGGTTGCTTATCTGGCTGCGCTCGTATTTGATTGGTCGGAACACGTCCGTCAAGATCGGTGACTTCATCTCAACACCATTTCCTGTCACATCCGGTGTCTCTCAAGGCAGCCACCTCTGACTTTTCCTATTTTTACTCTACATGGACGACGTAAATCACAGCTTGACATGCCTCAAACTGTCGTATGCTGACGACCTCAAGCTCTACTTTGTGATAAAGAAGACCACAGATGCCATGTTATTACAGCAACAACTGGAAGTATTCGAATCCTGTTGCCATTTAAATCGAATGTCTTTGAATGTGGCCAAATGCTCAGCCATCTCTTTTGGCCGTAAACGTTCGCTTTTTCAGCATGCCTTCGGTATTCGCTATTCGGTACCGAGCTGAAGCGTGAGACAACAGTTAAGGACTTAGGAGTAATGTTAGAGTCCAAGCTGTCATTTAAGAATCATGTTTCGTACATTGTCTACAAAGCCTCCTCCCAGTTGGGCTTTTGCTAAGAAATTCCGTGATGTGTACTGTCTTAAGGCGCTGACCTGCTCTATAGTGCGCCCAATTCTGGAATATTCAGGGGTGGTTTGGTCCCCCTACTACCAAAACAATACTTTACGGATAGAAGCTATTCAGAAGAAGTTTGGCTACTTCCTCCATCAATTGCATGCTGATCGCTGTAAACTTATGAACCTTGCATTGTTGGAAGCGAGGCGTGACGTCGACATAGCTTGCTTTGTTGGTGATCTTCTTCAAGGCCACATTGATTGCTCAGCTCTACTTGGTCTTCTAGACATCAGCACTAGACGCCGAAATCGCCGATCCCACGCAATCCTTTACATTCGACACTCCAGAACAAATTACGGGCGAAACGAACCGATAAAAAGTATGTGCCGTGTGTTCAACCGTTGTTATTCCGTATTTGATTTTAACGTTAGCGGTAAATGTAATAAGAATAGTTTTAAGAGGTTTTTGTGATAAGTTTGTAGTATCTTTGTATGTGCCAGTTAGAATTATATTGAACGGTCATTGGTCTAAACATCTTACCTGTTGACAAATAAACTAAACTAAACTAAACAATTTTTGTGACGCTTCTATATTTTCGATTCAGTTCCAAATGCGAACGTGTACTCCAATATTGAGAACACATCCGTAGTCCTACGTAAAAAACTGAGAAAACCCTACCGGGACTGTACAGAATCCGAAAGAATACGTCAACAGCAAATGTTGTGTATTTTACCCTTACACATCCTCAAGATTAACCGACGTTGGTAAGCTGAAATGAATACAAACTCTGAACTTCTGTAAAAAAATTATCGACCGATCTGAATTATCGCAATAACTATAGTCTCCCCCTTTAGCAAAGTTCAGATTTCTCATTGAAATGAAGAAAGCCGACATAAATAAAATTGTCATGTTAAATTTGCGCTCCAGGGTTGAAAGTTGCGTTACTGGTAAACAACTGTCTGATTCAATAAGTTGTTTATGTCTGAGCTGCATATCACGTCCGTCAAGATGCAACATTATGTCAATATTTGCGCACGTATACTTCAGTCTCAGAGCATTTCAATTTATATGTTTTTCCTTGGGGCGTTAATAAATTATATTCTGTTTACAGGTCTTCTTTCCAGTACATTGCGTCCATTCCGACAAGCCACCTGTGAGAACGAGCTTATGATATTATCCTGCCCGATTGGTACAAGCATCAGCGTGGAGGTCGTTCAGTATGGGAGAAAAGGTAATACAAATTTTGAAATTTTATTTTTATCTCATGTTCCTTAACAAACAAACTTTTGGCCTAATGAACCTCAATGTGTAATGTTTACTTTTACAGAGGAAAACTCCTCCCGGCACTGTGCATTCACTGATTCTTTTGACAGTCGATATCCAATGGAGTCGACCACACTAATGTCCGATATGCCATTCGTTTTGGGAAATGTAACGTTTTCGCTAATGGAGCCAGGATTTAATGAAACGACTGCATTTGATAGATCGAAGAGTAAATGTATACATAGTTACGTGTTACAGGTGAGCATACAGGTTTCCCCCAAGTGTCATGGAAAATGGATTATCATTTTTACTAAGTGTATCACCTGCGAATAGAAAGGATGTTTAAATTCAGTGATTTTCAAATAAAAAATGGTTTTGTAGCTTTGAGGTTCCAAACATTTAATTGGATACGTCATTAAGAAGTCATAAACCTTTTTGATGTTGGTCCCTCAAAAGCGATATTCCGAACAAGCTTATTTTATACTCCTTTAACCTACCGCACTTGAACTAATGATATACAGTCTTCTGGCATCGCCACAGATAAATCCGTCATTTGTGGGGTAGGGTTGTAAATCAAATACAAACAATGGAAGCGAAATTCATAATAAGGAGACGCATTTCTTTTTACTGTTTGAAAGTGTATCTTTCGCTTCTACTTCCCACAAAAAGTCATTGAACTGATGAATCAAATGTTTGCTCTTTCAAGTGATATTCACACACACACACACACCTTTCTCTGTAAGGAAGGTAAAACTGCTATTGATACTACATAAAAAGTAACTTTTCCATGTTGGGTAACATCCCTGATTCCGAATCAATACAGCAAGTCAGTCAACAGATATAATGTAGGCAGGATACATTAATGTTCTACGAGGTTTTGGATGTAATAAAAACCATTTTGCCTTTGCAGGAATAAATTTTGATTAGAAATTTATTTTCTTATCTAAATAGGCATGCTTACCACAGATCAAACAGGACGATTGCTGTTTTCACCTGAGATCCTTCCGTAACGGATGTTCAAAAAAAAAAACAGATAACCTTTCTCTCAAAATGCAAACAGCTATTACAATAACAGATACCTGGAGACCCACGTCAATGGAGCGCGAAACGAATTCCTAACGAAACAAAAAAAAACCAGGCAGTAAAGATGTAAAAATCGGACTCTCCCCACGAAAGGGTGACATTATTTGGAAGCAAACCTTTCTCTCAAAAGATTTATTATCCCCATCGCACCGGTGAACCATCACGGTTGGTGTATTTTCCTGGGCTGATTTATGTTGAGCAGTGCCCGGTTTTATTTTTCCACGACCCTTCCAACTTGTTCTGCAAGCTGGGGCGCTGACACGGTCGGAGCTTATGGGCATTGATCCTTAACATCAAATGGTACGATAGCAGTCAGTGTAGAATATGTGAGCCATTCAATCTTAATGGAGATAGGCACAAATTCGGGTAAAAGCACTGGCAAATATGCTTGGCCAAAAAAAAAACGAGTTGAAATAATTGCTCAACCCTCCGAACATTCTTCGAGATCTTCGCAATGTAGTTCATTAGCCTTGATTAATATGAATTGACCTGCATAATTTAGGGATACCGCTACAATTTTGCTTCATGCATCAGCAGACGAAAGTTTGAATGCTATATTTATTTTACCTGCACACACTCAATTCGGACCATCTCGGTACAGAGAGGATCGTCATGGTACGGAGAATTCAATGGATTCACTTCTGATGATTTTACTCGTTTTATTGTATTCATTTTCCACGCTTTTAAGTTGCTATGCATCCTATTCTTCCGGAAACTTACCTCTTGCTAGAGTACAGTGGGCAAATTTGAACGAATAAAACGTACCCCAATTAATAATGAAAGACCAAAGAATATAAATCTACTAATTTTATGTTTTAAAAAAATCCAAGGAATCCTGTTTCTGCATGGAGCCCACCCTTATTTGATAAAACATCATTGGAAGTTTTCGGAAATGTCGGAAACAAAAACCTCTACAGCATCTTGTTCATACAAGGGTACAGGCCATAGTTACATGCTTTTTTCAGGAGCACTTTACAACTTCTCCAGTGAATCTGTATAGACTGTAAGTGTTGATTTGCTTCCTCTTCAAACTTCCGGTGAAGTTTGCGTAGGATTCGTTTTTCATGGGCACACTAGATTGTTTTGTTTTTACGTGTGATTATTTATTTTTTATAAATTGGTCATTCGGTATTGTAACTAGTTTGATTTTTGTGTTCGAATGTTTGAGCTGTGAAGTAATTTCGTTTGTTGGTAAGAGCAGCCTAACACCATGTTGTGTAATTTTATAATGTTTTCATCATAATATCATAATCATGATGTAGACGAAGATGTTCGCTCATCACCATTAGGCACCAAGAGTGGACAATAATGTTAGTTTGAATGAAAGATATGAAGAGGAAGTGTTGAAAGTTCCGTCAGTGAACGGTAGGTAGGAAATAGAATAGAAGTATTGAAAATTGAGCGATAGGGCATGGGTAAAGTAATACTCGAACCAAGGACGTTACTATTGCCTAACATTCCACTGCAGGGTTGGTCAAGGCACGGACGAATCCGCCATCTCAACAGGCAAAAGTAACGTGTTGGATCGCGCTCATGTACTACTGATAGCTTGTGATAGTTTCTAGCGGTAGTTTGTACACACTCAGTATTGATGTGTACACGGGAGAGGAACTCTCTCCTTTTAGGGTTGTTATTTTACACATCGTCTGATATTACTCAAGTTTTTTTTTCTCGCCATCTCTAACGTAGAGACGTAGGGTACAGGCCGTAGTAACACGCTTTTTTCAGCAGCACTTTACAACTTCTCCAGTGAATCGGTAAAGACTCGGTTGTTGTTCGCGCCAAACCCAACCCAGCTACGCCTCTGCTACTGGTGCTGCATAATTGTGACCCAGTTATCGATGCATTTGCCATATGATCACCACACTAGCGAAGGCCCGAAGCTCAACAATTGGCACAAATGAAAGCAAAGGATCCGCAACTGTGGTGGTACCTCAACAGAAGTAGTATTGATTGTACGGGTATCTATCAAATAATAAATCAAATCAAAGGAAATATATGTTTTAGAATTAGAAATTAAACGTGTTAGAGTCCGGAAATATATGTTGTAATTAGTGTTGTAATAAAGTGAATTGTGTTGTATGAACTGTATATTTGTGAGTTTACGTTTTTGACTTTACACCGGCGAGTGTTGGAGAACCCCGCATCGAAGGAACGGAGGTAATTGGGTAATAGTTGTTGTTTGGCTTGTTCTTCAAACTTCCGGAGTAGAGTAGAAATATTCCTTTTTCGGATGAACACTCAATTGTTTTTTTTTGACAGACGACTACATATTGTTTATTAGTTGGTCATTCGGTATTGGATTTGGTTTGATTTTCTGCACAAATTTTTCAGCTGTGAAGTAATTTCGTTTGTTGGTAAGAGCAGCCTTATATCATATTGTGTAATTTTATAATGGTTTCTTCATGATATCATAATCCTACGAAGAGTTCATATCAAAACCAAAACCGATTGTGATGAACTTTTTTTTTGCAGCTGTTTTTTTATTGTTGTTGGGTAGAAGTACAAGATATTGTGGTGCAATTATTTAAGCTCAAAATGCCTAAACATTTACGTCTTCTCACTCAAATTTTTGTTTTTGTGTTTTATTGATCCTAAAAATCGAAAAACTCGCCTTGAAAGGACATTGTAGTCTACCGATTATAGTTATATAGAAATGCCGTAGGAAGAAGATATACGATCTCTCAGAATAACATAATAATTGGTAGTTTTGTATTTTATCATCAAATCCAATAGCATAAGGGTGCTGATTTCTATGTTAGGGGGGTTCGAAAAATAAAGTTCTGGGCTACAAAATGGTGAGTAGACAACTGGGATGAAGCGTGCGTCCCCGCAACAAATCTCTGGTCCTCACAAGTCCCTACCTCATGCTTCCACTGGTCAAGAGATGACAAAGACCGACAGCTTAGGGTTGCGTACTTAGTTGGTAGTACATCCTGAATACTATTGCCCTTCTGACTTCAGCTAGATTGAGGAGGTGCGTGCTTAGCGTCTGTCCACCAAGGAGGTGCAGCTCCAACAGTGTCTGGTCTAGCATCCAGCGGTTAAGTAAGAAATGCGGTATCGCGTCAGCTATAGCCTTGATTCAAAGGAACTCTTAACAAGCCACGAAAATGGCTGAGTACAGCTCGGCAATTCTACCTCTTCCAGCAAAAACACGACGGAGGGCTGCCAGGAATGCAGCTGAAGTGAAGTCACTAACAAGCTCGATATGTACGGCTTTCGTGGCGAAACAAATGAAAATTGCCAGGTTTGCTTTGGTTGAAGCGCGATTGCGGACGGTTGCCTTCAGCAGAAACGGTCCATAGTAGTCGACTCCACAGACGGAAAATGGATATGTTGGTGAGGCTTATGCGAAAGCAAGTATGGCAATGGTGGAATAGGGATTTGGACAAGTTTCTGCCGCCGAGAATCCAAATCATCTGGTGCAGTGTGGCTAGCAGGAGTTGCGGCCCTGCGTACAGAAGCTTCAAGTGAAAGAAACTAGCCAGCAGAGTCGACAGTGGATGTTTAACTGCGAGTACGGTGAGGTGCTTAACATAGTCGCAGAGTGTGGCTTTCCGTAGCCGGCCACCGATGCGAATAATGCGACCTTCGTTGATGTATAGCTTCAGCCACTTCATGGCGGATGATTTTGTGACTGTTTCACCACTGGACAGATGATAGATCTCTCCGGGAAAAGACTGCTGTTGTGCTAGGCGACACCGATGACGTTCAGCACGTAGCAGTTCTTCGGTGGAGACTGCAGCAACGGTAGCGTTGCAAATGTTGAGTTGGTGGTAACTGTCCGGATCGGTTCGACGTAGTACCGCGCGTTTTTGCAAGGCATGAAGGTACCGGAAGCAGAAAACAATAATACGGCGCAGTTTTGAGTAACTGGAGTAGCGTGTGAAGCGTGCGCATCGCAACGTGTGGTACATTACGTTCTTTGGTGGTAGTCTCTGCTTCTTTGTCGGTGGTAATGAGATTAGGCCAGTGATCTGGATCGAGTGACAACCAGTTTTGGCCGTTCCACCAGCGCTTGCACTCCAGCATGTCGCCAGGACTGAGTCCTCGCGAAGTATCGTCAGCAGGGTTGTCGAGACCAGATACGTGTTGCCAGTGGCTGACATTGGTCCAATACTGGATCTGTGACACTCGGTTCGCTACAAAAGCCTTTCAACGGCTTGGAGGAAATTGTAGCCAATGGAGAACGGCATTGGAGTTCATCCAGAAATAAGCAGGAGAGGAAATCTTCAGGGTGAAAATTACTTTCTCGAACAGCTGCGTTGACAGTCGTGCAGCACAGAGCTCCAGGCGGGTGATGGAATGTCGACTGGGTAAATGCGCCACCTTTGATTTTGCCGTCATTAACTGGACAGAAACTCCACCGCTAGTTTCGGCTCGTACGTAATAACAAGCTCCGTAAGCTCCTTGAGCGGCGTCAGCGAAGAAATGGAGTTGTAGATTTATGGCGTTTGGCAGCGAAACAAATCGTGGGATAGGAACTTCGATCAACAAATATAAAGTGTTATGGAACTTCTTCCATTCCTTCTGGAGCCTGGTTGGAAGCGCTGTATCCCACTCACAGGCTTCACCATTCTGCTTCAGTGCCCATAAACGCTGCAAACGGTAACGCAGCACGATGGAGAGCAGATCCTCTTGAATGATTGAACCGACCAAGAGTGTGTCGTTCAATGAGTAACGGGAAGAATTTTTGCACGAAGCATCGAAAACGACCCTGATCTTTGTAGTCGTGCTCGATTCTTTGAAGACAGCTTGGTGCGTGATGTAACAGTGCGGTTGATCGTCGTCTACCGGATCGTTGAGCTTATCTCTTGAGCTTCTCAAGACAATATCGGGATTGTCGGTTCGAGGAAGACTGACGATATACCTTCCAGAAGGGTCACGTGTAGTGGTAGCTACGTAGTGCTTTTCACAGCGATCTTCTTTAACGGACAGAACTTCTGAAGCATAGCTTCTAGCGGATCATCTTTCGTAGAAAGGTTGCAGATCCGAGGAATACAATTGTGTTGATTGGATTCGGTTCCAGCGACAGCCCATCCAAATGGCGTTTCAGCCAACCATTGAAGTCGGTCTTCAAGCGGAATCTTCTGACCACTATGGAGGCTTCAATGTCAATAACGAGGTCTATCATCTCTGAGATGTGGAACTGAGGATCAGCGTGAGCAACTTTGGGTATTTTCCACGACGAATGTTGAGTGGTATAGTCGGCAGCTGTGACAATGGATTCTTAAGAATAAAAAACTGTAGCTTCGTCGAAAACACCTGTGTTCTCGACTGGATGGTGGCAGTGATTGCACTTTTGACAATTTGCGTAGAGAGGCTTATTCCTGCAATTTATATGTCCACCTTTGACAGTTGGTTGAACAGTAGAATTTCCTAGTGGTTCGAAATGAAGTTGGACATTGATGCTGAATCCAGTAACGCTCTTGCCTTCGTGTCCGTGGTCATCGACGACATTGAGGGCAACCATTTCCATCAGAACAGTGTAACATGCTGACATTGGGAGGAGCGGAACTCCGAGTATCCATGCTACTGAGTGGAGACGGTCGTTTAACAGGAGCCGATGATGACACGGTTGAACTCGACAACGACTTGGATAAATCAGGGTTGTGAAGCAGCGGATGATGCCTTTCGTGGCACGTATGGCATGAAAACTTTGACGCACACTTCTTCACTTTATGTTCGCTGCATAGACAGTTCCAAAAAGGCGTATATCCTTTCCGAGGAAGATGGGACAGTTGCGCAGGACGTGATTGCCAGAGCAGGACAGTAAACACGGTGAGGATAAATTGGAGGATACAGCGGTGTTGGCTGCGAACTTGAATTTGCTGGATTTTAGAAGGTTGCTGGCCACCTTCGCTAACGGCATTAGCAGGCTCCTTCGCTAACGGGATTAGCAGGCTCCTGCTTCACCGTTGACAAATCGTAGGTGGCCGAAAAAGTTTCCGCTTGAGGAATCGACGGTTGACGTATCGCTTAAGAAGTGCGTCCCAAGTGCAAGCGTAATTGTCAGTTCCGATGTCTATTGTCTCGAAAGGCTTCTTTGCTTCCCCTTCTAGAGACTGCAAAAGATATTGCAGCTTAGCGACCGTTGATATTTCCGCATTACAGTGAACCATGGATGAAAATGTGCCACGGAACGACAGCCATCGTGAAAAATTGCCATTGAATCGTGAAAGGTCGATCTGCGGTTAGCGGAGGTGCAAGTTGGCAGGTGAAGCGGCAAAAGAGGCGTTGAGGTGAGTTTGATTAACTTTGATGGGGAGTTTCGAAAGCAGAAAATAACTTCTGAGGTAGGCTTTTTAAAATTTACGAAATTTGCACTTACTACTGAATGTATTTTTCATTTCCGGTTCGCAAATGGGCATTTTACCAATTCTGGGGTAATCTGATTCATGCAGCGCTGTGTGTCATTTGGCTAGTGTCTAATTTACAGTTCAATCTTTGTCAATACTTCATCATAACTCACAATACCTTTATATTTCATAATATTGTTTTATTGATTTTACTTCATAGATAATATAAACATTACTTATTGTTTATTAAACACTACTCCCTTCCAATTAAATCTTCCCTTTGGTAGCAATATTTATTAGGTCAGCCAAAATATGAACGGATTGCCGTTATAAAATCAGCATCAAGTAGCAAATAGTGACAACGGCAACAATAAATTAAAATGAATAAATGTTAGTTTTGTAAAATTCCAATTTCAAACTTTTTAAGAAACCTCAAATCAAGATTTTGGTGAATTGCTGCTATCACAGAAAAAGAGCAAGAACGTGTTCAAGCGTTGAACCACAGAACTCTACACCTTAACACTAAACAACATTTCTTACAACCGAATAAAGATCATATATAATAGATACTACTGCTTGTAGTATTTTACATAAATATATACACTATTATATAAATATTTCATGGGAGTGGGAGGGACCTTCAGGGCACCCGATGTAGCACTCTGGATGAGGAGAGTGGGAATGCTAACTCCCCATTGCTAACAGTTTGTGAATAGAGAGCGGGCTTGCTCTTTTGACCAATTGTTCAATCTTGTTGTTGGAAGGAGATTCTTAATATGCCTATGGATATGTATAAGTGATGTTGCCTATCGATCCACCCAAACCGGTTTTGGCCCTTCACACAATGGCATGATAAGGATAATCAGTAGTTATTAATGCTTGATGAAGTCTAAAAGCGAGGAGAGCCCATTGCTCATCAAAATCAACAGTATTTTCGAGTGCGTGTGATTTATTTAAATATTAAAGTTTTATTAAAGCCCACCAGAAATCGATTTGATTTTGTTATAACAGCAGGAGGTACCAATAGCTTTCAAATTTTAGTCAGGTTTATGAGAACCTACACAGCTTCTTTGCAATAATATTAAAACTGTGTCTTCTAAAATTCTTTTTACTCCTACCAAAGGTTTTATTTTGACTTTATGAACTCGTAAAATGCTATTTTGACATACCGTATTAGAACTCATTCAGTTATGGTCAGTTGAAAAAGCGTTTTAAAACCATTTTGTTTCCAGTAAATTGCATTAAACGGCCAATTGGCATTGAGGGAAGTCATCAAATGACCAAAAAGTTTTATAGTAGTCATTGCAAAGATACATTGGCATTTTGGCAGAACTGTGATTTCTTTCAATCATCATATCGAAATATAAGAAATCATTGAACTGTGTAAATAGACCAAACTTTAAATTTACTGTAGATAAGAGCCCAATTCTGGCATTCTTTTAGACAAACTTATTGAATTCCATCTATATTCAGGAAATTAATGATTAATTTATCGAATAAATTTGTTTCAATTATGTTTTTGTTGTTGTAAACTTGCATAATTTCCAAGGCGCATTAATTTTCGGCTCTCATCGTGCCATTATTCACCATCAAATTAAATGCGCATATGATTTGAAGAATGATACGCTATAAAAAACAGAATCGAGAATCGAACAAAGCAGAACAACAAAAACTAACCACGATATCACAGTGAAGTTTGACAGCTGTGGCCATTTGCCCGATGCTTGTTTTGATGGCAGCCAATTAGTTTTATGAAAGTTCTCAAGTGGTCATAACGTCTTTCACTAGAACATTTTCAAAATCTCTAAGGCCTAATAAAGGTTTCATTAATTTGTTTTCACAATCGTCTATAGAGTGGGCCAGTTTGTACACATTTCGGTTATAAAGATGTATAGAGGAGGTGTTGGTGGACAAGACAGTTTTGAATATAGTTTTATTAACAATGCTGGGAGGAGTGGTATACGACTGGAATAAATCTAAACTTGTTCTTTGGGATGCATAAAAGCATAAATTTAATAGAACTTATTGAGTATGGTGCATTACGATGTTTTCATTGTAGACCAAATGTGATTTAAATGCAGAACGATGATTTTTCATGATATTTTAAACATATTGTTATATGATCACAAGTCGACACCGGGGTAAAACGCCTGTTTAATTGCTTAATATGTACCCCAAAACTAGGATGAGGCGCTCCACAGCACTGGGATATGATGCACCACAAAATGGAGATAGCATCCACCGTTTGTAAAAGGTTAAAACACGGCTATAAAAAGTTACTCATAAGAGTTGTAAAGTGTGATGGTTGCAACATATGGCCAAATACTTTTAGCTCCATTTGGTAGTCAAGCAGCCAATGGGTATAGAATAAAGATAGCAAAAGTTTGCGATATGTTGCCAACTCCTCATTATAAACACGCTTAGAAAAAAGAACAGAACGGTGTAGTTAAGTGTGGGAAGCCATCGTTGGGTATAAGTATGATTACCTACCATTGGGGTTAAATTACTTACTTTTGGGTAGAATTTTACCAGAAGTTATTTATTTATGACCAATGATTATACTCCACTTTGGCTTCCCACACTTAACTGCACCACTGGGTACTTTTTTCTAAGCGTGTTTAACTTTTTTAGTGCCACGGTGCGTTCTGCCCCAGTTTTAATTTTGCATAGTTTTGTCTAAATATTCTGAAAATACGTGTAATTATAGTGATGTTTTAATACCATCTTGAAGTTTTGTTGTGTAAACATGTCAAACATGTGTGGTGTGTGTAATGCCTTATTCTACTTCAAAGTTATGCTTTTGCTATTTTATTTAAAAAATGATAAATAATCATTCCATTAAAACTATAATTTTTAATACATTAATTGTTAAGTTATTTATTCTCCGTGCGAGGAGTAACGATTATGATGTAGAAGGAGATGTTCGCTCATCATCATGAGGCACCACGAGTGAACATTAATGTTTTCACTTTCTCTTCACATCTTTCATTCTAGCCAAAAACATTAATGTTCACTCTTGGTGCCTCATGGTGATGAGCGAACATCTCCTTCTACATCATAATCGTTACTCCTCGCACGGAGAATAAATAACATAACAATTAATGTATAACTAGAAATTAGAAGAAGAATTAGTATCTTCCATTTAATTCCAACTACCTTTGCTTATCTTCGACAGATACGCGTATTTCGTCTACAATGTGCAGACTTCTTCAGTGTCTCGTACTAATAACTCGAATTAATGTATGTAAACCCAAAAATGGTGGTAACCATTAATTATACTGGTGGGGACCAGTATCGCATCGCTTCACGGTGTTTCTCTCCGAGGTCTCTACGTTGGAGACGACGAGAAAAACTTTAGTGATCGTCAGTCGGTGCGAATCAAAACAAACCCAAAATAGGAGAGAGTTCCTCTCCTATGTGCGCATCAATAAACAGAGTGCACACAATAGATCGCTAGAATAACTATACAAGCCACAGTGGTACATGAGCGTCTTTCCATGCGTCAATTTTCGCCTGTTGAAGTGGCGGACTTGTTCCGTTGCTACAACCTACCCTGCAGTGGGATGTTAGGCAAAGATTGACGTCCATGGTTCGAGTATCATTGGATACATGCCCTTTCGCACATTTTTCAAAACATCTGTTAGATTTCCTACCTGCCGCACTCTGACGGAACTTTCACTTTCTCTTCACATCTTTCATTCTAGCCAAAAACATTAATGTTCACTCTTGGTGCCTCATGGTGATGAGCGAACATCTCCTTCTACATTATAATTTTTAAGATCTGAGCATATTTATTGAATAGGTAATTCTAACCCACCAGTGCGTTTTGTACTGTTCTCCCCTACATAGGTCGTTGGAAGTGACAAAGCTTCGAAAGTAAATGAACTCCTTTGTTGTCCGCTTTTCTGGGCTTGAACGCAGGAGTTTCCTACTTGTATCCAGACTGCTCTTGCGTGGGAGCTTGTCTGTCGATTGGGACATGAACACTAACTCGTGTCCTAACCTTAAAGAACGATGCGTTGACACACATTCATACTCTCACATAAACTCACAAAATTGTTATGACCAAAGGTCTATCGCACCCTCTTTTGAATTTGTCAACTCACCATTTGAACCACAAGTCAAAAAAAAACTTTGATCTAAAAATTCAATCTAAAGCTTGGAACATAACTTTCCATGAAACTTCATATTCTGTGCCATTCAACTGGGCTGTTTGTTATACATTTGAATTTAAAAAAATATATATAAATTTGACGACTAACCAAGCTTTTTTTTAATGAGTTCGTTTATTTGTTAGGCTCAGGCGTGTATAACACCTTACGGAGCCGATATTTAATGTTGCTGTTTTATAAAATTTTATTTTTCGATATTAGTAAAAGTGGAATGCCAATTACTCGTGGCTAGCTAGAGTTTAATGAGTCACATTATCGTTTGAAAAGGGCTAGGTAGGTAACTTATTTAAGCCATTATTTGCTGCTTTTGGTTGCGACATCTATCAAATCCTCGGTCCCTGTAGTCCTTTTCAGGAACTAAGATGGGTGACCACGGCTTGCTGGACAGCTACAAGTAGCACGGAAACAAAAAAATAATTTAACATGGACACAAGGGGAGGGAATTTACTAGAGTTGAAGGTAGGGTGTTGATGACGTTACACTCTTAGATCAGACAAACAAACGAATTCGTAAATCGCTTGTATGTAGGGAAGATCACACATTCCCAAAACATCTCTTACCTCGCGGAAGGGTTGTCTACCTCGGGCTACTAGGGTATCCAATAGTCGTGCTCTGGAGGCATCATTATCCGGGCAATTCCAAACTGCGTGAGCGATGTCATCATAATCGACTAACCAAGCTTTGAACGACACCCTTTTTGTGGTATCCAATTTCTAGATTTAATTGATCATTCGGGAGTTATTATCGAATCTCTATATATGCCCTTCAGGAATGGCTTTTTCAAAACTTTCTTAGAATAACATATGCCCAGTTTACAGTCATGTGATCATTCAGCAAAAATCCTTCGAAATGCCGTTGCAAAATATGTTTTCTATTTACCCTAACAAGAGAAATCATCATTTTTTTGTTTGACAGCTGAAAAAGAGCACATTCTTAGCTAGTTCAGCACAATTAAAAACATACTACGGTACTCTCTAAACCGTAGGAAGACTACTTTGCTAATAAATTAGATTTAAAAATTAAAAAAAATTACATATTCTTATAGCCGGCGTCGGCAGTGTAGTGGTAAGCGTGACTGCCACTTGACACCCCAGTGCGTCTGGGTTCAATCCCAGTCAACGTCGGTGGTTTTTCTGAGGTGAAAAAATCTGGTCATGTCTTCCTTGTGAAGGGAAGTAATGCCGTTGGTCTCTCGGCTCATATTCATGAGTTGATATGTAGAGTCCAGGTGGTAGAGTCGTCTTTCTGGCGTCAGTGATTGTCGCTATGTGAGGAAATAGGCCGACAGAAAATAAAAAAAATAAAAAATTAAAAAAAAACAGTTTCTTATGTTCACTCTTACTTACCTAATTTACTAACTCACTCACCTAAAAATGGTTGCTTTTGGGAACCAACAGCAATCGTTTTAAGACCAAAGTAATTTGAAACTCGAAAGTTTTTTAATGCGTCGTATCCTTGTTTTTGTAAATATAAAAGCTAGATTATATGTTTATCCAAAAATAAAGGCCACCTTATATTTCGATATCAAAAGTTATATTTGAAATGACATTGTGCACGACAACTTTGCTCTGAAACTTCAAACTTAGGCATGCCTTAAACTTAATCATATGTTTTTTTTCCGTCGGCCTATTTCCTCACATGGTGACAATCACCGACGCCAGGGAGACGACTCCACCACCTGGACCTTACATATCGACTCATGAATATGAGCCGGGAGACCAACGGCTTTACTTCCCTTCACAAGGAAGACATGACCAGATTTTTCGCCTCAGAAAAACCACCGGCGCTGACTGGGATTGAACCCAGACGCACTGGGGTGTCAAGTGGCAGTCACGCTTACCACTACACCACCGACACCGGTCTAATCATATGTATCTTTTTGTTTAAATTCGTATTCTGGACCAGTGTGCAATGCCGAAAACGACATTTTCCCACAAGTTTGGAATTGCTACACTCAACAAATCTTGCTCTTGTTCAGATATTTTATTACCTACGTTTTCAATCAAACGTTAACGGTTTTCTTTTGGTGGCCGTGTGTATTTTTCCTTTATAAAAGCCCGGTTCCAAAACTCTTATTCACTTCAGTACATGTTTGAGATTCCATGGTTTATAACCATCAACATAAAAAAAATTGTAAGACAAAGTTCAAAATGATAGATTCTACCAGCAACGTATCATGGTTCTTTATTTGATATAAATATTATCAGCCAGTCAGAAAAAGTCCATTGGATGATTAAAACTACCGTTGAGCATTTTTCGACGGTGATATTTATCTTTACAACTTTGTTTTCATACATCTCTTCGTCGCTTGGTAGCGGTAGCCATCGTAGCTACATCGAAGAGAGCAGACTCATTGTTTACCGCCAACAAACAGCAAGTTTTGCCTCCCTGCTTCCGCCTTGTTAACCTAGGGTGAGTGTACGTATACTCGCAATACGTTCCCATTATGGAGTGATGCAATGATGCCCAATGGTTTTTTTTAAATAGAAACATTTAGCCATAACTTCTACACTTTATTAATTGTTGGCTGTTTTCCATCCATCGCTCACTATAATCAGATACCCTAAACAAAATCTATTAGATGCAGGACAGCTGAGAAATCTGATTGGATGGGCATTTGATTTGCCATGTGATTTCAAAATCTTTGGAGAAATTTACGAGTGCTTAATACAAGAAGATATATACATTAGGGTCTATTTTTTTCCATGGTACTTTTCGTGACTTTAAAGAATTATTTATTCGCATTTTCGCAGTTATAATAATATTTGTAGGTAGCACGTATGATCTGTGTTAAATGTGACTTCAGTGTATCTTCAAGTGAAATTTGATCTTAATTTCATACAACGCGATTCTCCTCTGGTTTATGGCTGGTTATTTAAGGCGATTTATTAACAAATGATTTAAGTTGGAACCAGCAGCGCAGTAGTTTTAAAACATATTTAACTATCGAGGCAATTCTCTTACTGCAGTGATCTCCATTGGTACCCAACAAAATACATCCTTTCAATGGTATTCCATTCGATAATCAAGTAGACACTACACACACTCCGAGATAGAGAATCTTTGCCTAAAAGCTTTGCCAGCGATAATCTATTTAACATGACGCTCCAATCCTGAACATATAGTGGAAATTGCATGTGTTTAACTCATCAATTGAATCAATTACAGTATTCAATCCTGCAAATTGTAGTCGAGGCCTGCCAGAAGAAACGAAAGTGTTCGTTTCGAGCCACTCCAAAAGTGTTCGACACTGCGCCATGTTCCGGCATCCACAAGCTGGTGGAAGTGAGCCACAAATGCAGACCATGTAAGCCATTTCGCAGAAATTGTTCAAATTGATTCATTCATTAAATGAAAGTGTGTGTTATTCTCTCTCTTGGTGAATTCTGCTTCTTTACGATCCTTGGTTCCTTTTCCTCATCCTTTCCTTAATGGTGAAACCCCAGTCGAGTTCCGTAGCCTCATTGGATGCGAGAAAGATGTGATACGATTGGCCTGCGGTCGTTACACTAGGGTTGCTATCTACAGTGCTAGTTATGGGAGGACGGCCTACGAGAGCTCTCATTGTACGCAGACGGCTGGCTCCAAGGAGGACAGTAAGTAAACAGGACATAATTGGGCGCCGGCCACTTGAGATGAAATTACTCTTGACTTTGCAGCTTGCCTGTCGACCCACACCAGTCACACAATAACGGAAATCTGCCAAGGAAGGAGAAAATGTACCGTTGCGGTAGAGGCATCCACCTTCGGCAATCCATGTCCTAACAATGTTCGAGTTTCTCTTAAAGTTGTTTACGCATGTGGTAATTTTCTCATGAAGCTCTCTTTCTTCGCAATGAACTATTACGTTATTAATGAGATTTTCTTCCGATGCTTTTTTTTTGCTTATTTCCATCAGTTGCTAGAAATGTTTTCAGAGACCGCTACATAACCCCTCTAGAAGATGATGAATTGGATCAGCATTTTGAACTGAATGAGCTCTATGATGACGTGCTCACCCCATCCCCCAATCAAGTAGATGAATCCTCCAGTGGCCAGATCAGCCATAAATTTTCCGATGAGCCTGAAGCAACTGTGAAGGCTGAAAATATTCTCACGCAAAGTAAGGATGGTAGGTCTTAATTGAGGATTATAACTCTCATTCCATCAATTAATATTCATCCTCATCCTTGAAACGTTTCTTCCATGCAGTAAACATTGAAAGTCGGATCGATAATCATCTATTGGTAATCGTCATGGTGGTAATATTCTTCGGATGCTGTCTATCGATTGGGGCTTTGGTGGCTTACAAAATGAGATTACTATCACCAGCAGACAATGCCTGCATCAAGCATTCAGAATCAAGCGACCCGCAGTCGAACGCAACGAGCCATGTTCCGAACGAAGATTTCGATCTGGTGGAATGCGTTGCAGAAACTATTCCCGTGGCGGTGAAAATGAAGGTAGGTTCAATTGAGTTATTGTTCGTTATTAAGTACCTACTATATGCTGATCGCGTATTTGCAACACACAGCGGAACTAGTCGGCTAAACTATATTTGCTCAGGCTGACCAGGATGCAAAATTTATGTCGGCGAACGAGCATAGATATTCATCGATGATGGTTCGAAATAAAAGCACAATGCTTTATGGGGCCAGTTGAGTTAGATGTGGGATTTACTTGTGCCCTGCACAACCGTCCAATAATAATATCTTCTGAAGAATGCAAGCGTAATTGAGTGTGCCAATATGGTCCATGCTGAAAGATTGGCTAGCAACGTTATCTTTGCATAGGGGTATAAGGGACATAATGAAAAAACGGGGCTCGATGAGTACCAATAGTTTCACAAATACTATACAGTTTTAAAGGAATTTACAAATGTCAAATGTCAAATGTCAAAAAAATGTATCAAACAATTTGTTTCAAATAATCGAAACAAACTGGAACATAAATCTTGTTAGAATATACTGGCATTTTCCACAAGGTTTAAGAAAACGTGCTTCCTTGGTTTGATTGGATTGATTCATTTTAAGAGGACAACGAATCACCTTGTCAGATTTTCCTTTGTAGAAGAGAAAAGATCCTTTGTAAAAATAAAACTGTGTGCGCTAAAATAAAATTCAACCGGACGAGATGAAATTTTGTACAATTATTATAGAACCCAAAGTGCTTCCACAAATCCAAGGGGAACGATTTTTCTTTTTTTATATATATCCATATCTCAACCACACCACAGGTGAGGCGCCCATCGAAGTGTCACCAAGTGGAATCTCATAAACATCAAGACGTGGTGGCCTGTGGTGAATGTGGGCATGATATTTTGACATGGAAGCAGATGCCGCAACTTCACCACATCCGTGTGCACCACGACTGCATAAGTGAACTACGCGGTGTTAGTCAGCAAGCGGTTGCTATCGTATTTTAGTTTTAAAATTTAAACAAAGTTATTGATAAAGGCTTGTTCACGACAAAACGTGGATCGATTAAATTTGGAATAAAAAAAAATTGCTGTTATTTCAATCCGAGATGCATTTTTGATCCATCTAATTGTGCATTATTAGTCATCTTAAAACTAATTACAGTTAGTTGATTAGGCTGCATAAAGAAACTACGAACTTTTGAGTTTACTCCAGCCATCAGGTTGCAAAACTTGTTTTCTCTAACACGGACGTAGGAAACGGGTAGCAAATGTCTTCTTCTTCTTAAAAATAACTTTGCTCTGTTGCCTGTGTCTGATTTTTCAATTGTGGCCCGCCCCTATTATTAAATTTGCTTCGTTCTACATTTTCGTGAGTTCCTTCTATGCTTCTTGGCTATGCTCAGGGGTGCCATTATGCCAGATTTATCTGGCACTGCCAGACTTTTTATCAACAAAAAGACAAAAAGAGAAACCCTGCAAACTGCCAGACTTTATGAAACAGATTAAAAAAAACCGTTGTTCAATCCCACTCTACGTAAGCGTTATGTGATTTGCGTTATTGCTTGTTTTATAACCACGCTTTTCACGTGCTTATATTATTTTAAATAGTGAAAGTAACAAATTAATTAACCTTGATGTATTAGTGTGAACAATCCTTACCCATTACGTTTTCACGCGGTTTGGACGTTGATTGCGCACTCATGTCACTTTGTTATAATAAAGCTGGATTCCGCAAAATAAAAAGTGCAACTATGTTGTGTGTAGCTTGTCCAATAGAAACGATTTGTAGCTATTTTGTGCGAATAGGTAGTCCGTCAAATATTTGGTCAAATAATGTTCAAATGTTTGGAATTGGTCAAATAGTGTAATTCCACGCTTGACAGACGTTGCTGAAGTTTGCGAGTGTATGAGTCAAAAAATGACTTATTTTGGGACAACATATGTAAAGGGCCTATCAACATTTGTAAAACCTGTGGACCCTTTTCAATTGTTGTCCAGATTTTTACATTTCCGTTTATAGCCAGATTTTTTATTTGTGACATGCCAGATATTTTTCTAAAACTAATGGCAGCCCTCCTGTGAGATGTGGCCTGTGTAATCCGGTCTCTGTACGCTGGACCCTTCAGCACTGTGTTTTTCTTAAGCTCCAAATCATTTCGCCGTTGCAAGTAAGCCGTATACTTCACACATTGGCTCCTATGCCCGCCGGGTTGACTTATCTAAGTAATTCAAGCAATCTACTTTTGTTACAAGAACGAGACAAGTGAAAGTCGAAGACATAATAACAGCGATTGAACACACGACACATCGGCTCATTATAGCCATAATTAATACGGAAAGTTGAAATACGAAAAAACAGATGTGTGCGGAGAGGGCGACGACGAATATCAAAGTTCAACTCAGCTAACACAGAAGGGCAATCTATATGACACTGAAAAACATCGGACACGAATGAAGCTTTTGTTGCAATTCTGCGAGTTTCGAGAAGATCGAGACCGATGAGCTTACAACTATCTTCATAACTGTAAAGGTTAAAAGGATCATTCCAAGGTAACCTAGGCAGGATGTTCCTGCGATAGTGTAGTCAAATAACTCCATAGAGCGTTTTCTGGTGAAGGAGATTACCGAGCATTTTCCAGTTTTGAGGCTCATTCGATTGGTTAAGCACCATGGACAAAAACGGTCAAGTTCCCATTGTAAAAATTGTGCGTCTTCAGGGCAGGTTATGACGTAGTATAGTTTGAAGTAATCAGCATATGAGAGTTTGAAACACTTGAGTACTAGGTTAACATCATTCAAGTACATAGCAGGAATAAGAAAGGTCCAAAATGACTGCCCTGTGGAACACCAGATGTGACAGGGAACGGTTCCGATGTTGTGTTTCCAATTTTGACTGCCATAGAACGACCAACTAGGTAGGAACTAAGCCAATATAGTAACGTACTGGAGAAACCAAGACGATCGAGTTTAGCTATCAAGATTTCATGGTTGATTTTATCAAACGCTGCAGAAAAGTCGGTGTAGATTGCATCGACCTGTTTATGAGCTTCTATAGTTCTGATGATGAAGGATGTGTAGGATACCAGATTAGTGTAGGTGGATCTTTTTGGCGTATATCCATGTTGAGTCTCGAAATTATAATTGAGACAATGGTGCTTCAAAAATTCTATCAGCTCAAAAAGTTTAGACACACAAAGCGGTGATTCCTCTGTAGTTGGACACTTGTCGTTTATCGCCATTTTTATGCACAGGGAAAACAAATGATTCCTTCCAAGTACTTGGAAAGGATCCAGATGAAAGAGAGGGGTTGAAAATAGTTGTCAACGGAATCGAGAGTGCAGCAGTACACCTTTTCAACACAATGGATTGTTTGCCGTCAGGACCGGGATTTGAGGAACATTTCAAGCGAGCACAAGCTGATACAATAGTATCAAATGTTATTTGTGGATGCGGACCAATGGCAGGACGTGGAGGTACATTGGCTAGAGCTTCGGACAACTGATTATGGTCAAGCGTTTTGTCTGTAAAGACCTCTAAGATTTCTATTTGACCAGGGAGGATACTTCGGAGTTTTGCAGAGGATTTTTGGTATGGCGAAGTGTACAATGAAAGTATAAACTTCGACCGTTGTTTCAATTGTTAAGTTTTGAAACATATCATCCCAGTTAATTGAAGATAAAAAGAGGCTCATTTTGGTGAAGTCCATTTTCCTGAAGTTATAACAAATCACTTCAGAGGAGATGAATTCATATGGAATGCATTCATTTACAAACAAGTGAAGGGCTGGATGATGCTGACATGTTTTCACCAATGGAGATGGGACTTCGGCAACAGTAATATCACGGCTGAGATCTTGGGTAACAAAGCAGAGGTCAACCATGCGACCGTTAGAGTTATAGACGGAGTTGAGTTGGATGAGTCCTGCCGTACTGTAATTATCCAAAAGCTGTTTCTGAACTGAGCTCATCGATGAGTGAGCAAGGTTGGGATAGAGATATACCGATGGACCTTTAGGCCAGCTGACGGAGCGCATGTTGAAATCACCCATGATGAGTATCTTATCTGCTAGAGTCATACGAGAGGTAATCCATTCCAAAGATTCAATAAACGAGTAAACGAAAAGATTCAAAGATAATAAACATTTTCGTAGGTTCCTAGTAGGTTCATCGGGGCAATAGGCACCATTCGCTATTTTAAAGCGTCGGGCGCCATTTCACCCAGAGACTGTCTGAACCGCTTGGAGGTCCCTGCCCTTTATGTAGATGGGGTAGAGCTTCCTACGGAGATGAACGCATCCGTCTGCATGCGGATTTTTTCACTGTTTGGAACATAAATCACTGCGACCATTAATTTGGTCTATTGTAGTTTATCCCGTATTCTTTGTGTGCATGTCGAGTTACTTCATCATTATTGAGAAATGATAAAGTTTGGGTTGTTGTTACAATGTCATTAATTGCTTTGTTGGCTATAAATCGAGTTTTTTTAAGTATCCGTTATTGAAACCATTTGTGAGTGCGACAAAAATAGCCGATTTTTCATGGGTTTACCTTCACCCGCACTGACAAACCTACCCATACAGCGTCAATGATAGTAACCCATGAGTAAGCAGACAAAATTTGACAGCTCCATCAGTCAAACTCTAACCGTGATGGCAAAAACAGTGAAGCAACTCCATTCAGAACTAGCACATCGTTCAAAGAATGGCACCCCGCTGTGTCGAAAACGGACATCGTGCGGCATTTTGTGGACGCCGGATATGCCCGTTCTTGCATCTACATCTTGGCACAATCAACAGAGATACAACTATTAGACAACAATCAGAGTATCGAATGAAAGCCTGGTTCCGAATGAATGCCTTGGTTCAACCGGCCATACAGTGAAAGAGTACCTGGCGAACATGAACATACATGTCAGGAAGCGGAAGTCGCGTCCACTGGTTTCGAAGCTTCAGGCAATGATGCAGCGGCAGCGGCTGAATACGACGATGAACTCGATTTTCCCGGCGAACCGCGACGTGGCCGTGGTGATGGACGACGAGACCTATCTCACCGTAGATGGCAACGACTGGCAGGGCAGTTCGTATTTTATATCCCCCACGCAGGAAGTGAGCTCCGAGTTGAAGTTCATTTCACACACCAAGTTCCCCAAGAAGGTGCTGCTGTGGCTGACAATCAGCGAGAAGGGGATGTCAAAGCCGCTCTTCTATCGCTCAGGACTGGCCGTGAACGGGGAAATTTATAGTACAAAATGCCTGCCGGAAGTTGCATCGTTCATCAAGAAAGAAGTGGCACCACTGTGTTTGTTTGAGTTAGTATTGTTTTTATGACCGTCCGATTTTATTATTATTTTTCGTCGATATGTGTTTTGCCGTTATTCGTGATTTCGACCCGTCCCGATTTATTATTATTTTGTCCGCGTTGTGATATTCGGTCTGTGCATAGACAGTGGAGCATTGTGTTGTTATCTGCAAAAACTCAACCGATCGCTGCTTTATTCAACAACAACACCATCTTGCACCCTCTCATCGCCCTTCGTCCGTTGAAAAATCAGGAAGCTATCTACGGTATAACACTTGCTGTGTAGTATACCCATAGGCGAATACCATGGCATGCAAAGGTTGCCAGAAGGTTGTTTCCGACAATGATCGTATCATTTGTCGAGGATTTTGCGGGGAGTCATTTCATGCAATTTGCGCACAGGTTGACTTCCCCTTGAGCGTGCTTCGATCACACGAAAAGAATATTTATTGGATGTGCGATGACTGTTCCACGATGTTCACTAACTGCCAATTTCGCAACATCATGTGCCGCAGTGAGAAGGATCTGAGTGGTTTACCTGAATAGATTAAATCAATTCAGGACGGCATCATAAAGCATAGCTCGGTGGTCACAACCCTCGCTTCTAAGGTTGATTCGAAGCCTCTCACACCGTTCCGGCTCATTTCTAGTGGCTCAAGATTTCATGAGTGGCCAATAAATGCGTCGGTTAATTCGCCGAAGCGACGTAGAAGTGAAAATGGTGATCGTCCGATGTCGATTGCAGCAAACAAATCGAGTTGCGGGACTAAGTTGGCCTGTAGCACCATTAAAATGGTCCAGACCAACCGTAATTTCGTCTGGATACATCTGTCTGCTTTTCATCCGACTACGACCGAACAGGAAATTTCCGACTTGGTGTGTGAATGCCTTCATCTGACCATCGACCATAAACCGAAGGTGGTAAAACTTGTTCCAAAAGGGAAAGATTTGTCCACGTTGAATTTTGTCTCATTCAAAGTGGGTGTAGACAAAAATTCGGAGAAGGAAGCATTGTCCTGCGATTCTTGGCCGGAAAACGTTTTCTTCCGGCCCTTCGAGGATGATAAAGCAGAAAACGTGACCCGCATCGTGAAGCCCTCGACGGTGGAACCACAAAATCAACCAGCTCCTCTTGTGAACGTCTCAGCTACGGATCAACCTTGCCCGATGCTCAGCTAATGTCACATGTTTCAACACCGGGATGCACGCGACAAGGCTCTTTGGAAGCCCCCTCTGCCCTTGTCTCAGTTGTACCACTTTCAAAAACCGATCGTCAGCTCTGTTCCCAGTGTTCCCGCCACCAGAGTCATCCCGGTACTGAGTTCGAGGTTCCAGAGGGGGTCTTCCAGCCTGTTATCTCAGGCAAGTACGCGTGTAATTCCAGCGTTTCGCTTCCTGAATATCTTCCAATTTCCAGCTTGTACGAAGAGTTACCCGATTTAGAGACGAATCAGTGCACATCACATCCGAGACGCATCGTGGAAAGCACTTTGGAAGCCCCCGGTTCCTCTGCCCCAGTCGCGCCAATTCCAGCCACCGTACAGCATAGTCGTCTCGGCCCTGAGGGCAGATGCACACCGGGGGTCTTCCAACCTGCTTTAGCAGGCAAGTACATTCACGATTTAGCTTCTTCTTTGCCTGATATTGCCTCGCATTCTAGTTATGTCATCGATACTTCGGCTGCCACACACGAGATCGTCATTTACTACCAGAATGTCGGTGGTATTAACAGCGATGTCGACGATTTACGTATAGCTACTTCGGACCAGTGCTACGACATCATCGTCCTCACGGAGACCGGGTTGGATTCACGCACACGCTCTTCTCAGGTATTCGGCAAAGATTACGAGGTATTTCGATGTGACAGGAATGCCGATAATAGCCATAAAGCAAAAGGTGGGGGTGTACTAGTGGCTATAAGTACAAAATTTAAAGCAAAGGCTCATGAAAACCCTTCTTGGATTCGTTTGGAACAAGTTTGGACGTCGATCAAATTGGGCGATCATACATTATTCCTTTGCGGACTGTACATTCCACCCGACCGCATACGCGAGCGTTACCTAATTCCAACACATTGCCAATCGGTTTTCGCAATTTTGGAAAATGCCAAAGCAACCGACGAAGTTATGGTGATAGGCGACTTTAATCTGCCTGGGATTTCATGAAAATTAACTGGCAGTGGGTTTCTATTTCCCGATGCCAATCATTCTGTCATGCATTCCAATGCTTCGTTCCTTCTGGACAATTACAGCTCAGCTACTCTCTCCCAAATCAATCATGTCACCAACCAGAACACACGCAGCTTGGACCTCTGTTTCGTGAGCGCCCAAGACACTGCTCCACTCTTATGCGAAGCTCCCTCTCCTCTAGTGAAACTAACTCTTCATCATCCGCCTTTACTGGTCACGTTACGCTCAAAACTGGAACATGACTTCGAAATCTCACCTGACACAGTTTCCTATGATTTTGTTCGTGCCAATCATCGTAATATCGCCGAGTTACTCTCGCTTTTCGATTGGGATAACATTTTGGATACAGTCAATGTCGAGTCAGCCGCTCAAACATTTTCCAACGTTCTGGCATATGTCATAGACAGACACGTTCCTAAGAAAATCCATCGTCATACGACTCGTCCACCTTGGCAAACGAGCGAACTTCGTCGCTTGCAATCTGGCAAGAGAGCTGCCCTCAGAAAATTCACAAAGCACCGGACACTAATTCTAAGTCGTCACTATGTAAGCATAAATCACGAATACAAACGAGTCGCGAAACGTTGCTTTCTTCAGTATCGGCGTGGAATACAGAGAAAGCTCAAGTCACGTCCTTAACAATTCTGGAAATTTGTAAACGAACAACGCCACGAAGTAGGCCTTCCGTCGTCTATGTCGCTCCACGGCAACAAGGCTTCCACCCCGCAGGGTATTTGCCAGCTATTTTCCGAGAAATTTTCTAGCGTTTTCACCGAGGAGACATTGAGTGATGACCACATTAGACTTGCGGCCAGCTATGTTCCCCTTGCCGGTCAAACCTTGGGCCAAGTCGACATCGATGTAGAGATGATAATCAAGGCCTCCTCAAAACTCAAATTATCTCATATCTCCCGGGCCGGATGGAATTCCTTCGTCCTTTCTCAAACTACACTTGAATAGCTTGTTGCCCCCGCTGCTGCACGTTTTTCAACTATCTGCGACTGTCGGTATTTTTCCTCGCTGTTGGAAATTTGCGCACATAGGAGATTGTCAGTCTCACATGTTCAAAGCCACGTCTGGTATACCGCAGGGTAGTCACATGGGACCGTTGATTTTTTTGATCTACTTCAACGACGTAAATTTGGCATTCGAAGGACCTCGACTATCATACGCAGATGACCTAAAACTCTATCTTCGAGTGCACTCACTCGACGACTGTCACTTTCTTCAACGTCAGCTAAATGCTTTTGCCGACTGGTGCACTTTGAATCGTATGGATGTCAACCCGGCCAAATGCACGGTTATCTCGTTTTCGCACAAGAAACAGACTATTTTATTCAAGTATGTCTTGTTGGGTACCGAAATTGAGCGCGTCAGTCAAGTCAAGGACCTAGGAGTCATTCTAGACACCCAACTCACCTTCAAGCAGCATATCTCGTACGCTGTCGGCAAAGCCTCCTGCGTTCTGGGGTTCATCTTTCGGATTGCTAAGGACTTCACGGACATCTAGTGCCTCAAATCGTTGTACTGCTCCTTGTGTCGTTCTATATTAGAGTATTGCTCGGTTGTGTGGACTCCTCATTACAACAACGGTGTCGTTAGAGTAGAGGCTGTTCAACGACGGTTTTTGAGATTTGCGCTACGTAAACTACCGTGGACGGATCCCTATCGTTTGCCAAGCTACGAAAGCCGTTGCCGTCTAATTAACCTGGAGTCCCTGTTAGCCCGTAGAGATACAGCCAGGGCTTTGTTCATCGCAGACATCTTGCAAGACCGCATCGACTGTCCTGATCTTCTGGAGCAAATCATTATCAACGTGCAGCCCCGAGCCCTGAGGAATAGTTCAATGCTGCGGTTACCTCCACAACGAACAAATTACAGTATGTTTGGCGCAATTGGCGGTTTACAAAGACTTTTTAATAGGGTTTCCGCCTTGTTTGATTTTAACGTAACTCGCCAGATGCTTCGTCGTAAGTTTAGTCATTTTTTTAAAGACCTGTCTAATTCGCATCGATAGTGTAATTTTTAGTTTGTTTTATGTCATGACCATTAATGTACCGTTCTAGTTTAGCTTTAAGTAACATCATTGGGATATGTACATAATCTGTTGATGAATAGAAATAAATAAATAAATAAATAAGACCATAAGGGCGAAGACGTGGTGCCCACTACTCAGCGATTGTTGGAGGAGATGGAGTGGCTGAATATCGATGTGGTACCCAAGTCGGCGAACGCGCCCAACGTCCCCTAGGTCCGTCCCATCGAGAATTTCTGGGCCAACCTAAAGCATATGATCTACTCCAACAATTTTGTCGTAAAAACTGAGGAGGAATTGATAAATAAAACGAAGAAAGAGCTCAAAAATATGCTTACACGCATGTTCTTGTCCGCCATGGCGAATGTTCCGGTTAAGCTCAAATAATTACCTTCCTTGGGAAATTTTTCAAAAGCAATTAGCTGTCTTAGCTTTTTATTTATCACCACCCGAAGAAAGTCCATTTCTTTAATGCACCTTATCAGTCAAAACCGGATTAATTGTAAAGAAAACAAACAGTGGCTCTGATACTGACCATGCATCAGAACCCTATTCATAATCAATTTTAACTCTAGAACATCAAATAGAAAATGAGAATTCACATAAATGAAGAGTAACCATGTTTTCCTTATTCCAAGCTCATCTTCGCTGGGTCAATCCAAGAATTGTCACTTTTACAAGACATACAATGTAATAAAAACTTTTATATGTTCCTTTGACTACAAAAACAAATAAGTTTCCTAATTTGAATTAATTCGGACTAGGAATCAGAGGTAGATTTGATGCCCCGTCACGAACCGCAAAAAGGTTATCTACCAGCGTTAAGGTTGAAGAACTTATCATCATTTTTGCCGTCATCATCAAACAATCTAAAGCAGTTTTTTCGTTTGTTATTAAATTTCTGGAAATGAAAATGTATTCACTGTGGTCCGCTTGGTGAGCAGAATACAGTGAATACATTTTCACGAACTATGTTTTGATTTTGAACGAAAAAACTGTTTTCGAATGTTTGATAATGACTGAAAATTGATGATGAATCCTTCAACCTTAAGCATACAAAGGCTTTAGCGCCCTTTCAGGTTGGGACCTAACTAGACCGCCTTCAGCGATTCGCTTCCACCTGTTATATCTAAACTCACGTGAAGTAGTCTTGTGATGTAATGTTTTCCATGCTTTGACCAGCAATGAAAACATAAGTTGTGTTGATCCTTCTTTTTCTCTGTTGATTATTTTTAGAACTGAACTATTTTTATTTATCAACATTTGTTTGCATCGAATTACCCCTTTTTTCTGGCTCACGAGAAAAGCATAATTATTTATGATTATTAAAATGCCAGTAGGGACAAAACACCTAGGATATTAGTCGCCAAGCAAATTTTCCGAAAACAAATTCATAAATATTGAATTTCGTTTGGATGCATTTGAAAAGATGTAAATTTACACAAAATTTTCGAAGTGTGTAGGACATTTGACTTAGCTCTCTAACTAAACTCTCTGTTCGTTGTAATAAACCCAAAAATAGCAATTTCAAAACTGTATTCTCTCGAAGATTAACATTAAAAGTAATTTGTATATTTTTGTGCATCATCCAATTCGAAAAGCCTCGTTGGATAAACGCATGATTCTTTCTGAAGCTATCTTCTCTT
This sequence comes from Aedes japonicus, assembly GCA_034211315.2. Classification (NCBI taxonomy): domain Eukaryota; kingdom Metazoa; phylum Arthropoda; class Insecta; order Diptera; family Culicidae; genus Aedes; species Aedes japonicus. The sequence goes on along the minus strand of JASCZW010000057.1, from coordinate 255,183 downwards.
TGCAACTCGTTGCATAAATAACTATTTTGGTATCTATTTGTCGTCCCAAAGTAAAGAAAAAAGAACTCATCTTCGGTACTTTTTCGCCAATGTCCATATTGGTACAAATAAATTCTACAACTGATGTCTGCACCTAATACGCCTGAAGTGTTCGTTTTCCGTTGGTAGTTGGATAGCACTTAGGAAATTAATTCATAAATCAACCCGCTGCAACAATTTACGGTCCATGCTGTTCGTTTAATGCTTCACAGCATGAGGCAATAATCCTCTTAACGAACGGTTCGCTGTTTAAAATGTCCTGAAAATTTACCTACATGGAACAACAAATCGCAAAGAGCACATGATGCCATTTTCCTGCATGGAGCAATTCGCATGATTTGCAGGGTATCGACTGGCAGCCAAAAACGGCTCGTCTCATGTGTAGATTGGGGATAAAGTTTCTGAAACGCTGTGCAAAAGTATTAATTCCCAGAGTGAAAAAAAAACCAGCGCCCAGCATGTCACAGCGAGTATCAGCGTCCGTCACAATGTTCATGGCGGACAGTTTTGTGCTTGTATGACCGTAACAGAATTTGATTTGGCTGCAAGTCGTAAACACAAACACCCTGAATTCTCGGTACATAAGTGTGAATTTTTCATATAGTTTCCATGTGTTGGAGGTGAAATATCCCAAACAGATTGGTCTTGGCTTGATTTTTTCGACATTCAACATTTTATGATTTATCCCAATCCCAAACATGAAAATCAGCTTAATTACCCGTCTGATGCGAAACTTCTAGTTTAAGCTTTTCCACACAGGTGGTAACTCCCTTTGTGCGAGCGAAGCCGACATTTCGGCATGTTTAAAGTTGCTGGTTCATAATTTTTTCATCAAATACCGCGATTTCCGGTGAATTTTTGTTCGACAGCTAGTTCTATTTTCGGAATAGTGTATGTGAGCATATACTCAGCTTTTAAACATGTACGTCCTAGCGCTTCGCTACATCATGTACTAGAAATGTGTATTCAAAGTCATTATGCCATGCCAAATTACACAATAGTTGAAAATAATATTATAACAGTCGAATTTGCTTGTCCCTGCAGAACTGCAGGATTGTAAAAAAACAACACAACCTGTGCTTGAAAAATAATTTCATGGCTACACTTTGAGGTATAGAACGTTTGAATTCGATTTAGGAAAGCCATTTGACGAAGCGCCATAGATTTGGCAAATTTTTACAAATATATTTGACCAACGTATGATTGATAAATATAAAGACTGGACTCGGAAAAAATGGGACACACAAAAATGATCACGAACGGCTTGCTGTACCGTCCGCACTCGCAGAATATTTTTAATGTTGCCAGGTTGGTACACTGATAGGCAAAATAAAGTGCCCACCTCATCGTTTTTTAAATTTCTCTCATTTACTTGGTTCAAATTAAATTAAACATACGGTATTATTTTATTATCTTATTTTTTATATTCTTTTTAACTTTCACTTATGGAATACTGCAAAAAAAGGAGTTTTACTAAAAGAAAAAAAATCAATTTGTGTTGAAAAACAACACAGTGACAAAATAAAGAGCCCACTTCATTTAGGCTACAGAAAACATAAATTAAAGTAAAATAAAAGCATTTCAATAATTGCTGTGTCCTCCTTTGGCCTTCAGGACCTCCTGCAGGCGCTTCGACATGCTCTCGACCAGCTTCAAAACATGTCAAAATATCAAAACTTAAACAATCGAGGGGTCTTCCAATGGAAACTTATCGAAAACATATCGATTTTTGAAGTGGGTACTTTATTTTGTTTTTTTTTTAAACACAAACTGATTTTTTTTTCTTCAAATAAAACTCCTTTTTTGTCAGTATTTTATAAGTAAAACTTAAAAAGAATATAAAAAATAAAATAAGAAAAAAAAAACTACACTGTGTTTACTCTAATTTGAACCAAGTAAATGAGAGAAATTGAAAAAACGAAGAGGTGAGCACTTCATTTTGCCTATCAGTGTATATTTTTAATGTTACCAGTTTCAAAGATCTTTAGCATATTAATGATCTTGAGATCTTTCTTAAGTTTCAAGAACTTCTTTGAAGTTCAGTGAATAAATCAGAAGATTTGAGGACATCTCTGAAGTTCCAGAATTATTTCGATGTTTCGTAAACTTCTCTGAATTTCCAAGGACTAAATTGAATATCCGTGAATCTCACTGAAGTTCCATAACCGTTTCTGAAGTTCCGAGGATTCCATGAATATCCGTGAACTTCTCTTATGTTCTTTGAATTTCTCTTATGTTCTGTGAATTACTCTAAGAATCGCTCGTAGGTTTTGTGAACATCTTCAGTAAGTTTTTTTTTCATTCCTTTATTATCGAGATTTTCAGCTCAAGGCTGGTTCCTCTCCCGTCGTTGTCACTCAAATACCTTTTTTGGGTATTTTCATAAATGTTCGGGGGTGAGATTAATATTCGTGACTTTGGCGTGAGAGGCATTGATGCTAACCACTACGCTGGGGTCGCCCCTCTCTCTAGTAAATTCTCTAAATTTTCATCATCTATTTTCCATTATTTTCTCTAAAGTTTCAATAATCTCTCTTAAATTCTGTGATTTTTGCTGAAGTTCTGCATTATTTTGTGAAATTCAGTGAAGTTTCTCTCTAAGTACCGTGAATATCTATAAAGTTTCGAGATTTTTTTTTAAATTTCACCCCCAATTTCAGACCCCTTTGAAAATACATGAACTTCTCTGAAATTCTGTGAAGTTCTTTGAAGTTTCGTGAACTTTTCTAATGTTTCAAGAACGTTTCTGAAATTCCGAGGATTCATCTGAAATTCCGTGAACTACGAACTTCCTTAAAATTTCGTTGACCTTTTTGAAGTTCCACAAACCCTTCTGAAATTTGGCGGACTTTTCTAAGGTTTCTTGGCCTTCTCTAAATATCCTTGAGCTTATCTGAAGTTCGATGAATTTCTCAAAAATTGTCTCGTAAGATCCAAGGACTTCTTTGATGTTCTAAAAGCTTCTTTGAAGTTTCATGGTCTTTTGTAAAGCTCCGAAAACTTATCCGAGCTTCTTTAAAATTCTCTGAATTTCTTTCAACATTGTCTTTCAATCATATTCGATGACTTCTCTGAAGTTCCGTGAACCAATCTGAAGTTCTCTAAAGTTCCGTGAACTATTGAGGACTTCTATGAAGTTTTAAGGACTTCTCGAAAGTTTCGAGGACTTTTCGGAATATTCGTGAACTTTTCTGAAGTTCCGTGAAGTTTCATTTTTTTTCAAGTTCTTAGTGCTTTTCTAAAGTTTCGATAAATAATATGAAATTCTAAGTGCTTCTTTGAATTTCCGCGAATCTCTTTGAAGTTCCGAGGACTTCGCTGAAGTTTTTTGGATTTATCTGTATTTATCTGTGTAGAGGACTTCTCTAAAGTATTGTAGACTTTTCTGAAACTCTAGGATGTTTTCAAAAATTTCTGATGTTTTCGGAGTTTCTCTGAATTTCTCAGAGCTTCTCCGAATTTCTCAGAACTTCTCTGAAATTCGAAAGAGTTCTCTGAAGTTTTCAGGAGTTCACTGAAATTATATAGTGTTATCCAAATTTTATTTGCCTTCCACGAAGCGTTGGAACTTAATAAAAGTTCTTGAGACCTCATTGAAGTTCTCTGAAATTTATTAAAGTTTCCTGGGATTCGCTTACGTTCACTTAAATTGTCACGGCTTTACTGAAATTTACTGAAATTTTATGGACTTCTAGGATGTAACAAAGAGGTCTCATAAGTTTCGACGACTTCTCAAGAGTTCCGTGAACTTCTTTGAAAGTGGTTTTTCTTCGTGAACTGATCTGAATTTTCAAGGACTTCTCTAAAGTTTCGAGAAATTCTGCGAAGTTTCAAAGACTTCTCTGACGTTCTCGGAAATTTCTCGGAACTTTCATCGGAACTTTTATCGGAACTTTCATCGGAACTTTATCAGTTTTTTTTTAATTTCTCGGAACTTCTCTGAAGTTTTTATAACTTTTCTAAAGTTTTGGGAGCTTCTATTGTAACTTCTCTGAATTTCTAGAGAGTTATCTTAAGTTTAGTTCTCTGCAATTCAAGAGACTTATCTGAAATTGTTGGGACTTCCTTAAATTCTAGAGGGTTTGAGCTGTTTCGTGGAATACCTGTAACTAGAAATGAGAAAAAAATAGTATTTTCCATTTAATTCCACTGCGTTTGCTTATCTTGACAAATACGCGTATTTCGTCTACAATGTGCAGATTTTTTCAGTGTCTCGTACTAAGTCGAGTTATTAGTACACTGAAGACACATTAGACACTGAAGAAGTCTACACATTGTAGACGAAATACGCGTATCTGTCAAGATAAGCAAATGTAGTTGGACTTGAATGGAAAAGACTAATTTTTTCCCTCATTTCTAGTTACTTCCTTGAAGCTTTGAAACTTTACTTAAGTTATCAAGACTTCACTGAAGTTCTCTGGAACTCGCTGAAGTTTCCTTGGCTTCGCTGAATTTCATCACGTTTCACTTAAATTCTCGTGACTTTCCTGAAGTTCGTTTATCTCCACTGTTATTCAAAGGACATCCCTGATGTTTTTGGAACTTCACTGAAGATAATGGGTCTTTCATGAAATTCTCGGCATTTTTATGACAATCAAGGACTTTTTATTAGTTTTCTGGGCGCCACTTAAATTATGCGGTCTTTTTTTAGAATCTCAGAACTTCACCGATAGACTAGGGACTCTGAAGTGCTTGAAACTTTTCTGAAGTTCTCAAGACTTCCTGAACACTGGATAATTCAAATTTATTTTTACAAAAACTTCTCAACTTTATCACGACAGAGTCAGACAACATCAGTGATCGAATGAAAAGGAAACACCAAATTTATTTATATGCAATCATTTGCAAACAGTGAATATAAATATATTTGACAGTGCGGACAAACAATTTTGCAAACAGCATTATTTGGCAAAACTTAACGAGACACGATATATGGCATTTAATCAATCAGTGTGATTTAAGCTAGAGAATCAACATATATTTATGGAAGTCCAATTTAAACTCTCGACATCAGAAGCGCGATCTTATACTTTGAGCATAACGTATTTCTCTGCTGGTGTCATTATCAGCGCTCATCAATAATTCCAGATCTGTTCTTTGGGCTCCGGAACAACCTTCCAATTGGAAATACAATAACCGTTTGCAAACTTGGCTAAGTGTACAGCTCAGTTAGCGGAAGCTGCTCGGTAACTGGGTTGTCATTTCAGATGTAATTAAATTCCGAGGGTGAGTGAATTCGGTTGGCATATTTAATTCCGCAATACATAAATTACAAAACGTTTTTATGCTTTCTACGTTATTGCGACGTAACATGTTGTATTCAGTATCAGCACTTTCCAAAAATGCATGTTCGACTCCCATGTCAGAAATAATCAAAAACGCAGGACCAATTACATTCCGAGTCGATAAAGGAGATCTGTCGGTCCTTCATGCAAACACCAGGGCAACGGTTCTTTTTAATATGTGACAAAATATTCGAAGCGCGTTGTACTGGTTTCGTACAATGCGTGTCAACTAATGCTTCGTGCTTTTGACAGTTGCGCATGTGCCATTAATTACGAATGTATCTCCATAAAAAGTTCAAATCAGTTTCGTAGCAGAAAACAACGAATGGATTTGTGAGTATAACTTTCAATTTTATAATATAAACTAAAATTAACTTTCAGTGAAGATGGTAAATGTTGATTTTTGAAGTTTGTTTGCGAGAGCCCAGTTGAAAAGCACCCAGTTAGCGAACAGTTGCTGTACTTTCACAAACGTAGGTTAGGCTTTGGGAACGTTAACAAAATCAACAGCACTTTCTCAATCCACTGATAATATATAAGCAGGTTCAGTCGTGTGCTTTATTGACAGTCAAGGCGAGCTATTCACCTCTCTGCTGTACCCATCCGGCAGGAGCTTACTTGGTAAAAAATACTTTGTTTGCTTTGTATTACCGTTGAAATCACCCTTTTCTCAATTCTATTGATTGCTATTAAATTATCAGCATGCCATACTCCCACTTGCTTCCTCTCTTTAGCTTCTCAAGCTTATTGCTAGTTCTCAACTAAGCGTTCTACATGCACTATCACAGCTATTCAATAAGAGATGTCAGGTACCATTTTTTACCATTGAACTCCCACCTCCAGCTTGGTGTTGCTTTGTAGCTTTGCCTTTGCCGACTGAGCTAAGGGAAGACCCTTCGTACTCTCACGGAACTATCATTGCTTTCTATAGTGAACAAATCGAACAATATAATCATGAAATTCAATTCGCATTCATGGTGAAGAAATATGGAAACATTTGTCATGCAAGAGTACAAGCTCCTAGTAGCGACCCCTAGATGGAGAAACGCTGCCGCCAAACTCATCAGAAGTGAACGAACTCAAAACTTTATTCCACCCAAGAAAATGGTCAATTTATGATTTTCGGGACTACCGCTGTCTCTGATACATTCGTTCGCGTGGCCGCTTTCTCATTCCAGTGAGGAGCATTACTATGAGAAAACCAAACTTTTCGTTCTAATACTCCCCCTAGGTCTTCGGCATAATGATAAACACAAATGTATGCTCTCTATTTTGCTTTTCAAGAGCTGCTTGCGACTGAACGCCGTCGAAATTAGATATTAATTATTTAGAGACACGATGTTCTTAAGACTTGCTTCATAACGGCAACATAAATATGTCTAAGGCGCTAAGATAGGAGCGAAAAACCAAATCTTTGAAGCTGCGGATCATTTGCACCAGAAAGTTATTGCCTAAGAAATCGATTAATAATGAATTAACGATTAAACGACAAATCGAGAAGTTCTCTGTGGCAAAGCTGAAGGTGAACAAAGTTTTAAGTTAACACTTCCGTGTGTCATAATGTCGAAGATCTACGAGAATGAGAACAAAACGTGTGTGTTTCGCTAGTGATTTTCATAGAACATTTAAAGAGCAGTATGAATTGGCCATCAATCGAGCGCAAATTTTGGATTATGATTCAGAACCTGATTTAAAGTCGATTGAGTTGAATGTAGCTAACGATTGATTGCAGATAAAATCTGACATTTTATCGTTCTCTGTAACATTGCTTTATGGGTCAGAAACTCGGTCTAGCTAGACAAATGTAATAATCCCAAAACGAAGCACTTTCAGCATGTTTATGACTTCAGCAAAGCTTCTTCATACAAAAAACTACATCAATTCCCATTACGAAAAAAAAGTTCGCACCAAGATTGTTGGATCAACTAATTAATTCCACCGCCTATTGTTTTTGAATTGTTTTGTAAAGAAGAGATCAAATTGACAATAAGCTCGATTTTTTTTATTTAGGTTCAAAATTTTCAAACAGGATCATGTAAGATTATTAGGAATATATCAAATGGACACTGTGGGTTGATACATTATCAGCATTAAGCAGCCCAATTTGAAGAAATTACGATAAACATTAAAAAATAAAACAATATTGACATGTTATGGGCCACTGTTCCTGCCTTTTTGAGGTTATCCGCTTGACGATTGCCCAGTACCGTTTGATCGATTGCAGTTTGGGACAGTTTGGTGGATTGATATTTTTTCAAAGAAATCATTATTGTTGTCAGAAAACCACTGTAAATTTTATTTGGCACAATGGACAGAGACCAATTCCGGTCAAAAGAAAGAAGAAATCTCATGCTTCCGATATACTGGAAGCAATCCCATATGCAAACACATGGTTTGTTAAATTTCAGCATTTATTGTTCCTTTTGTGTAGAGAACGGAAGATTACAAACAAATTGGTTGCAAAACTAGCACCATGCCAATTTTTTCCGTCAAATAGTCGAATCTTCAACTTGGACTCTCTTCCTTACCGAGTTGAGACACCGGCAGTGTTCTGGCATTCACCTTTGTGTACGTTTCATCGTCCATGAAAACACACCGAGAAGGATTGTCCAAAATACGGTTGTATAGCTTTTAGGCCCAATTATCGCCACGACATTTCTGTTCCGGAGATTTCTTTGGTACTTTTAGCTTCCTGTATGTCTACGAATCATTTTTTTTTCTTAGTTAGCTAGATCATCCCGATGCTGGTCCTGTATTTCTTGGCCAAATCACGGGTAGAGGCTGACTTGTTCTCCTGAATGTAATTGGTTTCGTCTTTTTGTTCCGATTTGAGATTGCTGGAACCGGGTATTCGTCCAGTTCCCGGCAGATCCTGCAGGTTGTACTGCTCACCATACTTTTTAATCTTTCATTTTATACTTGCTGGATGCACTTTGACCTTTTAAGCAATGTGTACGATACATCCTTTTTAGTACACCAAGTGCTTCTGGGTACCCAGAAACATGAAAGCCTTGAAGCGAGTCAGCGATAGCCACCCAACTGGCGCTATTGAACGCGTTTTGCACGTCGAGGGTGACCGCTACACAATAGCGGACTTCCCGCCTCTTGCGCTGGATTGCCACTTCGGCCGTTTTGGTGACGGACAGAATGGCATCCACCTTCGGCTTCCTTTTACAGAAGCCAAACTGGTTATTAGACAGACCGCCTATACCCTCCGTGTATTTTGTCAGTCTGTTGAGAATAACCCTCTCTAGCACTTTACCCGTCGAATCCAACAGGTCTATAGGCCAATGAATCTCCTATTGGCTTCCTTGTCTTCGGTAGTAACACTAGAGTCTGGATTTTCCAGGCGTCCGGGAAGATGCCCTCGTCCAAACATAACTGCATCCCGAGCGCAAGTGATGACGTAAAAAGCGCTTTGAGGCTTATTTCATATAAAGTGCAGAAAATTACACTAGTATCAATTCAAATCAACGGCAAGGATACCACTGTAACCACTCACAAAGGAATAACAAGACTCTTGTGCTCTAATGGCTTATTGTTCCGATTTGAACCAACGACAGGGATGTCATTTGTAGTCACTCACAATGTGTGATGGAGCCTTTTCATTATGAAGACAAGGTTATTCAAAACGCTCGAGGGCCAACATAAGCCGATCCAAGCCAATAGTGAGGATGCTGCCGGGGCCGCTCTCGAAGTGTGACATTCAATGACAAGGTTATTGAAAACGTCTTAGGCCGTAGTAAGGCCAACATGTACATGTCGTCGGAGCAACTAACAAGGCAATTTTTAAAAGCGGTTGAAAGCCGACTTGGGCAGATCCACATCAACTGCAAGGATGCCGTTATGGGCCCTTCACAAAGCATGATAGTGAATGTTCTTTGGGAAATCAAGGCAATCCGAGAATACTCAAAAGCCTACCTTCATTGGAAAGACAATTATCCTATTATCGCTTGGAAATCGATCTCGCTGACTTGTATCAACAGCAAAGATCCTGTTATGGACTGTCACAACGTACTCATTGAGAAGACATAATACATTTTTTTACTTGTAAAATTTGTTTTATTTTTCTGATGTTAAGAACTAATTACAAAATAATTAATCAAACTTCGATTGTCAATTCAAAATCTAGAGATCCTACATCGATAACATTATTACAATTCATAATAAAGTTGACGTATTTTATGAACAATTTCAGAATTTTAGTTTTCTTGACCCTATCAATGTTTTTGAGTTGGGGTCTGATAAGTTCTTCTATCGAGAGTCTTCGCCAGTCATTGAGTAGAACGGTTAGCTTGCGTTGCAGTAGTCGCCATGCTTGCTCCACTCGAACGCATTCACCGAGTTTATGCTGCAATGTCTCGCAGCCTATGTTGCAGAACAAACAGTTTTCACCGTCAGCCCTGTTCATCCGGAACATCAGTTTTCTCGTCGCGAACTTTCCGTTTACCAACAAAAATAACGACGATCGTTCGCTCGAGTTCAGCTGTCGCATTGTGATGTTGCCCCAGATTTTCTTCCAGTCGGCCGTTGGATACTCGCGAGTAATTTTCGGTACTTCCGTTTGGTCGATGAGATGTTTATGTAAGATATCAGCGGAAGGATTTTGTTGGATAAATAGAGGGAGCGTAGGGAAATTTGAAAGGATGAATTTTAAACAAGGACAATCAGCGGGTGGGGTGGGACTTGTTTGGGTGAGAAAGGATAAATAGAAGGGAAGGGAATTGATATCTGTCGTGTGTCGATTTATCAGCAGCGCCCCGCATTTGAAGGCTGGTAGATGTAGATTCAAACCACCTTCTGTTCTGATACGCGCCAACTGCTGCATTGGGACTCGTGCCACGAAGCCTCGCCAAAGAAACGTTCCCATCGTCGCAGTCAGCTTCGCCGTATGAGCAGCAGTCGGTTTGAGAATAGATGCAAGATACCACATTTTCGACGTAATGAATGTGTTGAGTAAGATCACTTTCTGGCACAAGGTGAGAGTTCGTAATGAGTGGAGGTAAACTTGTCGAGAGAATGAGACCACAAGCGCATCCCAGTTAAGTTTATTCATCAGACGTATGGAGTTAGCGAAAATCACTCCCAAAATTCGGACGGTGTTTACGTTCGGCAACCACGGAGCGGTGAGTGGCATTTCGTCAGTGTAACCCACTGAGATCGAAGCGGATTTTTCCAGACTCAGCTTTGCACCAGAGACATGTTCGAAGAGCTGGAAAGTTTCTCGTATCTGATTCATTCTCTCCATACACGTGCTTACCACCGAAATATCATCGGCGTACGCGACGACTAGGTCCGATCCACGTATCTCCTCGAGCCGCTTGAATAATGGGTGTAGATAGATGACGAAGAGGTGCATGGAGAGAAGGTCTCCCTGACGTACCGATCTGTCGATGGGGAAAGCTATCGAGAGGCGCCCATTTATCAGTAGGCGAGAGGATGACAAGTCTCCGATTTTACTTAATAAACTAATAAGGTTCGGATTAAACCCGAGCGAGCACATGGTCCGAAACAGAAACGGTCGATCAACGACGTCAAAAGCGTGACGAAGATCGAAAGATGCCAACAAACCACGTTGTTTACTTTTGACCAGTCGAGCGATGCGGTCTTTCAGAGCAACTCATTACACTCTCCAGACGTTGCTTGAGAATCCGGGATAGGATTTTATAGTCGAAGTTAAGTAGCGAGATTGGCTATAGTTAAGCGGAAACAATTCGAAACTAAGAAGAAAGCAAATGGTAGCAATGATATTAACAGAAGATGGAGGATACCGTACGGAACCAGGTGGCGGGTGTACCACAGAAAGCTAGAGAATCTTACAGAAAGAAAGATTAATATCTTAATCAACTGTTTCTAATGTAGATATAACTCTATTATTGAGAAATAAACTTTATTTGCTGCTGCTATTATTTTGCTGTCCCAAATTTAATACGGAATACGGAGTACGGATACGCTTTGTTTTTAGAAAAACAAAAAATGCTTTTAAACGAAATTTTCAGGATCAGTTTCAATGCCTACCCCTGCACAGTGGTCCAGAATGCGAATTAAGTTGGAAAGATACATTTTCAGCCTAAGTTCAAAGATTTGGAGCAAAATTGTCGTCCACAAAGTTGTTTTTTATAATAAGGCGCTTATTTTGGTGTGAATGAAAACTAGGGTGGTCCTTATTTCCAGAGAATTCGAGCATCTGATTGTTTTTCATTTGCAGAAATAAAGGCATGCGTTGTTCGGAAAAGTTGTAGAATAAATAATTTCAAACAACTTTGGTGGTACAATTTTTTCTGTACCTTTTGATATGACCGAATTAGAGCATTTTTTCCTTTCAGAAAAAAAGAGTTTTTTAAAAAAAAGATCGATTTCTCTGAAAAAAAAGGACCACCCTAGTTTTCGTTCAAACCAAAAGAAGCGCCTTGTTATAAGAAACAACTTTGTGGAAGAAAATGTCGCTCAACAACTTCAAACTTAGGCAGAAAATGTATCTTTCCAGCTAAATTCGCATTCTGGACCACTGTGACCACTGTGATCTTATCAACAAGTTCTTGCTAGCGTGACTAACTGAAAACGATTGAGCTACTATGATCAAACAGCAAAAGAATCATATAGCGACATTACTCATCAGGACAGTTTCCCATAGAAAATTTAGGGTGTCCCCACAGAAAAAAAAAAAAAAACAGTTCTTTGCTCTAACTTGTTTATTTCAAATTTGCCAACAACGTTGCCCTGAGATGATTTTTAACTTGAAAAGATAAAAGTTTTGACGTGTAAATCTTGTCGATATCTCTTACCGTTAGCGAGTACTTCACGAATGTTTTATAAAATTACGACCTTTTCAAATGTAATTTACTAAATTAAAAAAAAAACCTATCTTCAGTTTTTAGACATGATATGCAATGGTAAAAATCCTTTCAAAAGCTATTAAAAAATATTTTTTCGGTTTGCCTCAACTAGGAAAACCGACATTTGAAAAAGGCCTATTTTAATTACAAAAACCATAAAAAACTTTTGTTTGACATACGATAGAGACAATATAAGCACACCAAAAGTTGCAACTATTGTTCTAGAATCAACTTTGATGAAAAATTTGAAATAAAAAAGTTACAGCAAAATAACTGTTTTTATAGGGACACCCTAAGCTACGTAGGAAAAAATACTCTTATTCAGTCATATCAAAAGGTACAGAAAAAAATGTATCATCAAAGTTGCTTGAAACTATTTATTCTACAACTTTTCCGAGCAATGTATGCCTTTATTTCTGCAAATAAACAAATTAGATACTCGATTTTCCTGAAAATAAGGACTACTTTAGTTTTTATTCACACCAAAATAAGCGCCTTATTATAAAAAACAACTTTGTGGAAGACAATTTTGCTCCAAAACTTTGAACTTAGGCTGAAAGTGTATCTTTCCATTCTGTGCACCACTGTGCACTGAACTCACCCAAAGATCACGATGCCCTAGCCCTCGTGCACTTTAAAATACGAATAAATTTTTAACCAGCCATAGTATCCAATAGATTTAATCTTTTCAGCTTAATTGTACGTGTTTCCATTGTAGTAAGAGCTTTCAGTTGTGTATGAGTATACAAAGCGTGATTTATGGAGACAACAGTCTTTTGTATCGATTAATAGAGTACTGTTTAAAGTAGACATTCATTAAGTATCTGAGGATAAGCCCGGTCGACTGTATTTCCTTGCTCACGATCAATTTAACAAAGCCGAGATTATATTTTGTCCAGTGAAAACGAACAGGATATTCCATTCCAAAGAGAAGATTTAAGTGTCATTCATATCCGAGCTGGAATGTTTGCTCTTCAATTTATTTTACATTTCCCCTCAGTTATCTCCTCTCAGTTCTGTATCTTGTCGTTGCCATTTCTAAAATAAATTCATGGTTTCGAATAATTTGCCTTCTATATGCTTTACGATAACGATATGATGCTGAAATCGCTTCCAAATACCACGACATTGATTCTCATTATTTGCCTCCTCTGTTCACCAAGTGGCATTAAAAGACTACACCGAAACTTATGAAGAAACGTGTTCTTAAGAACTTCTATTTCAGCTTTTGTTTTCGTTCTTGGTTCTAATTGAATATTTTGCCTGCTTCCCCCATAGTGTTTTTTTATGTTTCAAGCTAACTTGAAGGTTTTCTGTGCTTTTTGCTCTTTTCATTCTAGCAGCCGAACTTTGAGCATCCATCAACGTCTGCTTCGTTCATGCCAACGTTCAAAGTTTTTAATCACCCCGATGCTGTGCCCCAGATATCAACCACAATGTTCATCCTTCCGAATTATGTAGTCACCGAGGGCAATAAAAACGTTTCCCTCGGCCAGGCGGCAACGGAAAATCTCAGCTTAACTCTGACAGAGACGGTGTCCAGCGCGGATCCATTCTCCCACGAATCAAGCTCCTGCATCCAGTGTAACTTTTTGGGGTGGCCAACAGTAAACGGACCGAACTCGCTCGAACAAAAAGCAACAACTGTTCGTCAAAATCAATCATACAAAATGCCTGAAAATGAACGGAAAATTTGTCAGAATGATTCTTTTTTATGGTTGGGCTTGAAGGTCGGGGTGATGTAAATTTGTAGGGTAAAGTTGTCAAGAATGATGCTGACATCTAGTTGAATTGAATTTTTCGTTGACATAAGTACTGTTTAAAATGGGTTTAATCATTTACCAATCATCACATTTGAAATAGTAAGTAGATCCTCTTGGCAGCTTTACCCACTCTAGAGTGTCCGCAGTGAAGCGGAAAGCCATTGAATGGCGATGCTATCGAAGACGAAAATGGCATGAGTAGGAAATTTCATGACTCAAAAAAAAAAGAAGAAATTCGCGTGAATCGGCGAAACACGCTCCTATTCAACATAGCCACCATCACCACCGAAAGAAAAACATTATGATAAGAACGAAGGCACAATTCTATGTTGTAGGTGTATCGAATAAAAAATACGCTCTATCATATAGAGCATCAATTTCATATTTTCTGACAATGTGTTCCACTCAAGCTGGAGTTGAAACGATTCACATAGGATATTGAATGTTTTCATTTCATTTATTTGATGTAGGGAAGCAAAATCAAACTCAATCGGCACAGATAGCACTTCTGAAAGCCTGATCACAATTGTCACCATGCAAAAGTATGTAAATTGTAAATAAGAAAGGCCAATTTGCACATTTCCCTCACGCGAAAATCCAAGATGTGTAATGCAGTTAATATGGTTGAATAAATATTTTATAATTAAATCACGCCAATGTTATGATTTCATTTGAAAAACTGATGACATTCCTATAGAAGCTTCTTTTTTTTTAACGCAGAATCAATTTACGTGAGTATTTCACTTTGCATACATATGGCGCCAGATAAAGCTGGTGGGTGAGAGTAAAAGGTTCCGAACGGGAAAAAAAAGTGTCAAAAGCAATTCGCTGTTGTGTCACAGTCGACAAGCAATAAATCAACAAACAATCCATCAGAGATGAATATGAAATGTACACGTGTAGATACAGCTGTGATCGATCAATGCCCATGTGGCCGAATATGATGACATGCTTCATACTTAATCTAACGTTGACTTTTTACGCGTTTCCACGATGACGCATATGACCGACGTGAAAAAAACACTTTCATATATCATAAGATATTGGTAGATATTTTTTCAAAGTAGGTAATGATTGCTTTGGATGAGTTCTTATCCTTTGCAAAGGAAGAAGCAAAACATAGCAGCGTCAGTGAGCGAAAAATTGAAAATGAGCTGTTTCTGAGCTAAACTTCGAAATAACCCAAACTCTTAGTTGGTTATAGGGAAGCGGAACCTGTGCTCACCATAGTGCATATATTCATCGCATTCTGCAGTCATCCAACTTCAAACGTAAAAAGATGTTTAATTTCTCCAATAAATGGACGTAGTAACCAAGTATATATAATCCTGGCAAATAAAATTAGGTCTTGAATATAATTAAAAGCTACGAAAACGTTTCGGAGACTTAAATTTCGTAAAAATAATGAGCAGTTAGATTTTCAACACAATTTCTTGCCTTTGCACTACAAATTCGTCGTATTGATCTAAATAAAATACTAGGGTATATACTCGAGCCTGACTCCGAGTTTTCTCTTTAATTGCACTATATCCTCACACATTTTCGTTGCGTGATTGCACAAACCATAAAAATCACACTTCACTTATTACACTAGCCACACGAGAACGTGATAAAACACTAGAAAACTATGAGATTAATTTTCACAATAATTTAAACACGCTTGCACCTATTCTGAACCGTGTTTACAATCGACGTAATCGCTTGATGTTGCACTGCTCACATACTGCATAGCATACACATCAACGCTAGTGTGTGTGTTCAATCATTCATAGAGCATTCTATGCCCAACGTTATGGTGAGTCTTGTTGTCAATATTCTCATGGAAGAATAATAAACAAACCCTTTCATTTTGTCTTGGTTATATGCATGCTACCCAACACACGTGAAGTGCTGTCAAATGATGGCAGGGTAATAAAACATCAATGAAAATGGAAAAAATAGCAATACAAATATGTGAAATTTCAACTTTATTTTTAAACACTGTGCCAACAAAAAAATAACAATTCGCTCTAGAAAAACTAAAAAATAGCAATAAAAAATTGATAATTCACTTTCAATAATTCAAAAATAACCTATAAAACTTTCAAAAAAAGAAATGGAAATTAGTATAAACGCTTATAATAAGCTGATATTTTTCCGTCATAATAATAAGTGCTAGCGGTAAACATGTGACAAAAGTTTTCAAACACTTCAACTCTTTCCACAAAATCGCAATAAAAAATCAAAATATTAGAAAAAAAATTAAAAGATTTTTTTTGGTTTCAATAGGAAGGATTTGAAAAATTTGAAGACTTTTGTCACATGTTTACCGCTAGAACTTATTATTATGACGGAAAACTATCAGGCTATTATTGCATTTATACTTTCATGGAAATTGCTTTTTTTGAAAGTTTTACCGGTTACTTTTGAATTATTGCAAGTGAATAATCAATTTGTTATTGCTATTTTGAGTTTTTAAAGTGCGAATTGTTATTTTTTCGTTGGCACCGTGTTTAGTAATTGAGTGGCAATTTTTTGAATTTTCAATGCTAAATGTTCATTAATTAGTGCCAGTATATATTTTAGTCTCAAATGATCTTCTTCATTTTTAGGAGCAGTAGTGGAGAGGGTTAACTTATTTATATTTTTTCTTGATTAAAAGCAGTATCATTAACATATGTGCACAGATGGGATTAACGTTTTCCGTGATATTATTATAAAATAAACATAGCAGTGGCAACTTTTCCGTATTATATTGGAAGAAAATTATCAGAATCGAATTTTTTGTGTGTTGCTGAACGATTAACGGTAAGTGAACGAATAAATTGTGAATAACTTGTGTACTCAGTGTTCGGTATTCAGTCCATATTCACCGATTTCGACTAGAGGTCTGCTTATTGAGCTTAAGATAGGTTCCGCTTCCCTATTTAGATTGAACTATTTGAATTCAGCAATGTGTAATATGAACATTACCATGAATTTTATAAAAAAATAGGTTTTGGTAATACTGATACATCTTATATCACGTATCCTATTGTTAGTTTCAATTATCAATCAGTAGTTGATTAATTAGTTTAAATTATCAAGCAATGGTTGATTTATTAAGCGGTAAGCAGGGATAAGATGCGGCTCAAAACTCTTTGAGTGCAGCACGCGCTACTAAGAGACAGCACATTAAATTTCAAAGAGACGTGAAAGTGCACTCCACGAATGCATACACGAATGCACTCCAAATCGCAAAAATTGGTGGACACCGATGGATGCAAGGAAGCTGACCTCCTTCCATCCATCGGAGTCGATAAATTTTCACGATATAGAGTGCATTCGTGTATTTCCAGAATTCCAAGAACCTTGTGATTGTCAGATTTGCGGGCCTTACTGCTTAATAACTCAACCATTGCACATTGGTCCGAAAGGGCGATTTTCAGGAATAAAATAAAAAGTGCACTTAGATGACATGTAATCGATTTGGTGTCTTCAAAGAAGTTTTTGGTAAGATTAAGGCGCATCTGAAAAAGGGGTCGTCCATAAACTGCGTTCATCGGGGCACGATTTATTTTTTTTAACTTTTTTGTGTGACGTTTTTGGCTTTTGAAACATTCTACAAAACTGTAGAAGTTACAATTTCCATAAACTTTGCATAAAACATCAACTTGCTATCTTGTTTTTTTATTGAGATATGAATCATTTTATATGGGAACCCCTTTAAAATCGGTTTTTTAGCTCTAACTTTTTTCTTTGATTTTTTCTCGGTCTACTAAGTTCTAAAAAGTTTTTCCTTTTACTTAAACACACAACTTTTACGAAGACAGCAATACGCTATCTTTTAGAACTGAAATGATACAAGCGTTTTGTTGTTCAAAATATGCCATTTTCCAAGGGTTATATCTCAAAATGGCGCAAACATTTTGGAAATAAAATTACGTGACATTATGGTAAATATTTAACTTAACATTTAAATGTTTTAATATATGGGGGGTAATTGATAATTACTAGGTGGGCATGAATCAAAGAAGTGTGGTATTCGGTAAAAATACAGTCTTCAATGAGCTTTTCAATTGTAATTTCTTACTTTGAGTTTTCCGCGGCATTCTATGGTGAAGAAAGTTTTTCTTTTCACAGAAACACACAAAGTTTTGGATGATGGCTGTACTCTAGCCTTTAAATTTGAAAAGATTTCAACAATAACAATGAAGGGAGGCGACATGCGACATACTATGTGTTAAGGAAATCAAGTAAGCCATGGAATCGCAGGAAGAGAAAATAATTCACTATCCTAACAATCGTTGCTGAGTACGGTAATAAAAAACAATAATTATCAATCGGAAAAGTGTTTAAAGAAAACTTCATGCCGAAGAAATAAACAGCTACAAAAGAACGAAAACAATTTGCAAGCAACCCAACCAAAAGCAAATAACAAAATTATTTCAAGTTTTGTTTTTCAGTTACGCTGTTTTCATAACAGAGGTTGTTAGAATTTAGATCGCGGATGTTGTTAAAATAACCGAAATTCTAACAAAAGATACTCTAGATATAACAAAATTATAGCAAACTATGATATACATATAACATAAACAAAACAAATTTTGTAACAGTTTTGTTACGATGTAGCAAAATCATATCAGCTAGTGCTAAAATTAATTCACTTTCTTTACGCAGCTTGTGCCTCCTTGGGCATTAAATCATAGTTTGTTATAAGTATGTTTTACAATTATCCAGATGAATTTTTTTTTAACAAATTTATATCATAATCAATTAGTCGTAACAAGGTTTGTTATAATTTTGTTATTTTTATGTTATACGCTTCTGGTCGGGAAACCATCTGAACGATTGGTCCTCTGTCTAGGTGAGTGCCCTTTCGGAAGCTGAAACTGAACACTATGATAATGAATGATTTTTTTTTTTTATAGAAATGTCCATTACAATATCCAATATCCAGAAATTGAACGCTTTCTGGATATTGGATATTGTGATGGACATTTCTATAAAAAAAATCATTCGCAATCATAGTGTTCAGTTTCAGCTTCCGAAAGGGAACTCACCAAGACAGAGGAACAATTGTTCAGATGGTTTGCTTGCAAATTGTTTTCGTTCTTTTGTAGCTGCTTATTTCTTCGGCTTGAAGTTTTCTTTAAAAACTTTTCCGACTGATAATTATTGTTTTTTATTACCGTACTCAGCAACGATTTTTATCTTTATCTTTATCTTTATCGATTGTTAGGATAGTGAATTATTTTCTCTTCCTGCGATTCCATGGCTTACTTGATTTCCTCAACACATAGTATGTCGCATGTCGCCTCCCTTCATTGTTATTGTTGAAATCTTTTCAAATTTAAAGGCTAGAGTACAGCCATCATCCAAAACTTTGTGTGTTTCTGTGAGAAGAAAAACTTTCTTCACCATAGAATGCCGCGGAAAACTCAAAGTAAGAAATTACAATTGAAAAGCTCATTGAAGACTGTATTTTTACCGAATATCACACTTCTTTGATTCATGCCCACCTAGTAATTATCAATTACCCCCCATATATTAAAACATGTAAATGTTAAGTCAAATATTTACCATAATGTCACGTAATTTTATTTCCAAAATGTTTGCGCCATTTTGAGATATAACCCTTGGAAAATGGCATATTTTGAACAACAAAACGCTTGTATCATTTCAGTTCTAAAAGATAGCGTATTGCTGTCTTCGTAAAAGTTGTGTGTTTAAGTAAAAGGAAAAACTTTTTAGAACATAGTAGACCGAGAAAAAATCAAAGAAAAAAGTTAGAGCTGAAAAACCGATTTTGAAGGGGTTCCCATATAAAATGATTCATATCTCAATAAAAAAACAAGATAGCAAGTTGATGTTTTATGCAAAGTTTATGGAAATTGTAACTTCTACAGTTTTGTAGAATGTTTCAAAAGCCAAAAACGTCACACAAAAAAGTTAAAAAAAATAAATCGTGCCCCGATGAACGCAGTTTATGGACGACCCCTTTTTCAGATGCGCCTTAATCTTACCAAAAACTTCTTTGAAGACACCAAATCGATTACACGTCATCTAAATGCACTTTTTATTTTATTCCTGAAAATCGCCCTTTCGGACCAATGTGCATTGATTGATAATTGAAACTAGAAGGTTTAGAAGGTTCTCCAAATCGAGCCGACTGATGAAAAAAAAGGGCGCACAACAAGTCTTTGAATTTCATGAACAAATAGAGCGAATTCGATTGCTGTGTGAAATGCTTCATTTTTCCATAAAAAATTCACACAGAAATCTTCGTGAACTATGGTCCAGATCACAAATTTACGAGGAAACATGCTCCCAGCGCCTAAACTTTAAACTTTACAGCAAAGTGATGTTATAAAACATGGGTTGTATCACTAAGGCCCATTTTTTTTATGTTAATCAAAATTTGGGTGGTCCCCATTTTCACGGAAATACAAAAACTAACTTTTTTATTTACAGAAATAGACGTTTACATTCTTGTGCAAAAATATAGCGCAAAAAACTTCATGGAATTTACATATATAAATTTTTGCTGAATAAGCTGAAAATGTTTTTTTTACCCTTACCTCTTTATTTCAATTTCCACCGTAAAGTTGCGAAGAGTTTTAGAACCTTTAAAGACGCGTACTTTGGTTTACAAACTTTGCCGCTAGCTTCAACCAATTAATAGTTATTGCCGTTTTTCTAAAATAATACGCCCTTTTCAAATGTTGATACCTATGATTGAAGCAAAAAAAAAATTAAAGATGTCATTTGAAAGGGCAATTTATATTGTTACACATATGTGAAAACTAGAGATATGTTATTTCTGTATCTTGAGAAAATTACATTTGAATCTGGGATGGTGTTAGAAAAAAAATTTCTATTGATTGATTAAAGCTAGCGGCAAAGTTCATATATCAAAATACGAAATGGAAATTTAAATAAAAAAGGTAAGACAGTTTTTTTTATGGTACACCCTAAGTTGACGAGGGAAAAGTTGCTGTAAATCGGTCAATTTTCAAGCTAGAAAAAAAATTTTAATGTGAAAATTCCATGAAATTTCATGTGATCATTTTGATGGTACACCCTAAGTTGATGAGGAAAATTTGCTCTAAATCGGTCAATTTTTAGGCTACAAAAAATGTATACACTAAGGTTTTTTTTGCACGGTTTTTTTTTACACGGGTTGTTTTTGGCGATAACTCCAGAAGAAAACCACTTAGCGACCTAATTCAAATCACATTGTACATTTTGGGCCAAAAGTAATCATATGGCAGTTTTTCAAAAAAATCACAATTTTTAGTGTAAATACTCAAAATTTTAAAAACTGTGTTTTGATCATTGTTTGGAAAGGTAACGCATACAAACAAAATTGAACCAATGTTAAATGTTTAAGCATGTGAATTTATCAGCTCTATTTAGTCTTTTTTTACACGGTTCCATACTAAAAGTGGAACGTATCCCCCGTGCAAAAAAAAACCTTAGTGCAAATTCCTTGAAATTTTCTGCGGTACATTTTTGCGCAAGAATGTAAACGTCTATTTCTGCAAATAAAAAAGTTAGTTTTTGTATTTCCGTGAAAATGGGGACCACCCTAATTTTGATTAACATCAAAAAATTGGCCTTAGTAATACAAACCATGTTGTACAACATCACTTTGCTGTAAAGTTTCAAGTTTAAGCGCTGGGAGCATGTTTCCTCTTAAATTCGTGATCTGGACCATAGTTCATTGGTCAACAGAAAGTGCAGGTAACAGTTCTGTTGATTTTTGACTTTATTTATGTTGACATCGAAAACAAACTGCAATGTTTCATTGTCCCCAACGAATGGAAGTAAAATGCTTTCATTTTCAGAGTCTTGAATAAGGTCAACTTGTCTTTGTTTAAAGTCACCATAAAGGGTGATACGGTCAAAATTTGGTCAAGGGAAAACGCGTGTAAATCGGTGAAATCGTTTATTTAAAAAATCAAATTAAATTTCTTTATCAAGTTCAATTAGTATAAAATTCAGGAAAAATATTCAGTTAGGCTTCCGCTTTTCCAAATCCGAATTGCCGGGCCTTACGCTTGACCCCTGCCATCAGATTTTGTACAGCCACCTTGTCCACCTTCTTCGCCGCAGAAAGCCAGTTTGCCTTGAACTGCTGCTCGTCCTTAGCAGTTTTTTTGGTCTTCTTTAGGTTCCGCTTGACATTAGCCCAGTATTTCTCAATTGGGCGGAGCTCTGGCGTGTTGGGAGGGTTCTTGTCCTTGGGAACCACCTGCACGTTGTTGGCGGCGTACCACTCCATGGCCTTTTTACCGTAATGGCAAGATGCCAAATCCAGCCAAAACAGTACGGAACAACCGTGTTTCTTCAGGAAAGGCAGCAGACGTTTATTCAAACACTTTTTCACGTAAATTTCTTGGTTGACAGTCCCGGAAGCTATGAAAATGCTGCTTTTCAAGCCACAGGTACAGATGGCTTGCCAAACCAGATATTTCTTTGCGAACTTTGACAGTTTCGTGTGCTTGAAAATATCTGCTACCTTTCCCCTTCCTTTTGCCGTATAAAACTCCTGTCCCGGAAGCTGCTTGTAGTCGGCTTTGACGTAGGTTTCGTCGTCCATTACCACGCAGTCAAACTTCGTCAGCATCGTCGTGTACAGCCTCCGGGATCGCGCTTTGGCCGTCGTATTTTGTTTATCATCGCGATTTGGAGTCACTACCTTCTTGTAAGTCGATAGTCCAGCTCGTTTTTTGGCTCGATGCACGGTTGTAGACGATACACCCAGCTTATTTGCGGCAACTCGGAGAGATAGGTTAGGGTTTCGCTTGAAACTACCGGCAACTCTCTTTGTCGTCTCAGCGGCTTCCGGTTTTCGATTTCCCCCCGATCCAGATTTCCTGGCTGTCGACAAACGTTCCCCAAACACTTTAATTACATTTGTAACGGTTGATTTGGCAGCTTTTAGCGATTTTGCCAACTTTGCGTGCGAGTAGCTCGGATTTTCGCGATGCGCGAGCAAAATTTTGATACGCTGCTCTTCTTGCTTGGACGGCATTTTGACAACTGAAGAGTGAATTCCAAAATCAAAATAGGAGCAACATTCTACACACACACACACCCTCAAAATGAGGGGTGTTCAGGTTTTTTAAATTCAAAATTGAAAGAAATACGTCAACTTGATATTGACCAAATTTTGACCGTATCGCCCTTTAGATGGAGGTAATTGTGATACAATTTGTTCTGAGTTTTGAAAAAAATATTCGTGAGCAGTTTTATTTGCAGGATCTGGTGGAACATACACGGAGGCAAACACGGGTGTTTCACCAACAATGCATGATTTTAACCCAAACATGCTTGTTAGCGTTAGCAACGGAACGAAAAAGCGAGCGCAGGTAGCCATTGCGAAAAAAAACAAGTGAAAATGTCATTCTATGAACAACAGTGAAAGAATAAAGACACAAACTTCAAGTTCCAAAACCCCAAGCTAAATTAATCCTCTAAAGTCCTGAAATACCCCCCCCCCCCCCACCCCATTCCCCCGACGGAAGAAACCTGTTGCAGTTTTCGTAGCCCTTTTCCTTAGAGGCAAGAAGCACACAGGAACACACCGTCCGGTGCAACATTCCTGGTTGCCTGCCGACCATCAAGACTGGTGCGAAACCCCTTGGTCGCCACCTGATACCGTGGTCCATCGCTCCCGGCAGGTACGAACCGTCAAGTTCTCGAGCAACATCCCTGGTTGTCTCCCGTTCCCGACAATACTCAAATTCTTTGAATTTAGTCGTAGAAATGATTTCTGAATTGAATTTGGCTGAAAGTGCTATGAGAACACCTCCACCAGGCTTTTTCTGGGACTCATAAAAAATTCGGTCGTCTCTGAATACATTAAAAGTACTTCCTAAAATTTCATCACTTCGAACACTTTCATCCCAGCTTGTTTCAGTAGCTAAAATTACCGAAAAAGATGAGCATAGTAAATTTTCATATATTTCTTTCATTTTTTTAAATTTTGGCTATAAATAAGAATTTCAATTGAATTATGTTTATGCGAAGATATTTTCAATCATTCTGCGAAATTTAGGGTCACTTCCTCGCAGCTGCTGCAAACGATGAATCCGCTCGCTAGATAGGTATTTCTGGTATGACTGCAGATCCGCCATTGCTACCGCGGGGTCCATTCCATACTCCTGATGCACGTCCTTGAAGATACGAAGAAGATGTTCAGGATCCGACGGATGACCTTCAGCACTCGAATGCTTGTTGGAGTCATTCCATCCACGCAGACAGTTCCAGGTTGATTCTTCAAGCAGGTGAGGAAAAGCCAGACGACCCTCATGATTTTAGGGTCACGCAGTTGTGCTTCAGGAATCGACCATCACCTTCCATGGATTGCTCCGTGAGACACACGATGGGTTCTAGGTCTAGTTCAAACATGTTCCCACTGAACAGTGGTCCAGAATGCGAATTCAGCTGGAGAGATACATTTTCAGCCATAGTTTGAAGTTTTGCAGCAAAATTGTATTCCACAAAATTGTTTTTAATAACAAGGTTCTGTTGGTGTAAATGAAAACTAGGGTGGTCGTTATTTTCATAGATATCGAAAATCTAACTTTTGTTTTCGCACAAATAAGGGCATATACGGAAAAGTAGTAGAATAAATAATTTCAAACAACTTTGATGGTATAATGTTTTCTGTATCTTTTGACATGACCGAATAAGAGCATTTATTCCAACGTAGCTTAGGGTGTCTGTCAACTTGTTGTTGTTGTTGTTGTTGTTGTTGTTGTTGTTGTTGTTGTTGTTGTTGTTGTTGTTGTTGTTGTTGTTGTTGTTGTTGTTGTTGTTGTTGTTGTTGTTGTTGTTGTTGTTGTTGTTGTTGTTGTTGTTGTTGTTGTTGTTGTTGTTGTTGTTGTTGTTGTTGTTGTTGTTGTTGCTGTTGTTGTTGTTGCTGTTGTTGCTGTTGTTGTTGTTGTTGTTGTTGTTGTTGCTTGTTGTTGTTGTTGTTGTTTGTTGTTGTTGTTGTTGTTGTTGTTGTTGTTGTTGTTGTTGTTGTTGTTGTTGTTGTTGTTGTTGTTGTTGTTGTTGTTGTTGTTGTTGTTGTTGTTGTTGTTTGTTGTTGTTGTTGTTGTTGTTGTTGTTGTTGTTGTTGTTGTTGTTGTTGTTGTTGTTGTTGTTGTTGTTGTTGTTGTTGTTGTTGTTGTTGTTGTTGTTGTTCATGACCACTCGAGACCCCACAGGAACCTGTTCCGGATTGACAGGTTCAAGTACAAATCATCAGATGACCACAAAACGTTGAGAAATATCCTACTGGAGAAATTTCATGAATTTTGATTGCAATATTGCCACGGGTTTCTACTGAATTTGTTCTTGACCACTCGAGACCTCCCAAGAACCCGTTTCGGAATGACCGGCCCGAGAAATTTCATAAATTTGGATACCCATATTGCCAGGGTTTCTTTCTATACATGTTTATGGCCGCTCTAGGCCCCACGAGTACCTGTTACAGAATGGCCGTTCCAGGAACAAGTTGGTTTATGGCCCACAATAGGGTAGAAATAGTTTCTAGGAATTATTCCAAATAGTCTGACATACATTCCTGCAAATTCAAAAGATGTTCCGATATTGTGTCTCCGTACCGGAACACAGCCTCGGTAACCCGAATTTACGGGAATCAGATGAATACAAATGGTCATTGCCGGTAATGTTACTAAGGCAAATGAGTTTTTGAATCTAATGGTGTCAAAAGAAATAAAATTGGCCAATAATTGCCAGAGTTATAGTCATTTGAATTTGGTAGGTACCCGGGTACCCTGTCGATCACTTAAGGGGTAAAAAAATCGAAGTCCCCCTCTTCGGCCCCCTTTGTTTTTGTGCAAAAAGTTGCCTTCCAACTATTTTTAAGATGTCACTGAATTTTGGCTTCCTGGTTTAAAATAAACTATGAAAATACGTAATGTAAAACATGAAAAGGTACCCGGGTACCCTGTCGATCACATAAGGGTTAACAGTGCCATGTCACTTTGTAGGCTAGTAAGCCGTTCGTCTAGGAAACTTTTTGTTTTTTATCAAATTCGATCTATCGATGTCGATTGATGTTGAAGTTGTACGTGCGTCACACGACTTCATATGATGGTCAATTGCGATGCATACAACTTCGAGGCATTTTTTGACTATTGTCAGCGTTTCTTTTACATCATTTCACAGGTGGTCAATGTTGTCAAATAATACTGACACAGCGGAGAACTTTTTAAGGTTAGCAGCAATATTTGTGTTATTCTGGGAGCTGATAGCCTTCAGAAGTTCTTCCTGACTATGCAGCATTATACGCACATCGGTTTCTTTGCGTAGAATATCTTGACAATTAGCACATGGGAGTCACATATTGTGAAATGAAACGTCCGTTGCACTTCAATACAGGCATGATATGTTCTGCTGCAATATTCACACTTCCTAAGAAGATGGTCGTCATTGGTGGTGCACGAGTTGACGCTGTACGGCATTATTATTGGTAGTTTAACATACTTGACGCGAAGAGCTGGGATAGACACGAGTGGCACGATCTTCAGGAAGTCTGTCCAACTATTTGGTTTTGCCGACGACGTTGATATCGTAACTTTGAGACGATGGCGGAAACGTACATCAGACTTAAGGCTGAAGATGGTAGGATTGGGCTTGTGATTAATGCGTTGAAAACAAAATACATGAAGAAAAGAGGCTCACGAGAAGACAATGTTAGCCTCTTAGCACGAGTTCAGATCAACGGTGATGAAATCGAGGTAGTAGACGAATTCGTCTATCTGGGCTCATTAGTGACCGCCGATAACGACACCAGCAGAGAAATAAAAAAAGGCACATTATGGCTGGCAATCGTGCCTACTTTGGACTCCGAAGGACGCTAAGATCGAACAAAGTTCGCCGAACCACAAAGTTTATCATCTACAAGATATTAATTAGACCTGTAGTTCTCTACGGCCACGAAATATTGACATTGCTAGTGCAGCACTGTGAAAATGGTTCTCGAAAACGAACCGACAGATACAAGAAGAAGAGGCGCGCAATGAGCAAGGTGGATCAATCAAGTAGAAGGCGACCTGCGGACCCTCCGCAGACAGCTAGGCTGGCGAGTGACAGCCATGGACCGAATAGAATGGAGACAACTTTTGTGTACACCAGAGGCCACGCCGGCCTTAGTCTGATTGGTAAGATAAGGTAAGCGACACAAAAAATCAGAAAACCGCGCACGATGTTATGATTCAACACAAAAATAAATAAATTTAAGTTACATGCAAAGCACGAGAATCGCACGACACTACGTTGTTAAGAGGTAAAAAAAATATATATATACACAATTAATTGCGGATCGTACTTGAAATACGTCCACCCTCGACGACGGTTCGACTACAAAAAAGTGGATCGATCGATTGAAAAGTGACCTGCATATCTGCCGTAGACCACGAGACTGGACACGCCATCTTTGTATAGAACCGGAAAGGTTTTTTTTCATGTCATCCTAAATATGCGTTCTCATGTAGGGGAGAGTGCTTTTATGTGGGTATATGTATCTAGAATTCGGCCTTTCGATAAAAATTGCCTGTCTTTAATTTTTCTTCTTATTGATATGTCAGTGAGACCATACTAATGTATAATTTTGATTTTTATAGTAAAAATAGTCAACTAATACTTACATTTTTAAACATGCTTCTTACAAAATTCTTTAGATTTAATGTTCACAAGTTAAGCAGCTATAGCTGAGTTCACAAAACACGAACGCATCTCACGATGAAGCACGTTTTAAGGGACTGTATAGGATTCACTGCCGCTCGAAGAAACTGCAGGATCAGAGAAACTTGTGCAGAAATACTTAGCAACGATAATAGTAGAGAAATAGCAGTAAGCAGTTCATAAAAGAAATTAATTTATACAAAAGCATTTAGACTCTAAGTTACAAAAGAAATTACACCGATGCCAAAGCAGTGGTTATTAGGAAATCATTCATATAAATATAATAAGGAAATTTACCAATCATATAAAAATTCATCACCGCAAAAAATAGCAACAGTGTCACATGAGCATGGGCATGAGCATGATTGACCTCCCGAGGTTGCTACTCCGTTGTTGCCAGATCAGCTGTAATTACACAGAGAACCAACAGATGATGCTTGGGACTAACATACATCTTCAATGTGTAAAAACTGGTGATCTCAAACTAAGGCAATACCGACGCTGGTCCCGTCCGAATGCAGGTCAAGTAAGGACAGGGTAGGAATACGTTGACGTGATACACGATTTATTGGAAGCCGCGGAATCCACTGCACTTCCACGAGAAATCACTGGGGTTTTGGATAACAGGATTGGGTAGCAGCAGGGTTTGTTTTGGTTAACGATAAGCTGTCAAGTTAAATATTTGAAAATCAAAAGCGATTTCCGATTTGAACCGATTTAAACCAACAGTAAGGATGCTATTGGGGCCACTCACAGAGAGTGATAGTGGTATTTCATTAGGAAAACAAGGCAATTCGTCTCAGCGCAGGAGAGCCAACTTGGACCGATCAACACAAACAGTGCGGATGCCGCTAGAATCACTTACATAATGGGACAGTGGTTTATTTGTTCGAAGATAAGGTGGCCCGACGAGCATGGCGAACGAATAATTTGGATCACAATTAATTATGTACCTCTCCACCGCCCCATCTTACCCGACGAACCACGAATTCTCATGCTCACTCGATCACTCGCGCAACGAAAAATAGGCAACCAAAACAATAGACAAATCGCTAC
Source organism: Aedes japonicus (assembly GCA_034211315.2). Lineage (NCBI taxonomy): Eukaryota > Metazoa > Arthropoda > Insecta > Diptera > Culicidae > Aedes > Aedes japonicus. The sequence goes on along the minus strand of JASCZW010000057.1, from coordinate 226,539 downwards.
GCCCGATAACAAAATATTACGGAACAACGTATCGACACAACCGATTCAACCGATTCAACTGATATCGACGCAAACCTATTACAAAGGACATATAGATATAATGGGTAACAATTACCTGTCTTGCTCCACGTCCTTCAAGCCTCTGGTACACCAATTCATCTCCATGCTCAACCGAAGCATCACTACTTAAAAAATTATGAAAAATAGAGAGATATAAGATATTGTCTTCAAAATTTGGTAGAAATAAATTATTTCTTGACTGAATAGAAACAAAATTAAGAACAACGATATAAGTAGAATTCTGTTGTGCCTCGGATGTTCGAAGAGCATAGCCATTTTTATGAAAAGATTGTTGCGTCGATGGTTGATTACAACTATGTGCTGGACACCATTGGCTGAAATGAGAATTGAATGAGAGTAGTGCGAACATTTCATTAAATAAACGACTACAATACTCAGTTGAAGCTCATTCGAGGTATATCTGATTAACTTAGTCGATGAATCAAGCCTCTCAGATTTATCGCTTTTACGCTATTATGACAAATTTACAATCTTACAACTGCATGCTAGTTTGTGACTTGAAAAGTGTCCGGATTCATTAACAAAAAGTCCGGGTACCGAGGCAACACGGCATCCGAACTTTGGATTTGGAGATTTGTGTCGCTTAACAAATCCTCAAACAAATGTGCAAAGCACGTTGGCCAATATTCAGCGTCAACCAGTGTGTTGACATTACACCATGGATAATTTTGTTGAGCGAAGAACTGAATGTTTGAATTGAATTTGAATGTTTGTATTTCCATCGACATGCTTTGTGCGGAATCAATGAAACTGTTGCATAACGCCTTTGGAGAATCTGCTCTTAATAAAGCCAAAGCATACGAATGGTATAAGGAGTTCAAACGTAGTAATGAAGTGGTCGATGACTTGTCTCGTTACGGTAGTCCTTCGACACCGAATATCGACGAAAACGTGACAATTACTGAGACAATTATGCATGGAAATCATCATGTGAGCCTTAAAGAGATGACTATAACAATATATCAAGAATATCGTTCAGCGCGTTATTGTAGATATTTTGGGTATGCACGGCTTGCTCTAAGAGAGCTGAAATTTTCGCAAAAAAAAATCATGCATAGAAAATTGCTGGATTTTCATGATTTCCAATGTCCGATAAGAATCCAACATTTATGAAAAATATGGGTCGAGACATGGGTGTAGGGAGTGTATCGAAAATAAGCTATCCACAAACTTTCTTTCAAATTATGTTGAAAATCGATATTTTATTCATACAAAAAATTGATCCTTTATTGTACGAGGTTAAACTTGAACATAATCAAGACCGGATGAAATTTAAGTTATTCCTTCACGAATTTTCGAACTTTGGATCGAATGCTCTTCATCAAGTTCCGGACAAGTGTTGCATCGCATTTTTTGGACGCTTGAGTCCAATTTTTTTGAACTCCTGCATGTTCTCAGCTGTCTTACCAGTCTTCTTGAAGACCCTCTTCACGATTACCCAGTAACGTTCGATGGGTCGATGCAGAGGGCAATTTGGTGGATTGATATTTTTCTCAACGAAATTTATACCCTTTTCCGCAAGCCAATTGAGAGTGGTTTTGGCATAGTGAGCCGACGATAAATCCGGCCCAAACAGTAGAGGTGTACTATGCTTCTTATATAAAGGCAACAATCTCTTCTGGAGACACTCAGATCGATAGATTTCCGCATTTATAGTTGCGGTAGTGTAAAAAATGGTTGACTTCAAACCACAGGAATATATTGCTTGCCATACCAGTACCTTTCGACCAAATTTTTCCACTTGAATCGACCTGTCCGCATCGCTCACATCCTCCCCAACGACGGTTGTAAAGTAATGTGGACCTGGAAGGGTTTTTGAGTCCTCCTTTACATAGGTCTCATCGTCCATCAAAACGCATGCATCCAGACGCTGCAAAAGACGCGAATACAATTTCCGGGCCCTTGTTGCTGCTCGCTTCTTCTGTTCTGCACTTTGTTTCGAGATTTTCTGCTTCTTGTGGGTCTTCAGGTGGTTTCGCCTCTTGATACGTTGGATCATTCCGACACTCGTTCCTGCTTTTTTGGTCAAATCACGTATTGATATTGATTTGTTCCTCATGATTAGAGATACCACTTTCTGCTCCAGTTTCGGGTTGGAAGATCCGGGTTTTCTGCCTCTTCCTGGTAGCTCATCCAAAGAATAGTGTTCCCCAAACTTATTAATGATGGTTTTAACACTCGCATGATGAATTCCAAACCGCTTCGCCAATTTTCGCATAGTAATACCCTTCTCACTTAGCCATGTGTCCAGAACCTTAATTTTCACTTCCTTTTCAATACGCGACATTTTGAAAACGCAGAATTTGAACCGCACAAACAAGTAAACAAAAGAAAGCTGACAGTCAAACGCACAGCATGCAGTGTTCAGAGCATAAAAAACCATCACAAATACATGCGTACAACGCAAATGTATGTGGATAGCTTATACTCGATACACTCCTTATGAATACGATGTTGAAGCAAGCCAGTAATCATCCAAATGGCACCTCGAAGGTGAAAAGAAACTAAAAACAAAACAATGTGATCTGATGGCCGTTCCTCCGGCGGCCTGCGAAAAGTGCCTAGATGACTGGGTTGTGCGTTGCTTCAATTGGGTGAGATTAAATCGTCTCTAATTTTTTGAATTACTATTATTATAGAAAAGTAGTGAACATGTTATCAGATTCTTGGGTAAACTACCCAACAAAAAAATTACTACTGACCTGTCCTAAAAATTCCGATTTTTTTTCTGCAAAATACTCTATTCTTTTCAAGTTATTAACTGTTTGGTTTTCCTCCTGCAGTGAAAAATAACCAATCAAGTTTCAATCGTCACAGGGATGAGTAAACAATGCATAAATAAATATTGGATTTAATCACCACACGATTGAATAAAGCTTCACGGTTCCGATGAGGCCAAATTATGTATAAATAAAGACAATGGCTGGGCCATAAAATGTCAAAAGTTCGTGTCAATGCTTTCAGCCTATTTATTTGCCATAAAAATGCCAGAGAACAACCGGTCCTCTGGCTCTGGTTCGAAAAGTGGCACACGACATTGAAATGATTTAAAATGGAAATAAATTTTCATTTTCATATCCTTGATACATCGCGACCGGTCGCTCGTCGCCGCCGCGTAGGAAAGACAAAACAAGTACAAAAAAAACAAGTAGTATCCTCAAGTCCGGGTCGAGAGGTTCTCGTTCTGTGCGCCATTATGTCAATTTATGGCACCGAAATTGAACAATAATGTAGCAGAAAATGGTATCGGCATCGTTTCAAAGTCTCGATCGTAAAGCGATGGTTTGATGGAACTTTGGGAAAATATGAGGGAAATAAAATTTAAGACCTATAGCAATAGTTAACACTGCCTGTATTGTCGGTCCACTCCTGAGTTGCTTTTCTTCTTCACTAAGTAGAAGTCAGTTCAAAACACCCTCAAGGAGCGTGTAATAATAACCATAAACAATGGAATCGTAGATTCAATTTAAATGTAAATCGTGGCTTTATTTTCATTGAACTCAATGAAGCTTTTGAGCAATTGGATTGTCGTTGAAATCACTTGTGAATCTATTTTCTCATCGGTAGTCGTTTATGGTTTTCCTAGATTACTGTGGAATGGAATGGTCCCTTCTATAACGATTCAATACCAAAAAGGGATGTTTTGCTGCGTTTGATCGGTGAATAGTTGGTATAATTATTTGGAAAAAGATGCAATTTTAGAAAACCTGAAAAAGCATAAGAGAAACAGTAAGTAGTTGGAAGTGTGAGGCATTCACTTAGGCAGTCTTTGAAGCATCAAAGTAAAATGTAGGAAGCTACAGTGTTGGAAAATAGACGGAACTTGGTCTCTTTATCTATTTTTTTTAATTTGTATGGGAAACAAAACTTTAATTTTAACTAAAAAAAAATAACAATAACTTGTAATATAGAACTAAACGAGAATTAAAAGGTATTCCACATCAAATTGCATCACGGAAAGAATGCTTTAGAAAATTATCTAGTTTCAAACCTTCAGACAATAAAATAAAATCCATAAGTAACTATATTTTAGGAGAAAAATTAGTAATCTCCTTTTAATTCCAACTACCTTTGCTTATCTTCGACAGATACGCGTATTTCGTCTACAATGTGCAGACTTCTTCAGTGTCTCGTACTAATAACTCGACTAGGAAGGACCCATAAGTAAGCTTTTGGCATACTTATTTCATTCAAATTCAGAACCATAACCGTACGCTCAAACCTCACGCTTAACTTCACTCATTATGTTCTGTACAACATCTGACTGCAGCTTTTTCTGTACGGAAACCCACTTTTTCTTCATGTCTTTCGCAGGTCTGACATCCTTGAGACGCTTTCATAGTGCCTGCTTCATAATAGCCTGGTATTTTTCGATGGCTCTTAGTTCGGATGCGTTGGGGGGGTTCATGTACGGTTGGCTTCGTTCCACTCCAGAGCAACATTTGAATAGTGACATGAAGCTAGCTCCAGCCAGATAAACGTAGAGCCCTTGTGTTGCTTCAACAGAGGAGCTTCTGTGGACACTCTCTGAGGTAGATTTTGCCGTTGAAAGTCCCGGTAGTCATGAACGGCGCACTCCTTTTGTCACATGGAAAACTTTAAAAGTTTCTGCTTCCTTACTTCTTCCGGAACATCAAACTTGTGCAGGGCGGTGAAGAATAGTAGCCTGGAAGCTGCAGGAAACCCACCTTGTCGTAAGTCTTATCATCCATGATGAGACAATGGGGCTTCGTCAGTATCTGGGTGTACAGTTTCCGGACCCGTGACTTTCCCACTGTATTTTACCGCTCGTCAAGATTTGGAACCTTCTGCACTTTGTACTATGCGTATGCAGTCTCTCCCGGTCCTTGGCTCTCTGAACGATAGAATTGTATAGATTCAACGTTTTGGCCATATCCCTGACCGAAGCATTGGGATTCCGCTTAAACGCTTTCACGACACGCTTGTGATCCTGATCTCTAATAGAACATCCATTCTGGCCGCAGTTCTTCTTTTAATTGATGCTTGACTGCATAATTGACTGCACGATTTCGAGTCGTTTTTCGATGTCCTGGTAAGAGAGTAGAGAATTTTCCAGGTGCCTACGCAAAATCAATCAGCAACGTTGCTTCTCGGGTGACGCCATTTTTCTTCGATTTTCGAAAAACTGTAAGTGATAAAAATACAACTACGAAAAACACTGTAAACTACTTCTACTCAAATTACCAAGAGATAATACACTTATGCGGTATGGCTTCGGAAGCGGATACCATTCACGCGGATTTCACGTGTAACATTGCAGCGCTTCTTTCTGGTTTGCAGATAAGCAAACACATGCGATAATTTGCGAGAATAAAGGGTGATACGGTCAAAATTTGGTCAAGGGAAAACGCGTGTAAATCGGTGAAATCGTTTATTTAAAAAATCAAATTAAATTTCTTTTTCAAGTTCAATTAGTATAAAATTCAGGAAAAATATTCAGTTAGGCTTCCGCTTTTCCAAATCCGAATTGCCGGGCCTTACGCTTGACCCCTGCCATCAGATTTTGTACAGCCACCTTGTCCGCCTTCTTCGCCGCAGAAAGCCAGTTTGCCTTGAACTGCTGCTTGTCCTTAGCAGGCCACCTGAACCACCTGCACGTTGTTGGTGGCGTACCACTCCATGGCCTTTTTACCGTAATGGCAAGATGCCAAATCCGGCCAAAACAGTACGGAACAACCGTGTTTCTTCAGGAAAGGCAGCAGACGTTTATTCAAACACTCTTTCACGTAAATTTCTTGGTTGACAGTCCCGGAAGCTATGAAAGTGCTGCTTTTCAAGCCACAGGTACAGATGGCTTGCCAAACCAGATATTTCTTTGCGAACTTTGACAGTTTCGTGTGATTGAAAATATCTGCTACCTTTCCCCTTCCTTTTGCCGTATAAAACTCCTGTCCCGGAAGCTGCTTGTAGTCGGCTTTGACGTAGGTTTCGTCGTCCATTACCACGCAGTCAAACTTCGTCAGCATCGTCGTGTACAGCCTCCGGGATCGCGCTTTGGCCGTCGTATTTTGTTTATCATCGCGATTTGGAGTCACTACCTTCTTGTAAGTCGATAGTCCGGCTCGTTTTTTGGCTCGATGCACGGTTGTAGACGATACACCCAGCTTATTTGCGGCATCTCGGAGAGATAGGTTAGGGTTTCGCTTGAAACTACCGGCAACTCTCTTTGTCGTCTCAGCGGCTTCCGGTTTACGATTTCCCCCCGATCCAGACTTCCTGGCTGTCGACAAACGTTCCCCAAACACTTTAATTACATTTGTAACGGTTGATTTGCCAACTTTGCGTGCGAGTAGCTCGGATTTTCGCGATGCGCGAGCAAAATTTTGATACGCTGCTCTTCTTGCTTGGACGGCATTTTGACAACTGAAGAGTGAATTCCAAAATCAAAATAGGAGCAACATTCTACACACACACCTTCAAAATGAGGGGTGTTCAGGTTTTTTAAATGCAAAATTGAAAGAAATACGTCAAGTTGATATTCACCAAATTTTGACCGTATCGCCCTTTAACATGGAATAAAACCTTATGAAATTAAACGAAGAAGACAATTTTAAACATTTGTTACCCGTTTTTTAGGACCCGGAAAGGGAAAGCCATATTTTCAACCTGTTGAAATGCAAAATTGTATGGGAGCAATGTGGTAGGACATTTTTAAGTATAAAGTTTAACTAATTATATTTAATGCACTTAATTCGAATGTTAATGCAAACAATTTGTAAACTTTCTGATCAAAAAGTGTTGATATGAAGTCATTCTGTTGCGTCGTACGAGAGTTATTAGTGTTCAAAAACCTTTCATTTTTGCGTAACGCTCTCAAATTTCAAAATTTTGAAATGACACTCGGTTTACAAAAAAGAGAAGTTTCACTGCGACGTATTTCCAAGGATGTTACTGTTCACCTCACCTAGTAAATATGCACACTGATAATTTACAAAAAAGACTATCTTTTTAATTACATAAACAATGGCGATGCTCTTATATCTCAATTTTCTAGTAGTTTAATAATGAAATTTATTATTATTCACAAAGCAAATTACAGATCCATTGTCATGGCCTTAATTTTAAAAGGTGAAATCAAAAGGTGATCTGATTTGTTTGTTGATAGAAGTGGCTCGATTATAAATACCTAAGACACACAATAATATGTAAGGGAACGTCTTTTAATTATATCACGCAAAAAGTAAGGTTTTATAACTCCCCTCCCCCCCCCCCCCCCCCCCCCTTGTCACAGTTTTTGTATGGAGCTTCAATTTTTTTTGAATGGATCGTCACGTTTTCTCAAAAGCCCCCCTCCCTCCTTACTGGGTGACATAGTTAATGGACCTTTACTAATGCAACATTATTGCAGAAATGAATAAGTTTATGACTGAAATAAACATACAATTCTGTATATGTTTTCAAACCAGAGAATGCATGGTATATGGAAAGTGTTGCTACGCCGCATGAACAGCCCTAACAAGTTGAACAGAGCTAAAGTGAAACATAACTGAAACATGGCAGCTTGCGTGTGTTAGTATTGGTATAGTATTAGTATAGAGAGAGTAGAGAAAGCAGTTGTTAGAGTGATAGAATGGAAAATAATGAATAAAAGGTAAACAAAATTAGATTCGCCATAGTAAATTGAGACCTAACTGTTCTCGTTGGCCAAAGTGCAATTGAGTTGATTTTTTTTTATTGAATTTGAAAATATAAGCAGACAGGATAATTCGTTGGTCTGTCGTTTGTGAAATCCAGTGAGTAGAACCTATATAGAAAAGAAAAGGAAGTTTACTAATTAAAATGAAGGTTATTATTATTATTTACATTTAAATTCTTACCGGTAGATTCGGTCAATATTAGCGTTAAGTAAACCCCTGTGGAAAACCGCCGTGAAATTGCTGTTCTGATAGAGTAGATCAGCACGATCCGTCAAAATCCGTGGATAGGAAGTAGGGTTGTTGCAGATTGATACCTGAAAAGAGTAGGAGAATTAGAAAAGGTCTAGTGGGTGGAAGGAAACCACTAACCAGTAGTTAGATTAGTTTAGATGAGAATTTGTTGCTGAAATAGTAAATAAATTTCAGATTTGAGCATTGCTACAAAAAAGGTAAGCTCCTTCTTTAAATTTGGTTTCCCGAATCGGGAACATTCTCAAAAAATAAAGTGGTTTCCTTCCACCCACTAGACCCTTTTCGCTTCTCCTTCAGACGACCCACGGTTCCCGGACAGCTATCCAATGGCCTTGCAGAGAATAAAGCAGCTCGTCGCAAGCTGCGTGATGGGATTTTTTGATCCGCTCGGACTTTTGTAACCCTTTATTATCCACGGCAAAATCATCATTCAACATCTGTGGCGCTCCAAGTACGACTGGGACGAAGAAATCGGGTCCGATTCCTGGGATCTGTGGAAGCGGTGGACAAAATTGCTTCCGAAAGTTGAGGAGATCCGGATTCCCCGTTGCTATCTCGCCGGTGCGAGGTCCACCGAAGATGATTCGCTGGAAGTGCACATCTTCACCGATGCCAGTGAACATGGATACGGCTGCGTCGCATATCTACGGGCAATCATCAACGGAGAAATCCACTGCAGTCTAGTGATGCGACAATCGATTCCTCGTCTGGAGTTAATGGGAGCGGTACTAGGAGCCCGGATATGCCAAACCGTTCTGGGCACCCACTCTTATAACATAAGCCGTATTGTTTTCTGGACCCGCACCATATGTAGCTAGCTCAATTCCGACCAACACCGCTACAAACAATTCGTTGCTTTTCGAGTCGGCGAAATATAAGAGCTGACGAAGATGGTAGATTGGCGGTGGATTCCAACCCAACTCAACATCGCCGACATGCTGACTATGTGGAGGAAAAGTGGCCCGCCCTTGCAAGGGGAAAGTGAATGGTTCAACGGACCATCTTTCCTGTATCGATCGCCAGAAGAATGGCCAATACAAGAGTCACAGATTGACGAAACGAAGTAAGAAGCGAGAATGGTTATACTGTTCCACCGAGTGATTGACGTGGAGGAAACTGTTGAGGGTGGCAGCCAGCGTAGTACGTTTTATCGCTCACTGCCGACAAAAGTGGAGAGGAGAACCGATAGAGACTACACGGGCTACGGTAAAGCAGCGGCGACTGATTGAAGCATCTACGGTGAACTACTCGTCGGTAAAGGCTCCACTCGGACAAGAAGAGCTCCAGCAAGCAGAAACGGTTCTCTGGCGGCAGGCACAATGAGACAGTTTTCGGGACGCACTCGCACGCAGACGTGCACTCACCAAGAATCTGAAGCGCAAGCCGAAAGAACAGATGGAAAAGCTGAAAAAAGGTAACCCAGTGTACAAAAGTTCACCGGCATTGGACGACGAAGGCGTATTGCGGATGAGACAGCGGTTCCATTTCCGAAAATGCGTCCAGCGATACAGCAGGTAGTGAATAAATGCGTCTGGTGCAAAGCCAACAAATGGCGCCCGCGAACACCGAGGATGGCTCCACTTCCGGTCGAACGAGTCACTCCTCATCTTCGGCCCTTCAGCTCCGTCGGCATCGACTACCTATGTCCGGTGGAAGTTACAGTTGGGCGGCATAAGGAAAAGCGTTGGGTGGTAGTTTTCACCTGTTTGGCTGTGCGTGCTGTGCTGTGTTAGCTATTATCCTTTCCCACGATAAGTCTACACGTTTCATATTAACATTCATTATTTGTAAATCCGAGCTCTTCGCTCTTACCCAAATCAATTCACACTTCCAATCGAACATGAGTCTTAGTCATAAAACTCCTTACAACATTTTCCAGACAACTTTCCCATCCTCATTTCAATACGACTTCAAGCAATACATTTCACAAGCACTTGAAGTGACAAACCATACAACATCTTTCCATGTCATAAATAACATGCACCGTGAGAAGCATAAGTAGATGCAACTCTTAAGCCGAACGTAATCATTGAGCAGGCCAAGAAGTGCAACGTCTCGCATGTCACATATCGTTACTAACCTACATGCTAATTCTCACTCACTACGCTCAGGAACTCAAGCGCACCGGGTAGCGCGCAACTATATCTTTCTCACATACAAATATATCTGTCTCTTTCTTGTAACGTAGACTAACTATAATCGATTCCTATTGGAACGAGAGCTTAAGCGTAATTAGAATAGAACCGATATATGTTTAAGAAGATAAAGGAAAACCTACCCGAAGGTTTCATTAATGTAAACTTAAAACGAAATAAACAGATTTGGTATTAACCATCATCCGAGTATGACTGTTTTTCACGAAGACTGCCGAAACCCATCATAGTGCGGTACACCTAGTAGTCATGCACAGGCTCACGGCCGAGTCGTGTCGAATGACCATTACTCGTTTCCAAAGCAAGTCCGGCAGGCCACACCAAATATTCTCCGACAATGCAACTTGCTTTCATGGAGCGAACAACGAGATGGTTAAGATGGAGAACATTATCCAGGACTTCGCAGAGACTGTGAGCAGTTTGACTACCACCAGCAACAGGGAAGTTATTATGTTTCTCAACTATTCAAAATCAACTTTTTCTCGTGCAAATAATTAAACAAAAAGAGTATAATTTAGTTTTTTTTTTTGTACTCAAAATGCATTAGAGTGGTAAAAAGCCAACGAAGTCAACTTTGTGCGTCACCAAATTCACTGGAACTTTGCCCAATTGAAAAGTTCTGGGCAGTAATGAAGACGGAACTCTACTAACATCCCAAAACTATTAAAACAGAGCTATAATTGAAAAAAAATGGGTTAAAACAACAAAATCACTGGGAAAACCGGTTGTACAAAATGGTATGGGTGGAGTGAAAAGAAAGATGCGGGCAATCGGGATGGGAGATAAATTTGAATAAAACAAATATTGCCAATCATAATTCATTAGTAGTTTTTCATTAGCTGAAAATTTCATGAAAATCCAGTTATCGGTTTAATTTTGATAAGAATATATGTGTGTGTCATTTTTATCGAATACACCCTTTAATCGCCGTTGTAGCAGTTGATTGGTTGAATCGGTTGTGCCAACACTTCGTTCCGTAATATTTTTTATCAGGCGAACCGTTTTGTCTATTGTTTCGGTTGCCTATTGTTCGTTGCGCGAGTGATCGAGTGAGCATGGTAAGTCGTGGTTCGCCGGGTAAGATGGGTTGGTGGTGAGGTACATAATTAATTGTGATCCAAATTATTCGTTCGCCATGCTCGTCGGGCCACCCTATCTTGGAACAAATAAACCACTGTGCCATTTTTTAACTGACCACAGCGGTATTCGTTGGTGTATATCGGTCCAAGTTGGCTTGCAGGCGTTGAGAAGAATTGACTTGTTTTCCAAATGAAATACTCTGTGAGTGGCCCTAATAGCATCCTTACTGTTGGTTTAAATCGGTTCAAATCGGATATCGGTACTGATTTTCAAATATTTCACTTGACAGCTTTTCGTTAACCAAAACGAACCCTGCTGCTAGCCAATCCTGTTATCCAAAATTCCAGTGATTTTTCGTGGATGTGCAGAGGTGTTCTCGGCTTCCAATAAAGCGAGTATCACATCAACATATTTCTAACCTTTCCTTACTTGACCTGCATTCGGGCGGGGCTGGCGCCGGTATTGTCTTAGTTTGAGATCACCAGTTTTTACACATTGAAGATGTATGATAGTCCCAAGCATCATCTGTTGATTCTCTTTGGAATAACAGCTGATTTGGCAATAACGGAGTATCAACCTCGGGCGGTCAATCATGCTCATGCTCAGTAAATATGTGTGTGTCATTTTTATCAAATACACCCTTTAATCGTCGTTGTAGGAGATGAGCCCTGAGAAAATATAATCGAGAAAAACCTGTGTTCATATGAGAAGCTATTGAGCCTTTGAGAGCTTATTCCAACCACGGAGTAAGCTATTACTTCAAATGTTATTATTAATCAGTGAGCAGTTTCAAACCCTACATAGCCGAACATAAATAAATGTAGATAAACTAAATGTAAAGGCGCATTAACTCTGCCGGAAATATAGTAAAACTGTGAAATGCAAGTAGACGTACTGCTGGGTGAATTTCATATTCATTTAAAACGATCCATGGCTTGAAATCGTTTCCGGAAGGACCGGATCCATTTTCCACCCTAATCTTTCATGCACGAAAGAAAATGCGTTGTTCGCTGTACATAAAACATCAAACAAGCTATTAAGTGAAGGTAAGTTTGTTTCTACAATGCCTAGGGATTCGGCCGTCCACTGATGCTATTTAGCAAGGAATCTGTTTACAGCCGCAGACTAATTCTTTCATGGGTTTATTCGATAAATTTTATAATTATTCAAGATTTTACAATTTATATGCCCGAGAAGAAGAGGACAAGAAAATTGACCTACATGGTAAACATGTGTAAAAAAATATCCACAGGGCAAGTAATTCGATGAACTCGAGTTCATATTTTCCCTCTGAGCCTGCAAGCCGTATTTCTTTTGAGCTTAGCCCCCAAGCACACGATGGTGAACGGATAAAATGCTTCCACATGAAATCTCTTTTGATGTACATTCAGATGCAGTTAAAAAAGCAGTACTGAAGTAGGTCACGTTGCGACGTGAATTAACAGAACTTTTTTGTTTTTGCTGCTGGTGGTGAAAATGTTTTTTAAATTACAGTTTTGGTTCCTGGAGGTGTTGTGTTTCATTCACACAATCCCTTTTAAAATTGTAATTTGACAGAACCTTTTCTGTTTAACCTGTAGAAAACGAATTGTTTTATGGTACCTTAGATAGAAAATTTTCCACTGGTGTTTCAGAGAGAACATGAAAAATATCAGCACTTTTTCGAAGCTGTAGAAGACAGCTTTAAGCTGACCAGTCTTCAAATAAAGTTCTTAGTAGGATGAAGCACTACTTCGACAGTGGACATTGCTGCCGATCATCGCTATTACTGAGCCTTATTCAAACCATGATTTTGTTAAACACCTGTAGTGCTACAAATAAGCTTTATAATACGTGTACAAACCAGTGGAGTTGTGTTAAACACCCGACAGCTTGACGTAGGCTACGTTGAACCGTTTGATTAAAGACTGTATTCGATGAAATTTCGACACACGCAATTGTTCGTAACTTTTTAGCGCGTGGGTAATAATAATTGAAATTTTAACTGAATGTATTTCATTGTGTTGGCAATTGTTTAATGAGTTTCGTGAAAATCGGTCAAGTGATTTCAGTGATGGCTTCGAATGAAAAAATAGTGCGCCTACAAATTTTGGGCACTCATTTCGAAATCCCAAACGCTTCTCATCGATGGATCGGAAAACAGCTCGCAAAATCGCACATTCAACCGTATCTCATGTGATCAAAACGTTCAAGGACCGTAAGACAACCAAGCGGAAAAATGGTTGTGGCAAAAAACGTGGCGCATCAAATCCGGAGAAGGTCAGGATGGTACTAAACCAACTTAAGCGTCATCCCAACATTTCGATCAGGGATGTTGCGAAAAAGGCGAAAGTTTCAGTTTGTTTTGTGCAGAAAACAATGAAACGTTCTGGATTACATGTGCACAAGGTCCAGAAGGCACCGAACCGGAGCGATAAACAGAACTCGGTGGCCAAAACTCGTGCATAAAAACTGTACGTTCTGCATTGTGATGGACGTTGAGACCTACATTAAAGCCGACACCAAACAAATGCCAGGACAGGAACACTACGTTGCCACTTCTAAGTTGGCCGTTCCGGAGAGTGTACGGAAAAAGAAACGGTCGAAATTCGTCAAAAAATTCCTTGTCTGGCAAGCGATCTGCGGATGTGGCAAAATGAGTCAGCCCTTCATCACCTCTGGGACCGTTAACGGACAAATCTACAAGGACGAATGCCTCCAAAAACGACTTCTACCCTTCTTGAGATCTCACGATGACCCGACACTGTTTTGGCCGGATTTAGCATCTTGCCACTATGCCCGGCCCGTCTTAGACTGGTACAAAAATAATAATGTAGTTTTTGTACCAAAAGACGTCAACCCTCCAAACACTCCGGAACTTCGCCCAATTGAAAAATTTTGGGCAATCATGAAGGCAAAGCTCGTTAAAACTCCAAAACTGATAGAAAATGAACTTGAACTAAAGAAAGTGTGGTTAAAAGTAAGTAAGCAAGTCGGTCCTATTATTGCCAAAAAAATGATGAAAGGGGTCAAGGCAAAGGTGCGGGCATTTGGGTAGGGAGAAGAGGTTCAATAAACCAATGATGTCAAAACTTAACCATTTAGTAGTACTTTATTTCCAGAAAGTTTGAAAAGAATCGGGCTCAAGGAAAATTTTTGGTGACCTATTTTGTGTGTCCCAATTTCATCGAATACAGTCCTTAGTTTCGTTAGTGTTAGTTTAATAGCAGAAAATTGCAACGCAGGTTCTAATGGGACGTTAGGTTAGCATAAATATGGGAGTAAGTATGTTAGAGCATTCTATGATTCATTTCATAGGAATTATTTGGCGGCCTGGAATGGAACGTTTGGTTTGAATGTTATTATGATGAAAGGGCAACAGTTGGGCTGGGTGTAGTTATTATGTTGATATGATCGACTAGCTGGAGTCATTATCCTTATCGCGTTATAGATTGTTCAGGGTCTGTTTTGGGAATTAAAAGTCAAATATAAATGATATTTTTGATTGTTAACAGTCGCGAAAAACTTCAACTGATGGAAGCAAAACTCTCGAAAATTTATCAAGAAATAATAAAGCTATTCGCGTTCAAAATGTTTCAGTTTATTTACAAATGTTTATTTGACCCCTACTCTTGTTGTAATGCGTAGTCTGATCAATATAGCGTGAGTGAGTTCTTATAGATCGTTAGACCAGCATTAGATTGTCAGCATGTTAGAAAATTCCATTGTACACTCATTAGAAAGCATTTTGTGGCCTTGAAAAGGGCCGTTGGTTCAAATCATGGTACGGTCTCGAAATGAAGGCCCATCTCCAGCGTCCCAACCAGAAGCTGGCAAAGCATTACCTCTGGCTGCTTCAGTTTCGGCAGATAACCACGGGCGTCTTAAAGGGTGTCCACGATGAAATTGCCACACACAAAATTGATTCGCAAAATTCGAGTTTTCATCCGATTGCCATCAAATTTTCAGGGATTGAGAAATAACTATTAAACTTTATTTTACCATTTTACTCGTATTTTATTTACAGTCCATACGCAAATGCCCGCACCTTGACCTTAACCCCGGCCATAAGATTCTGCACAACCTGTGAATCTACCGTTTTTTGCATGTAAACCCATACTTTCTTCAGTTCCTCGACTGTCTGCACTACCTTAGGTCGTTTAAGAAGGTGCTGTTTCATAATCGCCCAGTACTTCTCGATGGGGCGGAGCTCCGGAGTGTTGGGAGGGTTGAACATTTTCGGCACGAAATTGACCTTAGTACCTGGAGTAGTGGCATGAGGCCAAATCCGGCCAGAAGATTGTTGGGACGTTGTGGGCCTTCAAGAGAGGAAGCAGCCGCTTCTGGAGGCACTCTTTTATGTACACCTGTCCGTTCATCGTGTCCTGGGTCACGAAAGGTGCACTCCGCTTCCCGCACGTGCAGATGGCTTGCCAAACCAGGAATTACTTCGCAAAGGAGATTGGGCAAAAGTGGGCCTGGAATGTACAGCAATGAATGATATCTCATTTGAAAGGTCTTGAAAGGAAAAAATTGTATGGGGCCAAAAATTATGCATCGTGGGGGAAAAAAGTTATTGCGTATATTACATACGAATTTAAGGTGTTTTTTGTAGTATTTAATCGTGACGTGCTTAACAAATCGACATTCGAAAATGGGCTGCGCATGTGTGTGTGTGTGTGTGTGTGTGTGTGTGTGTGTGTGTGTGTGTGTGTGTGTGTGTGTGTGTGTGTGTGTGTGTGTGTGTGTGTGTGTTTTTTTTTTGTGTTGCGGGTTTATTTTTGTTATTATGTTATCATACGTTCAACAAACTGTTTTGTACTAAAACTAGACACCAACCTGTTTGCACCTCTATCCTTAGTGGGACAGGAATAATGTGTATGTATTCAACAGACATAACTAATATATTACCTTCTGTGTATTTTATAGAATGAATCAGAAAAAAAATCACATAGAGGGCGTGTGTCTTGTGACTTTCACGTGCTTTGCAGTTACTACAACTTTCTACTCTCTCATTTGTAGATTAACATTATCTGTGTTAACTGACTCGATAACAATTCATATATAGTCCTTAAACGTTGTAATTCGTGTTGTGTATTCTATCTAAACAAAGCTCCATAGGATTGATTGCTAACTTTATTTTGTGTGCCGGAATTCGTTAGTCTCATCATTATACCTATATTTTGTGCTGTAGTTTGTCAGTTTTTCATATAAGTATAAATAGTCTATGTAAAGTATCTAAGAAATATTTTTTATGTCAATCTATTCGTTGCTCTTGCAATACAGAAAACATGTTCTGCCTATTATGTAACTCTTCGGTATTTCGAAGGAAAAGGCATATGATAACTAGAGATTTCTCCGAATTTAATCCTCGTGATGCGTATCAATGGTTGCTACTCCGTGATTGATCATAATCAGTGATATTGCACAATCAATCAACTGAATGGGGCTGGGAGTAACCGACCATTCTCACTGTACACGTTTCAGTGACTCAATTTCTTTAATAATCAATAACGGCGCCGGCCACGTCCTTGCAATCAGTTGGGAATAGGGAAGAAAAGTTAGTGTGACCTTTGCTGATTAGAGGCCGTGTTAACCTCTGCATCCCCACAAACGTCACAGGAAGGAGGTTTTTCTATGTTAGTAGGGTAGGGCTCGATGGATCAAGATTCACCTTGATAAGTGATGTGATCATATAATATAGTTAATTTAATTCAGGGGACAAAACGGATAACAATTACCTGTTTCGCTCCACGTTTTTTAGAGCACTTACCAACTCTCAATTGTCTGAAAATCCCTTGCGAGGTCCAACTGGCTAGCGTTCTGATTTTTCCGCGGTACCTAAATGATGCCTATCCAAAACGGCAAAGCTTGCCCCATATGGCATTGCAGGTGAATTTAAGTAGCATCGTATCTCGAACTAAACTCCTCCAACTGTGGAACTGTATCTACAGCAATGCCATTTCGGTAATGGAACTGGTCCATGGTGGAACTGGTTTACCAAGAGAAGTTTGCCGAACATCGGTGTTTGTAGGATACCGCGTGTCCGAAGAGATTTTCCCGAGTTCTTGAGTTGAGTTTGGTAGACAGGTACAAGCCGGTTGAGCCAAGAATGGCTACGGTGGCGATACAGTTAAGGGTCAAACATGAATTACTCCGATAATAATTATGTTATAATATCGGAAAACACAACGAAAGAAAATGCACGTCAAACTTGCTACTCTAACCTATTATTGTAATTTGAATAACCGAAAAAGTTCGAATCAAAAGATGTATCGGAATAAGGTGACGTCGAAGCGTATAATTGCTTCATGACTGAAAAAACAGCCTTCCTCTTTCCATCCACGAGATTGTTAAAACACCTCTTGTGATCAAGGTTATCAATATTGTCAATTGCATTTTTGGACAACTAATTATCGTTTCTCTTAGGAAAAACGGCAAATAAATCAGTAAAATGGAATGAGCTCACCCGGATAATCAGCAACAATCAGCAAACGTGTACCAATCGGTTCATTTTCGAAATCTATTTACACCGGATTTTAGTTCTATTCAACACAAAAATTATGTTAAGGTATGACTCTGGTCATAAAAGCAGCATCCACTATCACACGCGACGGTTATTATTCAGATTCAAATCTGTCAAAAGACACTTCGACTATCGGAGAATAACCCCATATGTTGCATTGTTGAACCTTATATTCATAGATTGTTTTTAACAACGAGGAATATCTATGACATGCTTGCTGGGTAAGAGCCAACCGAAATACTCATGCTGAAAATGTACATGGTGGCAACGTGGGATTTTTAGAAAATGTTTGGAATGAGAAACTGAGTTTATGTTATTCATTCAATGTTTGAGTGAGTTTTCAGTAAATATCAAACATCAATCCTGGCAGCGAGCAGCCTAAGATTTGAAGGCTCCTATATATAATAATATAGATTTGCGGAAAAACTGACGCGGTTGATCAAAGCAACGATGGATCGACTGATGTGTGTCGTCTGAGTATCAGGGATGCTCTCGAGTCCCTTCGAATCTCGAAAAGGGTTACGGCAAGGTGATGGATTGTAGTGTTTGCTGTTTAACATTGCACTGGAGGGTGTGATTCGAAAAGCTAGGATAGACACGAGTGACACGATCTTCAGGAAGTCTGGCCAACTATTTGGCTTCGCCGACGACGTTGATATCGTAGCACGTAACTTTGAGACGATGGCGGAAACGTACATCAGACTTAAGGCTGAAGCTGGTATGATTGGGCTTGTGATTAATACGTTGAAAACAAAATACATGAAGAGAAGAGGCTCACGAGAAGACAATGTTAGCCTCCTACCACGAGTTCAGATCGACGGTGACGAAATCGAGGTAGTAGACGAATTCGTGTATCTGGGCTCATTGGTGACCGCCGATAACGACATCAGCAGAGAAATAAAAAGGCGCATTATGGCTGGCAATCGTGCCTACTTTGGACTCCAAAGGACGCTAAGATCGAACAACGTTCGCCGAAACACAAAGTTGATCAGCTATAAGACATTAATTAGACCGGTAGTTCTCAACGGCCACGAAACATGGACATTGCTAGTGGAGCACCAACGTGCCCTTGGAGTCTTTGAACGGAAGGTGCTGCGTACCATCTACGGTGGAGTGCAGATGGAAGACGAAACGTGGAGGAGAATGAACCACGAATTACACCAGTTGCTGGGAGAATCTCCCATCGTACACATCGCAAAAATTGGTCGACTTCGATGGGCTGGGCATGTCGTAAGGATGTCGGACGACAGCCCTGTGAAAACGGTTCTCGAAAACGAACCGATAGGTACAAGAAGAAGAGGCGCGCAACGAGCAAGGTGGATCGATCAAGTAGAAGGCGACCTGCGGACCCTCCGCAGACAGCGAGGCTGGCGAGCGACAGCCATGGACCGAATATAATGGAGACAACTTCTGTGTACAGCAGAGGCCACGCCGGCCTTAGTCTGATTGGTGAGGTAAGGGTATATAATAGCAAAAACAAACAAAAAAACCTTAAGAAAATCAGAGTTTTATTTGCTTTCTACTTCTTACGCGATTTTACGTAGTTGTTTTAAGAATATGTTATAGACGATCATTAAACTAGATGGACGTAAGTTTGGAATTCAGAAAAGAAAGTCAACCGCAATTGCAATCTGGGCTGTTCCAGGACACACACACACACACACACACACACACACACACACACACACACACACACACACACACACACACACACACACACATGTATGTCGATTCGTTAAGTATGTAACGGTAGTAAACAACAAAAAACACCTTATATCCGTATCTTAGACATGGAATAACTTTTTTCCCCCACGCTTGATTTGTTTGGCCCCATACCAACTTTTTCTTGTCTTAATTAGACCTTTTAAATGAGATATCATTCATTGATGTACATTCCAGGCCCACTCTCCATACATTTTTGCCCAATCTCCTTTGGACATCTTCTGACTGCGGACATGCTCCGGAACGCTGAACTTATCCTTGGCCGTGAAAAACAGGTTGCCGGGGATCTGTTTGAAGTCGGCCTTTACATATGTTTCGTCGTCCATGATGCAGCATTCAACTTTCGTCAGCATGTTGAGGTACAACATCCTGGCACGGGTTTTGGCGGACTTGTTCTGCTTCTCGTCGCGATTAGGGGCCTTTTGTACCTTGAACGTTCGAAGCCCAGCCTTAGTTTTGGCCTTCTGGACAAAACTTCGGCTTAGGTGCAGCTTCTTAGCCACATCCCGAACGGAGGCGTTCGGATTTCGATTGAAGGCCCCAACTACGCGGTTGTGATTTTTGGTGTTGTACGGAATACTTTTTCCTTCACTTCTGGGCTTCCGATCGGTGGTCAACCGTTCCTCGAACCGCTTAATCACTCGCGACACCTTGGAATTCGCGATTCCCAACGTTTTAGCGATGGAACGATGCGAGAGATCCTTGTTCTCGTGATGAATGCGCAAGATTTTATCACGCACGAGCTGTTCTTTCGACTCGATTTCCGCGAGTTTTGATCACAGGACTTTAAAACTTGCAGAATGTAAATAATGCACTATGAACTAAATCCACCCAAATTTTCATTAAATTCTACCCAACGGTTAAAAAGTAAGAGCAATTTCATAGTGTGGCAATTTCATCGTGGACACCCTTTAATGTACTTCCGAAATTTGCGCATTAAAACGATTAGGCATCGCATATATTCTCACTTTCAAAGTTTCTCAAAAATTATTTCTCCCTAGACATAAAGCACTATCCAACGAGAATCATAAACTTAGAATAGAATTGGGCGTCCTTAAAAGGACGGATTTGAAATAGTCCGCATTTAAATTAAAACATTCTCGAGCTTTTGAAAAAGCGGTACACTCTCTAGGGCACTTGCCACGGCCAGATGCCAAATCCAACATTGGCGCTTTGCTGAATCATGTAAGTGCACCATTCAGGGTACATGCCATCGCCAGCTGCCGATCCATACTGACTTGTTGCCGCACACAGCTCCAGTACTGCCAAACGACTGAGAAAATTTTATTATTATTATTTTTTCATTCGTTGTCTTACTTACTATATTACAATTTTAAATGTTTTAGCCCCATGGGCTCTTTAACTTTTTTTTACGTGTTGTATGTGTTTGGTGTGTTTGAAGTATTAATTAATTTTTCAGAGCAGCCCTTAAGGTATTGCTAGTTAAAATTTGATAACCTATTTATCCTACAACTACAATTACAATTTGAAAATCCTAGGGGTGGGGAAACAGATTCCGATTGTTCTGGTAATTTGATGTCAGGCAGCGTGCTCTGTACCGATTGATGGACTCACTGAATCGCTCTTCGAGTAAGTTTATCTCGGCCAGGGATTAGTCGATGGGTCGACTGATGTTTCGTGGAGTTGTTCCATTCCCTTTGCCACTTAACCATGGATGTGGTTCTAGTGGTCTTCCGAATACCTCTTGTTTCACGTTGTTCACATCCTTTTTTATGACAATGCTTATTGGCATCATCTTCGCTAGGACGGAGACTGCGTCGCACTAACCACTCTGGGACACATAAGCCTGTGCGTACTCTCTAGCATACTAGTGTAGCTCCTGGTCCTCATGCCTTGGTGATCCATGCCAGCCCGCCGTGCCTTAGTATGGACAGGGTGACACTGGCCAGGAGTTTACGCTTACTCCCTTGCACCGCCGAGCTATTCGACATCATCCGGGATAATGCCGATATAGCCATAGAGGCTTTCTTGAAGGCGTAATCGACGTAACTGATATAGGACAGCTTATCGTCGATCATGACTTCAATATACCTCAACGACCACTTCGATTCAATTGTGCACTGATCGTCGCATGATGCTCCGACTTTCGGTTGTTTACAAACGTGACCTCAGTCTTATGATGGGCTAGCTCCAGTTTCCTGGAAATCATCCATCTCTCCACAAAGTCAATGGAGTGCAAAGCCGTTAGCTCTACCTCTTCAATGCATTCACCATATATCTCCAGGGAGATGTCATCCGCGAACCCGACTATCTTCACCGCGTTCGGGATCTAAAGCTGTAGTATCTCATCGTACATCGTGTTCCATAGCACTGGGCCCAGGATCGAACCTTGTGGGACGCCTGTGGTGATCTGAACACGTTTCTGGCCTACCTCTGTATTGTATACCAGTACGTGATTCTGGAAGTAGCTTCCCAGAATCTCGTACAGAAACCTTTGCATCACCACCCTGAATATTTCGAGAACCAACAAGATAGTCGTCTTGATGGCCAGATTCGGAATACCATCTGGTCTCGGTGCTTTGTTCACCTTTAGTGACTTTGCTATCGCAACTAGTACTTTGTTCGTCACCATCGCCTTGTCACCGGCCCCGTTTGTGCCGTTGTCAATGCCCACGTGGTTACGGCTGTTCGGCTGAGCCGCCCACCATTCCGTCGCTATGACAGCCTTACGGTCTGCGATACTGGAACTCTGGTCATGGTACAAATCTACGGCGGCGGGGGGCATGGACTCTGGTCCTGGTTCGGAAAGAGTCCCCTAAAGATCACCTGCAGCGGCTCTGGTGATTGCTCGGTTGGAGCCACCATTCCTCTGGTTTAGGCCATTACTACTCAATAGGCGACACCCCATTGATTCGTATTAGCCTTCTGACACAGACCCTCAAACAGGCTCGCTTACTGGCCTTTATCTCCCTCTTTAGTGCGGCCTTCGCGGTGACTAGCGCCTCTCTACGCTCGATTCTCTCGGCGTCTGACCGCGCTCTTTGCACCCTCCGTCTTGCGTGGAGGCATGTTCTTCGGAGGTCGGGGATCCTATACACCGGCGATCTTCCATTCCTCGGTTTGACTTCCACTCGTATAAGTGTCATAACGAGTCCTTCTCCGCAGGGTTCCTAGATTTTGCGTAAGTCAACTGTGCAGGACATTAAAGTGAAATGTGGACTTAAGCCCGAAAACTATATGATTCTTTGTAACCAAACATACATGTTGCATCGTACAGAACGATGAAACATACGAGAAAGCTGACTTTTCACAAATCCCTGATAATAAATTCTACACTACGCAGAACATAGGAAGTCTAGAGTTTAAGTTATAAGAAAAGAAGATGGAAAAACTTTAAAACAAACATTTCGTTTGGCAAGCCATCTGTGCGTGCGGTAAAATCAGCCTACCAATAATCTCAACCGAGAATATTAAAAATGAAATCCACATCAAAGAGTGCCTTCAAAAACGCCTACTGCCCCTTCTAAGCAGAATTCTTAAAAAAAAGGTTTTTGGCCCAATTTGGCATCTTGCCATTATTCAACAGAGACGAAGAAACGGTACGAGGAAAAAATGTCATTGTGGTACCTCGTGACATTAATCCTCCAAACTGTCCAGAGTTCCATCCGATCGAGAAAATTAGGCGCTTTAATTCAGGAAAATATCAAGAAGTGAACAAATTTAAAGAAATAATAATAAAACTGATGGATTTGATAGCAAATATAGATACAGGTAATTTTTATACGGTATGTAAACTGTAAGTAGAAGCATGTAACAAATACAAATTATTTGTTTCATGTTTGTATATGTTTCACAAGTAAAGTAAGGGTTCTTTTACAGTTCTCGGAAAACCCATACCCGGAAACACTCATTTCGCGGAATTTAACGCTATTGTTATTATCGAAAAATATATGATTTAGCGAAACATGTACGAATTATTCATCTGGTCGAGAAACTTTGGAAACACCTTCTAGATGCGATTCAGAGAAATATGACATTTGCACAGAAAAAAATAATTAATTTTAATTCCAAGCAATGGAGGCGTAAACAACGAAATTGTTTGCAATATTTCATGCGCCATACAACAATGTTTGCAATTTTTCATACAACAGGCTAGATTCAGGCGTTATCTAGCTTAAATAAACATGAAATAACCCATTATTTTCTGCCAATCTAGCATTCCTTTTATGTGTATTTGATAACGTAGAAAATCAAATGTGTCTTATTATCTGTCTTGCATTCAGGTATTTTATTCTGTACCCTTTTTCTGGTGGTTCCAAATCAAAGTTTCTATGTTCTATAACAAAGTTCGCCTTACTGAAAATATGATTCATTCCAACCAACATTTAGCTAGTATCTGTTTACACATTTCAGCCAGCAATACTGTAACGGTGATAATTATGTTTGTCAAGAAGACTTTCAACTCGCCGTTCTCGTTGCTAGATGGAAATCAAACAAAACAACATCCGAGGTGAACGACAAAGCCAGTGATAGCGCTTCTAACAAACAGGACAAGCAGTGATGGAGTTTTTGATTATCAAAAAAGACGTGGTTTTGAATAAAATCGAATTTCAACAAGGTGGCAGTCAGACCATCACAGTAGGCAAGACCACAAATAGGAGATCGTTGATTCGATTAAGGTGATTTATTCAATTAGCACCTCTCGGTTGATGGCGTCTACAGACGGATAATGTGCGCTTCGTAGAAGTTTCATCACACCGTGGGAAAGCAGAACATGTGTAAAAGTGCACATAATGTGTTAAATAACCATCCAATATTGATTCCACGCGTTTGATGTGAAAATTAGTTCATAACTAAATATTATCATCGATTTGCTAATAGCGGCTTTTTACGAATGACGTCATTTGATTATGAAGATTGATGAAAAATAAAATTGTATTTATAGCAAAGCCGCACTAGCTGTTAAGCTTTTCGTTGGAAACTATATGTTCAGTATTGAAAAGTAGCGGAGCAGTGAAGGTGAATATGTGCGATTGTAAATGAATTGAACCATTGGAGCATGAACATCTAATGAATGGCGGTGAAGTTAATTCAGTTTATGCCAATGTTGACGCATCAGTGATTCAATTGAAACAAAAGTGATCAGGCATCATTAGCAGCAGTGGTGTGATAATGCCCGAGGATACAGTATTTGTTCAGTTTTGTACTCTATGGCAGCCCATGTGTGAGAGTGATTGGTTACGTTGCAATATTTAAAACTAACCGTGCAGCAAAACGTTTGATTGTTTCGTTCGACAAAAGGGTTACTGTTCCCATATTAAGCATATTGTGTTTCTATCGATCCTTTGATTAATGAAGTGAGGGGGCGACCCCGGCGTATTGGTTAACATCCATACCTTTCACGCCTAAGTCACGAGTTCAAATCTCACCCCCGGAGAAGTTACGAAAATGCCCAAAAGTGGTGTTTGACTAACTACGACGGGAGATGAACTAGCCCGAGGCTGAAAATCTCGATAATCAAGACAAAAAAAAAAAAAATCAAGTGATTGGAGGGTAGTTTGATTGGTTTTTTTGTGGTAATATTGTTTGCATAGGTTTGTTCAAAAATTCAAGCTTAATCATTTTATTGCGAGTAGAATGAATTACGAAGTGTTAAGATTAATATAAAAAAAAACATCTGGCACAGTTCATTTTTGCATCACATAAAGCCTGGATACTAGAGTGTACGAATATACTTGTTAAACAACGTATTTATGTTTTTTAAGAACATTTTAATACTTCACAATTTCATACTGTATTCAGTTTAAATTCTTAATTAAGTGTTGATATGTAAGAAAGGTTTGATTTGTAATTTTCTTTTGTTTTCAATTGTATGCCAACTCTTTTGGCCACTGCAAAAATTAGTCGAGGTTCCATTGGAGGTTCGCCCAACAATTTCCTATCGGTCGCAGCTTGGGACGTTGGAAGGTTTCTCGATCCTCGCTAAAACATTTATCTTCAGCTGGTCTTTCTCCTCAAATGTTTTTTTTTCTTTCGTATAATGAGCCGAGGCCAGGTTCACCCAAAAAGACCACATGCTAGATGAAAATAGCAACTTCTGGCAGGTTCTTCGTATTGTTCACCACAAGCCCCAAAAAAAGCGACTTGGACATTCTCTCCTCGCTGATTGTCAACCACAGAAGAATCCTATTCGGTAAGTTGGTGTAAGATATATTTAACGCCAACACTTAGTTCCTTGGTGGGAGACGAGAAGAACTTGGTCCCCTGAAAGTCGCTGCCGTCAAACGTCATCTTGCTTGGGTACTTCTTCCCCATTTCCCTGGTTCCAGCAACCTCCAGCCCAAGGCGTAACTGTACATTATCCCGACTTTTAGGCTGCATTGCTTTTGAATAAACCGATTAAGAACAATTTTCCCTGTATAATTTAGGGTGTTCGTACCAAAAAAACAAATTTCTGCTCTTACTTTTTTATTTCAAACTTGCCAACAAAGTTGTCTCGAGATGGTTTTTAGAACGTAAAAAGATGTAACTTTTGATCACTTGCCGATATATTTTATCGTTAGTGAGTTATTTACGATTTTCATATAAAATTACTCCCTCTTCAAATGTGTTTTACTCAATTCAGAAAAAAATAACCTTTCTCCAGTTTTCAAATATAATATGAAATAATATAAAATCTTCCAAATGCAGTCAGGATTGCGGCTTATCATTTTTGACTCAGGCATATTCATTTGCCAATATCTCCTTTCAGAGGGTCGATTTGATAATATGATGTATGATGAACTTGTAGTGCATGAGTAGACCTACAACTTTGTTTAACAGTACATTGCTCTAACTCCTATATCTTCGACATGAGAGCGTATATTCACAGTGATCTTCACGATGATAATCGCGTGATCTTCACCGCGAATATCATCGCGAAAATCACTGCGAATATACGCTCTTATTCCTCAGATATAAGAGATAGAGCTATGTATTGTTAGACCAAGTTGTAGGTCTACTCAAGCACCATAAGTTCATCATACATTATATTTTGAAATTGAGCTTCTGAGAAGAGCTATCGGCAAATGAATATGGATAAGTCAAAAATGATAAGCTGCAACCTTGAATGCAGTTAAGACATATATTTTTTGTCTCCTTCAACCAGAGAGATCAACATCTGAAAAAGACCTATTTTTTTTTACAAAAACCATGATGACTTTTGTGTGACATACGATAGCGTCGATTTCAGTGCATCAAAATTTGTATCTCTTATTATTCTAGAATCAGTGAGAACATAAACTTTGCTGGAAATTTTATATAAAAAAGTTAGAGTGAAATAACTGATGTTTATAAGAACGGACAGTGATTCCACTCAATACAAAAGGTGGAAAAAAGTCTAAAAATTGAATTTCTTTAGCTAGTTATGTGTTTCCAAGTAATTTTGTGCCGCTGATTTCAAATATGTTATCTAAATTGTCGTATTAGCCAAAATTTCGATACATGGCCATTTTATGGCCTCCTGGAGTATCCGGAATATCCAATAAAATAGTAGACTTTGTTTAAAACCATTTGTTCATCAAATGTAAGAAACAAAGCGATGTGGAGATACGGCTCAAAGTGGCTCGTGACGCAGCCTTTCGGAAGTTACGGAACATTCATAAATTTTGATAATTCAGCAAGTCGAAACCAATATGATGAAGTGGATCTTACAATTCTGCAATAGTCGGTATGACTCAAGATTTTCATTTTGTCAGTCCATTTTTAAATAGGGTGGTCCAAATAACGAAATTTTGAAAATGTATATTTATAAAAGAATTATAACTTTTTACCGTTTTTCACTTTTGATGAAGGTATATAAAAAAATTTGAATTATAGTATTAAAAATCTTATTAATTAAATCAATTATACATATGTTCAGTTTTCATTATTTTGGTGTAATTTTCATTAAAATTTCAATCAAGGAACTTCAGAAGACTAAACTTTAAATCATTTTAATGATTGAAATGATTTATTCCAATTTGTGAATGCTTTCTACGACGATGATTTATTCCAAGTTCATCCGCATGCTTTCTACGGCGCAGCAAACATGGTGAAATAAATTTAACGTACACAGATAAAAAGAAACATTGAATTTTCTGCGTTATTTAATGCACATAAAGGGAACGCTAGATTTGGCAGAAAATTATAGAATATTTCATTTAAATTTAAGCCAGATAACGCATAAAACTAGGCTGTTGTATGAAAGATTGCAAACATTGTTGTATGCAAACATTGTTTACGTCTATGAAATGACAACAATAACAAAAAATCATCAGTTTGAAAATGCAAAGTGGCAGTGCATCTTTTCATGGAGTCAGGATGCAGTATCGTTTCTCTTTAAGGATCCCGAGCATTGCATAAGGTTTTCTAGGCAATCTATGTTTTTCCTTTGTAAAAATGTATGGTAAAAATCTTCAGATATTCCGCATATTCTGGATGATCCGGAGAACCATGTAAGTAGTAACCAGTCGAAATCACAAATTGGTTACTGCAGTGAACTCGTTCAAGCAATACATGTAAATTTATTTAAAAATAAACACATACACTTATCTACCTACCGTAAGATCTGGCCCCTTTAACACTTTCCACTTTCAGTACTACAAATAAGAACCCGGATGTGGTCATAATGGTTCTGGAAACTTGATATCATCACTATTGCACTTATTGTTGAGTTCTCATGTTATATGTGTCACATGATGAATTTTTATCCAGATGGTTTTAAGAACGTAAAAAGATGTAATCAGGCCACAGTAGCCGGAACATCAATCTGGATGAGGCCGATGTAATTGTTGACTTTTGATATCATGACCATACGATTTATTTTTTAATTCTTATGTAATTTGAGGTGCCGCATGATGGATTTTTATATTAGGAACTTGTGAACCGATTCCAATAGTTCAAAATCAAAATATAGCACTACAGTACCTTTCATTTG
This sequence comes from Aedes japonicus, assembly GCA_034211315.2. NCBI lineage: Eukaryota > Metazoa > Arthropoda > Insecta > Diptera > Culicidae > Aedes > Aedes japonicus. The sequence goes on along the minus strand of JASCZW010000057.1, from coordinate 198,171 downwards.
GCGTTTGTTTCATTCAAATTGGTTCAGCAGTTGCTTGGGAAACTGAGTTAGAAGTATCGTCACACACATACAATACTCAAAAATCTGGTAAAAAAATCTTCAAAACAAGTCTATTCTGGTGTATGTGCGCATGTGTGCTCACATTTAAAAACTTAGTTGAAGTTTTTTTTTCCAATTCTCCATACATTTTATGTGGAAATAAAACTCCACGACCATGTAGGACCCATACTTTGACAAATAGTACACCCAAAATAAAAAAGCATGATTGTAATGCAATTTCGCATGATTTGGTTTCATTTCTCGTAATGGATCGCGACTTGGAGAAAAAATGCAACATTGGTCGTGGGCAAAAAAGCAACCCATCAGTTCGCTTGGAAAAAATCAATGTGTGCGTGAGGTTCTGCAGTGTGTTAGTAGTAGTAAATTCAATAACTCACAAAAAAAAAGATCTCGGTTCGCAACTGAGATTCGAACCGCGGCCGTCAGCGTGGCGGCTCTTCATTGTAACTATCCAGCCACCATAACAAGTTGAGGTAAAGAGAATAAAAGCCCTACAGTTGCTTCGGCTGTCGAGGCACTCAACGTTACAACAATGAAGCAAATGTTGGTAGCACACACATACATGGCTTCGTTTATTTCATAAAAAGCTTGGTGACTTGATGAGGGGGAGATGGGAGTGTGATAACGAGTAAAAATGAAAATGAACGCTTGACAGCGGAATAGCAACAGTGGCACATGGCGCAGCGGCGTTCTGTGTGATTCTCTCACCCATATTGAGAAGTTGTAGACGGTTGAACAAAAACCCAACGGTTGCTGCGACTGGCGAGACACTAAGCACACAGCGGTAACCGCTTGCACACACTTGCATGGCTTTGTTTATACCATAAAAAGCATTGTGGATCATGAGGGGCAAAATTGCCTTTTCAGAATCATGCGGATTTCTCAAGATATGATTGCAAAAACTGTAATTGCAGTTTTTGCTACAATTTCAACTTTTGGGTGTAGAGAGCACAATGTTCATCCAATCTTCATAAAATTTTGGAAAAAGAAATTTCAAATAGTGTACAAAGTTAGCAAAATGTATTTATTGTAAAATGAGGAAGTTGCTTTTTCAACTTTTTTCCGCAACCTTTTATTAATGCAACCGAAGAACGGAGGAAAAATTTCGGAAACAGTTCTGCCAGATTTATTTTTGTTTCAGCAAAACAAAACTATATCACTTTATCACACTTTATCATAGGGTCATGCGCAATTCGCAAAAAAATGTTTAGCTCTCTTTTTGCTCCATGATGGCTTTCCTGGAACTTTTCATATCATCAGCTAAATGTCAAGCAAAGTAACTGGGGCATAAGACTAGCTAAGAAACTTGTAATAAACCGAATAATTCGGTTATGAAAACTTAAAAACATAGAACTGTAGTATATGTTCCTTTTTTGATACTATAGACTGTTCCGGAATATATAAATACACTTTCTTTCTCAAACATAGTAAATAATAATGTTTTCTTTCCATCTTCTTTTTAATTTGCTTGATTTTTCATAGGGTAGGCGAGTTCTCTAACTTATCCCTTAACATTACTCATAAACTTCTGCGCAGTGCTTTCTCCTTTGGCCAATATTTCCTTAATTTTTTCAACACTATCCGCTGATTTCATGTGTTTTCTCAGCTTCGTCTTTCGTCAAAGCCCAGAAAGTTTCGATACTGCGAGTCAATGGGCAGTTTGGTGGATTCCTCACTGTGAATTCATTCACTGCACATTTAGAGTAATAGCAGAAAGCAAGATCAGGCCAAAAGATGGTAGGCTTGTTATGCTGTTCGATCAAGGGTAGCAACCTTTTTTGCAGACACTCCTTCACGTAGATTTGACCATTCATTGTGTCTTTCTTAATGAATGGACGAGATACTTTTCCACATCCGCGTATGGCCTGCGACATCATTACCCTTTTGCCGAATTTTTCAGTGTAAATGGCTTTCACTGATCCAGAAACATCCTTTCCCTTTAGCGAGGAATAAAATTGCGGTCCCGTCAGAGTTTTATAATCGAGTTTTATGTAGGTTTCATGGCCCATGATAACAGAGCCGATTTTTTGGTCCGCGGTATGTCGTACAGCTTTCACGACCTCGGTTTTACAGATTCAGCCAGTTTGGTGTTTCGTTTTGGCTGCTTCTGATTCCGACGAGTCTACAGGCCCATTTCCAGCTAGGCATGCATTACATTAGCTGTCAAAGTACTTGGCTTTTTCGCCACATCCCGGACCGATACTGAAGGATGGCGCTGTTGATTGTAGGGTCAGCGGGACCGGGTTTTCTACCCCGTCTCGGGGAATCTACGAGAAAGCACTTTTGTTGATGCTTCCGTGATGCGGTTTGAACTGCTTTGACGCTCGCACCTTCTTCATTAGCCAGTTTTCTGATCGAAAGCTGACAGAGCACCGAAAACAATGACAACACCAGTTTAATTTGGATGTAAACAACAGGACGCAGCCGAAAGTTGGTTGAATATTGAGCTCATTTTGAGGTGACGGTTGATCATGAGTGTATTTATAGTTATCGGAACAGTCTGTATTAGAAACGCAGAAAATTCAATGTTTCTTTTTATCAGTGTAACTTCCTTTAACTTTGTCATTAACATAGCGAGGTATGTTGAAAATGAAAGCTTGGCTCTTTAAATAAAAGGATTCAATTGAGCCTGTATGAGAAAAAAAATATAAAAATCAGTGGGGTTGTGTACAAGACACGACCGGTTGACGTAGACTACGTTAAACCAAGTGATGCATTATAATGTCAGGGAAATTCTGTGTGGCTATTCCCGAGTAAAGTCTCACAGCATAATGATAGCAATTCGAAACTTTATTTTGATATCAACATCAAATTAATATCAAAATTTGATTTCACTTCACTATTGTCAAATTCGATATCACATTTAGTTTTTATCTTGCTGTAATCTTGCGTTCACTTTTCTTTGAGAAAGGTCGCTTTGCTTTCATTATCTGGACAGATTATCAACTAGAATACTCATTTTGCTATCAACAGGAAAAATGTACAGAAAATGGAGTTTTCAATCAGTGATAGCATGATCAGTTTTAAATTTGATAACAGGTATAAATTTTTACTATAAATTTTAATCTTTTAACCGTTAAAACTACCAAAACGATTGCAACCTGAGTAATCATAATGGGCAATTGCACAACATCATGGTGAGTTTTCAATTTGATCTTAAACTCTTCTCGGGTTATTAGCGTTAAAAGGGTTTCAATTATTCGTGCCGGTCGCTTACCCTTACCGATAGAAGCAGTTTAAGTCACAGTATGACGGGTGCGGCTCTTATGGGACATTAGACCAGCTTTTTGAAGCCAGTATGTAAGAAAATTCTATTGTACGCTCTTGAGATATTATTTGGTGGCCCTGAAAAGGGCCGTTTGGTTTTATGGAGTCAGTATGTGGGAAAATTCTCTTGTACACTCTTTATAACTCTTTGGTGGCCCTAAAAAGGGTCGTTTGTTTTATAAAGTCAGTGCGTGGAAAAATTCTCTTGTACACTTTTTATAACTCATTGGTGGCCCTGAAAAGGGCCTTTTGGTTTAAATGATGACACGGCCACGGTTGCACGTTTTGCGATGGACTATCTTTAAGGCCTAGAAGATAGTTGAGGATCTGTTAGGGAATATAAAATTATTAAATTAATGATAGTTTTGCTCATTCTTATAATCATAATCGCTTGACACTACGAAATGTTTATTCGTCGAAAATCAAAATCGGAGGACGGTGGTTCAAGAAAAATGTATAATATTGTAGGCATTGCAAACGGTGGTCACGAACGAAGGCCGAATCTTCATCACGACTGGTTGTTTGATCACAGTTCAAATCCAAGTCGAGATAAAGGTACTTCTTCATGAAATCAATGAAGGGAAGTTTCTCTGGCTTTGGAACAATGATGTTTAAATTGCCAGGCACAATAACAGGCATACTTTTCTGATGTATTTCACCAGGTTGCGTGCAATAAAATATTTTATCTGTTTGATTGTGAGACCTGGCAAAAACATATATAGTGTTGAACAATATATCAAACAAACAAACAAAGAAATCTAATTCTAAATCTCCGCAAGCGTTCCGGATCAAATCGGTTAGGCATTCTCACTTTCAGTATGTTTCTCAAAAAGTTTTTCTTCCTAGAGGTAGGACTCTATCCAACGCGAATCGTTAACACAACAGCACAACTGTTTATAACACACTACTAATTGGAATTTACAGAGAATTTTGGTTCATGTTCGACATCGAAAATGGTGTCCGTGATAGGGAATTTGTGTGCTTTAAAGTATGCGACGACGGGAAAACAAGTTTTTCTAATACCACTGGCTGCCAATCGACAATTTGAAACGAAAATCCCAATTAAACAAACTCTCAAGCTGAGAATATTAAATTGAAAGTAGCAAAGATGGATTTGTATCTGGTAGGATTTTTGAGTGAAAATAAATCAAAGCACCGGCAGGCTTTATTGATTCATCGCGGATTGCGCCAACCAGCTAGGAAAAAATTTTCACCGACGGAGAATTGTCCTGCTCGCCTTTCATCTCCATGCTCTCCCGCAAACAGTAGCGTTTTTGCAGTCGTGACGAACAAATCGGCACTAGATTAAATGACGCACAAACCGAACGAAATAATAATTTAATTCGTATATAAACAACTCTCTGAACTGGATTGGTTGTCCTCAAAAGGAAGATAGCCAAAATCATACCAATCCGCAAACCCGGGAAAGATCCAACATCGCCTTCAAGCTATAGACCAATAAGCCTCCTCTCAGCGCTGAGCAAATTGTTTGAGAAACTTATCCTGAATCGTTTGCTTAAGTTTATCGAGAAACAGAACATTATCCTTCCGGAACAGTTTGGGTTCAGAAAGGGGCATTCCACCACTCACCAACTAGTGCGGGTGATGAATAACATTCGAAGTAACAAAGCTGTATCCAAGTCCACAGCCATGGCATTGTTAGACGTTGAAAAAGCGTTTGACAATTTCTGGCATGGCGGGCTAGTATTCAAGCTTTGTAACTTCAACTTTCCTTTGCATCTTGTGAAAACCACCCGTAACTACCTTCAACAAAGGTCGTTTAGGGTATCGTTGAATGGTTGTCTTTCAGATACGTTTCCAATCCCAGCAGGAGTGCCGCAAGGAAGCCTGCTGGGCCCCGTTCTATATAGTAAATACACTTCCGACATTCCTCGTCTTGATGAAGGATGCGTGTTTTTCCTGTTCGCAGATGATACCGCAATTACCGTCAAGGGAAGGATGCCTCGCGAAATAACAAACAAACTTCAACGATGCCTTAACACCTTTGCTGATTATGCGAAGACATGGAAAATCAAGATCAATGCCTCCAAAACCCAAACAATAATGTTCCTCCATAGGCAATCTGTCAAACTAAAATCAGCTCCCGCTTGTACTGTGGTTATTGATTACACAAGGGTTGAGTGGTCTGCCGAAGTTACTTATCTAGGACTATTATTTGACGAAAAACTTCTCTTCGGATCGCATGTTGAAAGAACGTTAGTTAAGTGTTCCGCTTTAGTTAGAAGTTTATATCCTCTGATTTGTCGCAGATCCCGGCTCTCAGGGGTTAATAAATTGGCTGTCTACAATCAAATCATAGCACCTGCAATTTTCTATGCAGCTCCGGTGTGGGAATCATGTGCACAGACTCACAGGAACAAATTGCAAGTCGCGCAGAATAAAACGCTGAGGATGACCCTTGATCGCCCATTTGACACCAGGACATCTGACCTACACTTGGAGGCGAACATTCCAAAAATAGATTTGAAAATTGCTGAAATTAGGAACAAATTTGTACAGAAATCCATCATTTCAGAACATGACCTGATAAACATTTTGTATATATTAGGTTAGTTGTAAATAGTAGATTAGGTTAGCTGTTGGTATAGCTAAGCTGTAGTTGTAAGTAGGTAGTTATTTCAATTTCTTATTTTTAAACCACCAAGGTGGCTTCTCTCAGAACAAGTCGTGTAGGACTAGAATACTAAAATACCATTATCAAATTTAAACAAAAGCACCAAAGCTGAAAAGAGAAACCTGTGTCAATTGAAAATTTAATAACGAAATTAAGCACCAAATAATGAAAAATAAACATTCATTTATCATCATTAGTGGGGTGCACCAACCAGCTGGGTAAAATTTTCCCGACGACTCGCCCTCCATGGAGTCGTTTTTGCAGTTGCGGCGAACGAATCGGCACCATGATACGCATAAACCAAACGAAATAAAAGTTTAGTTCTTGTATAAACAACTCTTTTAAATAAATTGGTTGCCCTCAAAAGGACAGATTATCAATTTATGGATTGTGCCAACCAGCTGGGTAAAACTTTTACCGACGGCTCGCCCTCCAATTTAAAATTAATTCTTTAATAAACAACTCTTTTATTTTAATTAATTGTCCTCAAAAGGACAGATTATTTCCGCCTACTGCTGCTTGCCCCCAAGGACGCTTTCCCCCAAACAGCAGCGTTTTCGAAGTCGCTGCGAAACAATCGACACGATGAGGTAAGATGGCGGTTAGCACACGCGATTGTGCGCCCCCATAATCCGCCATTTTACCTCATCGCGAAGATCGCTGTTTGAAAAAATCCAGCCTCTTAAAACACCCAGATTCCATTTGCATGGTTAGTTCTCGAGTTATACCAAACCAAATTTGGTTCCAGTTGCTTCTTTGGTTCTCGAGTTACGCAGAAATTTATTTTTCATTTGTATTGGAACCTTCTTCGGCCCCAAAAACCCCAGCACACAAATTTTCACGCCGATCGGTTCAGTAATCCCCGAGTCTATAAGGTTCAGACAGACAGACAGGCAGACAGAAATTCATTTTTATATATATAAATAGATCTCAACGCTTTCAATTGAACTTAACATTTGGTACGGTACTTCAGTTTAAGAGCTTCAATATGACCTCATTGTAAAAATTCCCGATTGTTTACCCCTCAATCTTTTGTATTTCAAAACAAAGCTAAGATATTTGTTTCTCAACTTTGAAAGACCAACGTTTGGCCACTAAGCGCTTTTTAATGTGTTGTTGGCCAAATGGAATCAGTGGGCCAAGTTTACCACCTTAAATGGCTGTTAAACGATTAACAAAATCTTAAAAATTTGTAACTCCACATTCGATGCATCATAAATAAATCCGGAATCCATCCATTTTTCTTTATTGTTTCTAAGGATCCGTTTGAAAAATCGGGCTGAAATGCTAGTTGTGCTTAGTAGGCCGAGAACCGGGTCAGAAACCCTGCATCGTTAATCTCATCTTTTACCATCTTAAATTGATGACTTGTGGCAGTGAACGGTAATAGAATCGGAAAGCTTCAACCCTACGAGCGATGATTGGTGGGACGGTAAAAGGAAAAATCAGTACCAATTGTAACATCGCTGTCCTTCCCTAACCATTCGTCATCTGTCGTCGTCAACAAGTACTAGAAAAAGTCATTTGTCAACTCATTCCATTGCACCATTATTTTCAGAGTCTGAAACATGAGTCAAACGGCTGCCATCACCAGCCAACTGGCTGCCACGAAGATAGCCGACACCGAGAAGAAGCAGCAGGAAAACAAGCCAGAGGCGCTGAAAAACTCCACCGAAATGATGAGTAATGGGGGCACCGCTGAACAAGAGCAAGAATTCGTCGATCCCTTTTGCAACGCTGATAATCCTCAGATAATTACCTTTCAAGATGTTACTTCGGCGGCGTTCAAAATAAAGAAAGGCATCGAGTACACACCGTGCCCGGTAAGAAGAGAAAACTCATTGACAGTTCACCCATTTTCACCTGATCCATCTTTCGATGTTTTTTTTTTTTTGAACGACTGTTTGAGATTCTTGATAAATGAAGCACTAATCAACACTAATTGACGTTTTTATTGAAATTCTTTTTTTCTTTTCAATTTGCCAGAGATCACACCTTTCGGAAATGGTAGATATGGACATTCACCTGAAAAAAGAGTTCCTGCAGTTTACTGGCAGCTTCAAGGAACGCGGTGCCCGATATGCTTTAATAATGCTGACCGACGAGCAGAAGAAGAAGGGAGTTATTTCAGCGTCTCTTGGCAACCATGCTCAGGTACGGAATATATTCTGGTAGATCCTAGAAAGGAGTACATCTTTATATGTTTAGGAAGGAACATGGCCATATGTTTATGGGTAGGCGGCCTAAGGGGGTATGATGTTTCTTCATAAATAATGTTGTTTTGCTGCAGGGTTGATATGATGTGAAAGCTTCTTGATTCCGGTAAATGTGCTATCCGCAAAATATATTGTATGTGTCTATATCAGTGGAGCAATTTCAGGCCAAATAGCACAAAATAAAAGGAGTTTTAAATTCTAGTTCTGATTTCTTTTTTAATTCATTACATGGTTGCTTTTCGTCTTCCATTTGTTTATTTTTTTTAACAAGAAAGCGATTGCATGAGGAAATCACATCTGTAGAGTGGAAATTTTCTCATCCTCTCAAGTGAAAGCGGTACAGCCGAATACTGATAGAATCCAAAAATAGCCTCAAGTATAGGAGATTTGCATTATCACTTCGAATTTTTTAAGGCACGAATCTCAGAAGCCATCTACATTACGTGCATGCAATTCAAATCTGAATGTGAAAGCACCTGAAGTCCTTGCTAATGGTTCTCCTTGCAAATGTTTGTGATTACCCAAAACACCGGACGGTTTTCGTAATTTCTGATTTGTCAGAAATGCATTTCGGGGTAGCAACAGGAGGATCTGGAACTCGATCTGGAACTTGATCTACTGTGCTTTCTATGCCGAGTTAATTAAACAGCGCATTAGGCGCATTGATCTGAACGACCCAGTTCTGACTACTGCATCGAGCGTTGACCCCGAGAAGCTGCACACTTTGAAAAACTTCTACGTGATTTTTAAACTTTATCCGATTTTCTATGAAAGCGGTTTGAAACAGGCCATCTAAAATGAGTATCGTGATCTGAGGACGGCAATCATCTGTAAGGACATCAAGGTAGAAGAATCGGATGACTTGTTAAATAAAACTGCTGTGTTTCAAACGAGCAGATGGGAAGCAAGCATTTCCCTTGCAAAGAAAGTTCTCTACGTACCTCTACTAATTCTGGCACTTTTAATTTCCTAAAGAAAGAATAACCACTTTGCTGTAGTGTGATATAGGGCTATCTATAAATACACCTAAGCTCTATTGAAAACACCGTTGTGTATCGGCTAATTTCAATAAATGTGTTCCGATGAGGATGTAATTGCTCAATTTTGCATTCAACTCAAAAGCAATACAACAAAAAAAAGAAGTGCAAAAGCATTCAGGCACCTGAACAGTTTTCATTCTACTTTTGCAACACAAAGTTTGAAGCAAAGATCTTTTCAAAGATTTTCTGCAGTTAAACACAGATAAACAAGTTTTTTTAGGCATACATTAAAGATGGGGACGAAAAATAATGTGGCAACCATGCCCAAAAGCGGAAATGCTCATCGAGCTCAAGAGAGATCCTGCGGCCATAGTTCCACTTTTAAGGAGCTGGTTGAACAATAGCTGGGCAGCCAGGTGAACGTTAGAGTTCTGTTTCAGAAGCAGTGCTATAGATAGTTATTTCAATTTAGTTTGGTTGTTTAACTATAACTTATTCCAGAAGTTAAATTTTACAATGAAATTGTTGCTTTAGTCGAATTCTACAACTTTTTGCCACAGTGCATTGCCATAATTGCCTTAACGAAACTGTTATATGCTCTGTAACATTCAGTGGATGATGTTAAAGTTAGAGTGGATTGTAAAAAGTGGATGAAAATAATCAAGCACAACAATTTCCTCATAAATGATATTTTGAAAATCAACTTCTGGGACGACTACCCAAGTAACCACGAGGCTGTACTAGCATGCATATATAGGGCATATGTATTACGTCTAGTGCATCATTGAAGTTGGATTAAAGCTGAAAAGGGCCCCACTAAGATCGGACTAATGCTATATCTTTTGTAATGCCATAAGACATTGCTAAAGTAGCATTATTGCATTGGTAATGCATCACTACATTCATAAGCTAATTTAACGCTTCATTTCTTGACAACTGTTGAATTGATGCGATCTCACATTACCGATGTTAATTTTGGGTTGAAGAAGTGCAATAATATAATGCTTGTGGTTACTTAAGTAGTTTGTCAAATGAATGTCATTGAGTCGAAATGACTATTTATAGCACTGATCAGGAGACCGTGGTTGAATGTAGGAATCTGGACGAGATCACAATAGAAGATGATTTACGGAGTGCGGAGTTACCTGACACAGTTTCTGTATGGACATATTTACTCCAAGAGGAACCTACATAGTTTTGGAAATGCATTATCACTTTCTGTCAGAAATGCGCAAATACGGAGGAGACGCCGGAGCAAGTGGTCTTCGAATATTCTAGATTCTTGTTGAAGAGATGTGTCGAGAGGAGAATTCTTGGATTGCAAACAAAACCATCTCATTAATACTCTCAGTGCTGCAGCATAACTGGATAGATGATCAGCGAGCTAACAATGGACAATGGAGTACAAGCAGCTAGGGTAAAGACGGGAAAAACAGGGGTTTTTATGAGTAGGGTTGGTTTGACCATCCCCACATACCTGATTATCTTCTCAAGCTTCTTAAAGCAGATTATGATCACGTTATGAACAGGGTAATGAAAGCTCGCAAGTTATTAGCAGATTTTTCACCAGTAAGAGAGAACACACAGACAAGAATATTCGTGGACAAAATACCATACCATCTCTCATTGTTCAGTCAAAGAAGGGCAGAGACCATCCCAAAGGTGGTTTACCTTGGGATTGGATAATAAGTTTGAAACCCAAGGGATATATTCGCAAATACATATAACTACATCATTAAACGAATCATGTAAGCTAACCTATCATTTGTTATTTTTGTCTTATTTTTAGGGACTTAGTTACCATGGTTGGAAACTGGGCATTTCCGTGACTGTTGTCATGCCCTGCAAGGCATCTCTCATGAAAATACAGAAATGCCGCAACTATCATGCTAACGTTGTAGTTAAGGTAAGTGGTAATGAAATGCATGTAAGATTTTGTTGAATGATTAAGAATTCGATTATTAATTTGTTTGTTTTCATTGTCAAAAAGCATTTAGATGTTTTTGTTTTCAATAGCTTTTTCCTATAAATTCTGATGAACAATATTCTGTTTCTTATTGTATAATTTTATTTTTACTAACTTATGTTAAACTTATAAAATACTAAATATATTCATTTGGTTTACCAATGAACCAAATTCAACTACGTAAAAAAACTTTGTATTGCATTAGGAAAAGGGTAAAAATTAAAGTCATTTGGCATTCGATAGAATTCATCATGCCTTCATTGGTTCACTGGAGCCTAGTTAAAAAAAATGATAAAGTTAAAGATGGAACCGTAAGCGTCATATTTTTAACGCAGGACTACGTTTCTCACATATTTTTTTCAATGAAACGACACCTGAACAAGTATTTTGTTTCGAATTATTCTTCTTCATGCTGGTCTGACGTGATTTCCAGCCATTACATCACCGCCACAGCCTGCTTCTAAGAGCTCGTGATTGTTAGCTTAAGTTAGGAAGATGTGATGCGACGAATAATGATAGGCTCAAGCGGCTTGGCTGCGCTATCGACATTGATATCGTAACACGCAATTGTGAGACGATAGTGGAAACATGTACAGACTCAAGGCCGAAGGTAGCAGAACTTGTCATAAATGCGACTAAAATAAAATAAATTAGATCGAGAGTTTTATGAGATGCCACTATTAGCCTCCCATCAGAGTTCAGATTTACGGTGATGAAATCGATTTGGAAGACGAATACGACAATTACGAGAATCTTTGGTCATTGGTGACCACCGAAATGAACACCAGTACAGAGATGCTAAGATGCATTATGACTGGAATTTGTGCCTACTTTGAACTCCGAAGGACGCTCCGATTGAACAGAGTTCACTGCCCTGACCCTGTTCACTTACCATCTACAACATCAAGGTTTTCAATTATTAACTCTTATGTATTCGACAAAAAAAACACCTTTAAGTATTCGATACAGAACCCGGGTTCCCACCAAATTCAAATTGTAGCTCTGAGAGTTATTGACCGATGTGTTTTTTTTTTGCATCGTTAGATTCAAAAACTAAATTCAACTGTTCAACTCAACTTGCTTTATGTATATTATCGGCAATGTCCGTTTCAAGTCCTTTGGTTCCCGTAAATCTGGGTTTTCGGGGCTGTGGACCAGATCGGAGACACTATTTGCGAATATCAATTGAATTTCCTGGAATGAATGTCACAAGCTTTGGAAAAATTCCTTGAAACCATTTCTATTCAGTTGTTGGCCATATGCCGACTTTTTCCTGGATCGGCCATTCTGTAACAGGTTCCCGTGTGGCCTAGATTGGGTATGAACATATTTAGAAACAAACCCTGACAATATGGGTATCAAAATTCATGAAACTTTGCCATTAGGATATTTCTTAACGTTTTGTGGCCATCTGATGATTTGTCCTCGGACTGGTTATTCCAGACCAGACTCCTGTGGTCCCTCGAGTGTCCATGAAAAAACTTAGAAGTAAACCCTGGCCAAATGGGTATCAAAATTCATCAAATTTCTTCAGAAGACTATTTTTAATGTTTTGCGGCCATCTCGTAGTTTGTCTTCGGAACGGTCACATCGGAACAGATTCCTGTGGGGCCTCGAATGGCCATAAAAAAAACTAGCCACAAAATGTTGAGAAATATTCTACTGAAGAAATTTCATGAATTGTGATACCTATGCTGCCAAGGTTTCCTTCTGAAAATATTCATGGCCACTCGAAACCCTACAGGAACCTGTTTTGAAATGATAGGCCCGAGGACAATTCATCAAATGGCCACAAAACGTTGAGAAATATTCTACTGGAAAAAATCATGAATTATGATATCCATATTGTTCGGGATTCCTTCTGCAAAAGATCATGGGCACTCAAGGCCCCACGGGGACGTATTACCGAATGGCCGCACTGGAGACAAGTGGAATAGAAATAGTTTGTAGAAATTAATCCAAAGAATTTGACATCCCTTCCCGAAAATTCAATTGATGTTCCCAAATAGTGTCTCATTACTTGACCACAGCCCCGTAAAATGGATTTGCGGAAACCAGATGAATTCAAATGGTCATTGCCGATAATGTTCCTAAATCTAATTAGTTTTTGAATCAAACGGTGCTAAAATAATTAAAATCGGTCAATAATTGTCAGAACAACAATCATTTAAATTAAGTGGGTACCCGGGTACCCTGTCGAACACAAAAGGGCAAAAAAAAAATCAAAGTCCCTTCCTTTGGTTCCCCTTGCAACTATAAAAAATGTTTTATTTTTTTTGTAAAAAATTAAAAACTAGTAAAACTAAGATATTAAATATTTAAAATAAGCTATGAAATTTTGTAATATTAAACCTGAAAAGGTACCCGGGTACCCTGTCAAACACAAAAGGGTTAACGTCTTTTGTCTGATTCGTCAATATTCCTAATGCAAATTTCCAAATATGACGTCAATCCAAACGCGCGGCGACGGTATTGATTGTTAACTTAACGAGTTATGGTTCGATTGGTAGTGATATGGTCATGAAAGATACATTTTGCTCGGTGATGAAAATGCTAAGCTGCAAATACCTTGCCAGATCATAAACTTTCTTGCAAAATAATCAGCACAACGAATTTGATCTTGCTAGGGACAACACCTCGACCAGTGGATTTACAGAACATTTGTGTGAAAAGCTGCCAATAGTCCATTCCCATGAAGGTTTCGTCTTTCATGAGGATCCATCCCTTCAGAGAACTTCATAAAAGTTCTTCAGAGAACTTCAGGAAAAAAATTCAGAGAACTTCAGAGAAATTCTGCCGAGTACTTCAGAGAACTTTAGGGAAGTTCTTCAGCGAACTGCAGGAACGTCTTTTATGTAAGTTCTTCAGAGAACTTCAAGGAAGTTTTGCAGAGAACTTTATTCAACAACTTTCGGGTAGGTCCTTCATGGAAGTTCTTCAGTGAACTTGAGGAGAGGTCTGCAGAGAAAGTCAGGGAAATATTTTGGAAAACTTCAGGGAAGTTCTTTAGAGAATTTTAGGAAAGTTTTGCAAAAACTTTCAGGGCTGTTCTTCAGAGAACTTCATGGCAATTCTTCAGTAAACTTCATGGAAGATCTTCAGAGAACTTTTTAAAAGAACTTCAGAGAAGTTCTGCAGAGAACTTCAAGCAAGTTTTTCAGAGAACTTCGGCGAAATTCTTCGAAGAACTTCAGAGAAGTTCTTCACAAAACTTCGTACTTTGTAAGAACCTCGTTGTATAACATCCGGGTTCATCTTCTGGTCAGTAGAAGCTGCATCATCCTGTTTGGATGCCCACTAACCTGAAAGATCGGAGTCCTTCTAGCTGATGAATTCCGACGAAAATCCGATGTAGCTTTGGGTGGCATTGAATTTCTTGGCGATAACGGGTGGCATCTAAAATTTTAGAATTTCATATAAAAGCTGCCATAATAGACAAACATACTTGAAGAAGTTCTTATTTATTAAAATTAAAGGTACATTGTTGACCAAAAATTTGAAAACGGTCCGTAATCGGATGTTCGGCTAAACTTTCGTTTTATGTCGGAACAGGAGCATTGAACGGTTTTCATATCAACTTTATGAATGCATCTCTTGATTCTACCAATTAACTGTTGACAATTCGGGGACGTCCAGTTATTTGTGTACACCAAGGAGCTCAAATTTCTTGACACTGAGACAGATTTTTCGGGTTATGTTTTTTGGTACAAATGGGATCGATGTTATAATGCGTATTCAGGAACGATTGTGTTTATTTAACGAAATGCGATGACGGTTTATCCGGTCAAAATTATTGCCTATCTGCATGATGTTTTGGTGAAAACCTGATATAAATTTTCTCCAAACATTCTTTCTGGTACGCATCTTGATTGATAGAAAACTAGAGGTCTTGACTCTTGGCTTAAAAATACCTCTCTCAGAAATGGAAATTTACAGCATAACTTTCTGCTCAAACAGGTCTTACTTGGTGAATCGCTCAGTACGGGTTAAGATTGGCACGTCGGAGTCGGAAGCTTTCACAAATAATTCGGGAGTTCCGCAAGGCAGCAACTTTGGTCCACTGTTCTTCTCGATCTTCATAAACGATGCCATCTTGCTATCCCCACCAGGGTCCCGCCTCTTCTACGCAGATGATTCAAAAATTTACAAAACTATAAAAAGTCTATCAGACTGTTGCGACTTGCAGCATATGTTGCGTATTTTCGCCGATTGGTGCTCAAGGAATCTGATGGGCTTAAGCATCGAAAAATGCAACATAATATCATATCACCGGAAAAACGCACCAATCATCTTCGACTATGTCCTCTCCGGGCAATCGCTCACTCGCGTTCAACACATCAAGGATCTCGGTGTTATTTTGGATAATGGAATGACATTCAGATTTCACTACAACGACATTGTGTCCAGAGCCAATCGTCAACTGGGCTTTATTTTTAAAATTGCTGACGAGTTTCGTTACCCGCTCTGCTTCAGGTCACTTTATTGCTCACTTGTACGTTCCATACTGGAATCATGCGCTATTGTATGGTGCCCTTTCCAGGCCATATGGATCGCCAGAATCGAAGCAGTTCAACGAAAGTTCGTAAGATACGCTCTTCGCTTTCTCAGGTGGCGTGATCCTACGAACCTGCCTCCGTATGAAGAGCGTTGCCGTCTGCTTAATATCGAGCCACTTGAGGTGAGACTAAAGGCCGCTCAGGCTTTGTTTGCTGGGAAGCTGCTCAGGGGTGAAATTGACTGTCCGGCACTGTTGTTACAGTTAAATTTGTACGCTCCCCAAAGACCTCTTCGTCAACGTGTATTTTTGCATCTTGAGCCACAGAACACCAACTATGCACTCCACGAACCAATTCGAGAAATCAGCCAGCGTTTCAACGAGCGTTTCAATTTGTTCGACTTCAACTTATCTGCTGACGTGTTTCGTCATCGGCTACTTGACTCTTTCCGTACTTCTGGCCGTAACCGAGTAATTTAAGTTTTTTATGCATTTAGACATTTGTTGTCAGTTGAATTATTGTGATAAATAAAATAAAATAAAATATGTTTAAATTTATATTTTATGTTCGGAGAGGCAGTTAAACTATCCATGGAATGGTATTGAAATTTTCCGAGAACGTACGACTTCGAAAGAGGAAAGTTCTTTCGTCGCCCTTATCAATACATTGTGCGTAATTATTGTCTTCTTTCGGCAAATTAATTCCAACTCTTTTCAATGTTTTTCAGATGTACTGGTGAGAACAGTTTAACGGTATGGCTCAGTGAATTCTTGTTGTTGAATGCTAAGAAAATGACGTTGTTTTGCGTCCATAATTCTGGCTGGTCTTCAACTACCTTGCTTGCTTTTCGCTTTTAAAGTATTATACACTTAAATACTTTACAACGCGTTCGTGAAATGCTTCTTGTTTGATCAAAACTAAGCAAGCATAGACAAAACAAAAAAAGAGCAGAAAGAGAGCTAACACGAACACACTCTCATTTCTCTGTGAGCTGGTTTGTTTCTAGGCATAGGGGCCTCGATCAAGTTCTTAAATTTTAGTTGCCACCTGTTATCATTATCCGACAAACCTGGATTAGCCATAGTCGTTCTCAACAACCTTCAAATGCAACTCCGATCCTTAGTTTCACTACAACGCTTGCTATGATCCTACCAATCGACTGTATGACATTCACGGAAATGCTTGGAAGGCTGCACACGGACAAGCCAATTTCAACTACTTCGCTTGGTCACGTCGAATTTTCAAAGGAGATGTCCAAAATTAATGTTCGGTTCACGGCTTCCATCAAGTATCACTTCTTTAAAACTGTATAAATCGTGACAAACTTTTCAGTACTGAAAACAGAATTAATTCAAAACAAACTCTTGCCAAATTAATCCAGATCCGACTCCTACACTCAGCAAAATAAGCTTTCGATATGCATAAGATTGCATTATTATTATTATTTGCTATATCAATTCAGTATGAAATTCATAATTTTATGTTATGAAATAAAATGTTGAACAAATAAAAATATGAAGAAACGAAACCTGGATTCAAACCTTGAACGTAGAGGCTACGGTTTCATTGACTTGCCCACTAGTATATATCAACCCTTGTAATCAGGAAAACATAAAGGCGTACAAGAGTCATGTGAAACAAAATCTTTTCACAAGTCAGCCTGATGGAATTTCAAAGCCTTGAACCTTATGGAATTTTTAAGTTTATTTGCCTGAGTGTACGTGTACTGCAGTGAACTGAACAGTGCATCCAGATATTAAATTATTCAAGTCTTACTTAAAGAAATATTTCGGAAGTCTATTTTCTTGTCAGTTGCAATGTGAAAACTATTGTAAAAAAACAGATGTAGGCCTAAAAAAATATAGTCGAACGGTGCATAAAATTGCTGGAGTAGTTTTCTAGAATTGTTTTCAGTTGAAAATTTTATTAATTTTGTGTCGCATCTAGCATAAATATTATCACCACAACTGAGACGTTACCACACGTTTCATCAATATAGACAATTCATAATACTTTATTCAAATTTTTGTCACTTCGTTTTATTTTCGGAGGCTGCCTTATTGAACTAGTATAGTAAATCAGATAAATGAATCATTTGGCAATCAAATTATCTAATTTTTTTCACGCTCGCAAAACAGGATTCTCCCCACATCCAGAAAACGATGGATCGATAAATTATTAATCAAATTTGTCGGATTTATCACATGCCAAATGACTGGCTTATTACTGTTTCCGGTTCGAAGGATCCGATTTATCATTGAGGCTGAACAGAAAAACAGATTATCTTGGCGTGTTATCATAAATGCTGAAACTCATTAGCAGTCGCTTGTAAATAATTACTAATTTACGTCAGCAGCCAGCTTTGAAAGATTGGATCGAAATCGTGGTGCCCATTAACAATGTTAGCTCCACTAATAGAAACTCCATTTTTGTTCTATCGCTAATGCCTTTGTCTTGAGCGAAGGCACCAGGTGTTTTATGGAAAGGAGCGGATTGCTCGTACTTCTCTGCGTTTGAGCAAGCATTAGATGGAGTAAGTGCTTTATGATTAGCGGGAAGCCTTGCCGTAAACTTTTATTTGCAGAATTAATGATATATGCCACATTGGCTTGGTTACGCATAGAAACGAGTTTACACATGCTTAGTATGTGATAGAGATATAAGCTAGGATAGTAGCAGATGGAGCTATTGCCAAAGTGTATGTCAACAAAATATTCCAAAAATTGCCTTTGAATCTGGAATGCTCTGTACCCATATTGAGATTGTTTCCCGTTCCGACTTCGCTTACAGGGGGTTGATATGGGTGAGGCAAAAAAGATTGCCCTTAAAATGGCTCACGATACTGGACTGACGTACATCAACGGGTACGACCACCCACACATCATGGCAGGTCAGGGCACAATAGGACTGGAAATTGTGGAACAAGTGAGCGACATTGACGCTGTGGTTGTGCCGGTCGGAGGAGGTGGTCTCATCGCTGGAGTTGCTACTGCCATTAAGAGCCTGAGCCCCCAAACCAAAATCATTGTAGGTTTGCCATAGCTTGATCACAATGAATACGCGTCAATGACTAAAATTGTAATGATTGTAACTTTCAGGGTGTGGAGTCGGAAAAGTGTCCCAGTTTCACAAAAGCATTGGAAAACAAAGCACCGATATACACTCCTAACAATGCAACGTTAGCCGATGGTTTGGCGGTACCACAAGTTGGTTATAATGCATTCGCCACGACCGTTCCCTTGTTGGACAAAATGATAGTGGTAAAGGAAGAGTGGATTGCTCTGGCTATTTTGAGATTAGTTGAGTTGGAAAAATGTGTTGTCGAGGGTGCTGGTGCTTCTGGATTGGCCGCCATTCTCGCTGGTCATTTGGACGAGTTCAAGGGGAAGAGGTAACAATTATTTTTCTCTTTATCGGGAATGCTTCTTCTGTTTGAGGCTAAAGCCATTTCTTCCATTTGTTTCAATAGAGTCGTTCTACTGGTATGTGGTGGAAACATTGACACCACTATTTTCGGACGATGCTTGGAGCGTGGCATGGCAGCAGAAGGTCGTTTGCAAAGGTAGGTTTCCTTCCTCTTTTTCCTATTTCAGCATACAAAGGATATTGCGGTATCAGAGCTTCATATTAACGAATGTCTCTTTTGCAGATTCACCGTGCGGGTCAGCGATGGCCCGGGAGGGGTGTCAAAGTTGTGCAACCTGTTGGCCAGTCTTGGCGTTTCGATTAAAGATATAATGCATGAACGTGCCTTTATTCGAGACGTGCATTCTGTTGAGGTAAGCGAAGTAAAAAATTTCAGACACATATTTCACAGCGCGATTTGCTCCATAGTGATAGATCCAAATGCAATTAATCGAGATCCGAATGTCAGTTTAGAACATTTGTCACGTGCTGAATCGACGAATCCAATCGTTGAGTTGTAAAGTTATTCGTGTTTAAAACAGTAAACAAAGAGAGAGCGGAGCATTAACGCTTATTATGACAAAACAGGGTTTTAACGGCAAACGTGGATATCACGCTTTTCAAGGGTTCTACAATAATCGTGGCTTTGACACGGATTTGCTTTGAAATATTAGTTTGAAGCGAATTCAGCGAGCATTTGGTATATAAAGTCCTACGCCTACTATACTGCAATAAGGTTTTTTTTTAAATCCATAAGGCCATGTTCTCAATCAAATGAGGTAAAAATTTGCAAAGTTTGGTTTTTTTGCGGCAATGGAAAGACATACCAAAAAAATGTTAGGGTGTTTTGATTGGATAAAATTTTGATTTTATTTCATTTTTTATAAAAGAGAAAAACTAAATGGCGCAGGCAATGTCACTTGGAGCTGGATGGTAGTTTTCCATCTGCGTGCATTGAGATACTCATACGTTTGCTGGAATCAAAAATTGTTTTCATTAGTCGATTCTACATTTAGCGGAGTCTGACGTTCTTTTTTTGTAATCGTGCACGCAATTTTGAAAAATATCGTTTCGAGAAAAACGTGTTTGAAATTTGAGGAACAGAACAGGCGGCCATGACACTGCTTCGAGCAATATGCTGTAGAATATTATGTACTACCCGGGTCAAAAAAGTCTTAAAAAAATCGATTTTTCCAACATTTTGAATGAGAACCTGGCCTTAAGAAATGTAATCAGACTATCGATCATCCCAATGCATAAAAATTAACATCATTAAAGTTACTATTATTTGTGTCTGCTTCTGAACTGGAAGCGGTAACTTTTTTCGATACGAACCCGTGGTAGCCTAGTTGTCATTTACTGATATTGTACAGCTGCCTTTTGTTCATTGCACGCGGATTGATCGTTTTTGTAGTTGCTTTACGAGCAAAATCTGTAATACACAGAATATCGAAAAATTCAAACTCAGCAATGTGTGTATCTTATCATAAATCCGAGTCCTAACGACCATCAACTTGCCAATTCATTCTTATTTTTAATGAAAAATATTCAAATATGCAGTAAAGGAGTTAAGGAGTGGTCGGTTTTCAAACGTTTGAACAGAAATTGGTTTGAGAAACTCTTAGTTTTTCTCTGGTAAAAGTTAAATTAAGATTTAAAACTTGAGACTGGTGGAAACCGAAAGAAGAAAATTAATTTCGTGCGTGCAAAGGTACATTTTATATGTGTTCCTATTTATTGGTCCAATGTTACAAAAAAGTCTGGTTGACTGTTAGTTTCTGAGAAAGTCTAGCTATTTATTATACTCCAAGTAACCTTACGAAAGAGCCATTTTTATACTCGCAAAGTAATTTACATTCTTGGCTTGCATATGCATTAGATGAGTCCGTTCTATTTTAATAATACTTTCTGAAAAGTTTTCCAATCGTAAGATCCACAACCACGCTTACTGTGATCCTTCCAAACAATAGTTTTCCGTTTACAAAAACATTCAACGACAGTGTGCACGAAAGATTTTGCTAAAGTCAACGATTTCGCATTTTTTTTTTCCTGAAGCCTTGGATTTTCAACGCACGAAATTAATTTTCTTCTTTCGGCTTCCACCAGTCTCAAGTTTTAAATCTTAATTTAACTTTTACCAAAGAAAAACTAAGAGCTTCTCAAACCAATTTCTGTTCAAACGTTTGAAAACCGACCACTAGGAATGCTGTGAAAAAAAAAATAGTAGTGTATAGGATGCGGCAAAAAATAATGCGAAAATTTGTTCTATATCTTTCAAATCCCATTTTCAACTGATTCAAGCAATATCAGCGAGTGCGCTTATCTTTATAAAGTCAAATTAAACAAATTTATTTAATGTGTCCTCCATTTTTATTAACAACATCCTCGAACCGACGCCGGAGGCCAGAGCATGTCTTTCGGACGTAGTCCTCCGACATTGACTGCCATGGGCGTGTTATGGTTGACTTCAGGGTTTTCACACTAGGGTGTGATGTTTTGCAGGCTCGTGCTTCAACATATGCCCAAATCAAATAATCCAACGGATTAAGATCTGGACTGCTAGGGGGCTACAAATCCTTCGGCCAAAACTTCGATTAAGTTCGATTGGACGTGTGACACGGCGCTCCATCCTTCTGTAGGACAACGTTTTGGTCCTCGGATAAGTTGACCTTCACCCAGGGAAGCACTTGTTTTTTTTTTCAAATACCGATACACACTTCGGTTTTGATTTTAACTCCAGCATCAATGAAAACAGGCGGCATTTTCAAACCGTTGGAAGCTTTTCGTCGGAGAACAGGATTATCATTTTTTCCGTCTTCAACAAGGAAAGCAATCACTCGTAGTTCCTTGACCCGGTCTGTAATCAAGTGGCTCTGGAAGATACATGCAGGTCTTCTTTGATGATTCTCCGCATGGATTTCTCCGAAATATTGGCTTCCTTTGCAAGTTTTCTTTCGCGAACGGCCATGGGTTTGGAATTGCAGGATAGAAGGAAGTAGTGGTAGTAGTGGCCCTGTAGATTCTTAGATTACAAAGAATGTCATAGCTAAATTCAACCGCCTTCCAATGCAGTATGTTGCTAGCAAATCGAAGGTGTCGATCTGTTTTGTCCAGAAAACCATGAAACAATCTAGACTACAAAAATACAAAATATCGCTGATTAAACCCATACCGGAAGCTCTACACGCAGTTGCTGCCACTTGGCATCCGGACAACGTAATCTACATTAAAGTCAACTTCCATTCACTAGGTGAATACAAAGCAACACCATGCTGGAAGTGGCTGGGTTCGACTCCCGGTCTGGTCTAGGAATTTTCGTATAGGAAAATTTCTCGAGTCCCTGGGCTTAGGGTATGATTGTACCTACCTTACAACCATACTATTGCGAAAATGGTACCTGGCACCGAAAGCTCTTAATTAATAACTGTTGAAGTACAATCTAGAGCTCTAAGTTGAGAGCAAACAATAGGCTTATTGTGGAAGCAATAAGCTTGAAATGCTAGAGAAAGAAGAATAAGAAGACTTTTAATATGTCGTGGCCAAATCGCCAAAGAAAATGTAAAAATTTGTCAAGAAATTCCTAATCTGGCCACAGCCGATCTTCGTTTCTGGTAAAATTAACGCTCCCTTCAAACCTTCTGGAACTATAAATGGTGAAAGATGTTAGAAAGAGTGTCTCCAAAAGCGACTCTTGCCATGCCTGAAAAATATCAAAGGTTCTGCTCTATTTTAACCTAATCTCTATTAACGTCTTTTTAAACTCCACGTATGCTGTAGACGTTTTAGTTCATCCAAGACGGCATAAGGACCGCAAGCCTCTGTGCGCGATAGCGATCTCACCATTCCCTCTTTTTCCATTTTCCGCTCTATTCCTTTTAGTCATCATTGACCCTGTTTACAGACCACCTAGAGGTCGGTGCCTGTGGTCAGTAGTCACTGTTTTTTTTTAATTCCGCCTCTATTCGCTGGCATATATTTTATTGTATAAGTCAAGCGCCCTTAGGTACTTCAGTGCAGATAACTCTGTACTACGCCCTCGCAGGGTACTCCATTATATGATGAATGACATCTAACTCCGCTCCGCATCCTTGCCAGTAGGCCTTACTGCCCTTAAAACGAGGTCCGTGAGTGAGTCAAGTATGTCCTATCCATAGCAGAGTCAGAATCTTCTGATTTCGAAGATAGGGCATATCTTTCCTTATAGCACTTGTTGCCATTCAGTTGAGATAACATAAATATGACTTGTTACTAGTTACAAGTTTCTAAAACTAATAATGATCGTAGTGTGCTACTTGGGTTCCCATCATTGTATCGTATTATTGATGCGACGTAGGAACGCATCACGATTGTGATATCAAGATTCATCCAACGTGCATCGGGAGGTCCACTTCACCCAGCGGGTAACGTTGCAATAGGGTCTAGGTATAACCTCCAGTTGAGCATGATGACTCTGGTTTGCTAGTTTATCAGCAGCCTTATTACCAGGTGTACCTGCATGTCTAGGTACGCAGCCAGTGTCCTCTGACCTCTAACAGCCAGTGTCCATGCTTAAGGGTAGATAGACTACTCGAAGTGTCGGAGAAAACAGCAGTCTGAGTCCTTTTTTACAACTTGCATGCCTGCAAGAGCGCAAATACATCAGCTGAGAAGATACTGCAGATGCCGTATAACTGACTGCAACGGCTTAGAGCCCGTTGAACTGCCGGATGCGCCGATCCACTTTGGAGCGCGTAGAGTCCCATGCCCGTTGCCACAGCCTAGGAAACTGACGCAACGTGGGCGCATCTCTGCTCCCGTTAGGTCTAGTCACCACTCTCTTGCCCTACAGACGGTAGGTCTGTACTCGAGAGTGAGGTCCCTTTGTAATAACCTCATGGCTTAAGTAGCCAACATTTGCCAAGTGGACCTTCCTAAGCAGCACACAATGGTAAAAAATGATTGTAGCAACTTGATTATGACTTAATTGAGTCATAAAGCTGTCACCACAACTGGATTGTAACAAGTGTGCTGCTAGGGTTATCACATTCCACCAATAGAGAAGCTATTGGTGAGATCCGAAATTGTATTGAGGTTCTAGGATTTTAAGCAGGGACATTCCGCCATATAGAGATGCGACCGTTTAGAGCCCGGAGAACGTTCAACTTAACGTTATCGTTGCACTTCACTGCCTTGGTATACTTCACAAACCGCAGTTTATGATCGATCGTCACGCCAAGAAGATTCATTTACCGTACTGTGTTAACCTCAAGCTCGTCGGTACAAATGTAAGGTAGCCTTGGCCTGTAGGTATGACCAAAACAGACGTGCATGGTCTAAGATTTCTCGGAGCCAACACTCTCTTCCCAGCCAATCACATCATCAACTGCTTTTTGCATTCTACTTCTGACTGCCCTATCATGTTTACCAAATACAACAAGGGTAATGTCATCAGCGTAAACAATAATGTGTACATTTTCGGAGCTGTGTTCAAACACTGAGTTCATCGCAATGAGAAACAGTGTGTCCTTTTGCGAGATGCCATTTTCTAGCAATCTTGGTTCAGAGGTTGCGCAAACATTAAAAATTTGAAACTTCCTATTATGTATGAAGAGGCCGCATCGAAATGTGTGCTGCTGTGGCTAGATTCGTTCATGTCTCACCAGCTCAGTTGACAGGCGACGGCTAACCATCCGCTCGAATGTTTTTCCCATGCAACTCAACAGCATCATAGGTCTATACCCATTTTTTAGAGTCTTATCCTCCCCAAGTTTGGGAATAGGAATGACCAACTGTTCTTTCCACACGTCTGGAATCATGCCGGATTGCCAGGCTTCGTTCAACATGTCCAGAAGTGGCAGTTTTCTCAGGAGAGGAAAGCCAATACCGTCAGACCCTGCTGCCTTTCCGACACCACGGTGCAGGGCCTAGATGAGCTGCCTGAGGACACCACGGTGCAGGGCCCAGATAGTACTGATCTCTTAACGCTTCTACCTGTGGTCTCCGGGATATGCCGATACGCAGCCACACTCAGGGTCTCAATCCAATCAGTTGGGCTGAGTATAGCGTCATTTCGCATCTTGCTAGAAACTTCCTTGGTAGAGCCATTCCAGTCCGCCTCGTTCGACTTTATCCTCGTCACAGTAGGCGGGAGGCCTACAGCCTGTGACAAGACGATAGGAAAGTGGTCGCTACCGTGAAAGTAATCTAATGCTTGCCAGCTAAACTGGCAAGCCTCATCCCAACAGACAATGACCAGTTCAATCGCAGATTCGACTCCAGTGAAGAAGTCAATCCGCGTCGGTTTTCCATCACTCAGTACTGGACAGCCCAACCTATTGCTCGCCCCGAATGTCATCTTTGTGATTCCCACGAGGCTTGGTGTGTTTTTAAATCACCCAGGATCACATAATGTGTAGGCAGTTGTGAGACGACGTTTTCCAACTTGCCGATGACATTCTGTTTCTTGACAACCCTACACCTCAGAGCCATATATAAGCTTACTACTGCAAGCTTCATAGGAAGTTGTATGGTGACCGCAGTAGCCGCAGAAGATTACGCTATGCGGTATATCTTCTCTAACAACCTGTCCACAGCCGTGGATATAGGCGTTCTTGTGAGGCTTGATATACCATTTGTACTTACCGCCGAGGTAGTCGAGAGGTTAGTCAGCTACCTTGGTCATGGTTTCTTGGAGGGCTATGAAGGGTTTAGCTTACTTTCCATGAGTTGGATCTCGGATTGCTTTGATCTCAACCCGTGCACGTTTCATTGCAGTACAACGTTCCGTGACTCTACATCAGTTGGGTTGTGGCAGACATGATGTTTATCTACGACGGTAACAGCATCCTCTTTACTGCATCACAACTTTCGATAACCTGTTTACTCTTACGGCAGGTAAGAGGAGCGCCACTGTCATCCTTATTGGGTCTCTTTGATGGATGAGAGAGATTTCTTCTCTTTGAGAGATATACTTGTCTTTAGGGCGGACAACTTCGCGGATGAGACTTTTCACCTGGCTTTTGAGGAGCTGTTTTTCCACATTAAGGCTAGAATCAGATTTCTCGGCGTTCGACATGGGATCAGTGTCAACTTCCTTGGATGACAAAACACCCTTTTGGACGCCGTCAGTCTCACAGCGCTTTTTGCTAGTGTTTTTGATGGGATCGATTCCCACATCTACACTTTTAGTTATTGAGGCTCCTTTGTTTCCAACACCAGCAACCCCCTGTTCATTCACTCCACCCGATCCACCGGTTTTAGGATCGAGCTAGTAAAGAGAAAGGGACTTGGACATTTGGTATGGTCAAAAATTTCGAGTAAAATAAATATATCAAATCATAAGTTATTAGTTGATTTTTATTAACAAATAAAATTTAACGGAATTTGATTAGTGGTCAGATTTTGGTTAACACTGTAACGTTCTATTCTGTTCCCTAAGTATACGGCTTATGCGCCACCTTCCAGTGAAGGACCGTTACTCTTATCGAAACGCCCGGAATAAGACTGCCTTCTCAGGGCAGGTTATGCAGTTTGTCAGAACCGAAAGTCCCAATCCAACCCCAAACGTCGTAAACAGAATTCAACTAATATTATTCAATTGACTCAAAAATTCATAGAAAGAAAACTCAATAATTCATCAAAGGAGAATTATCTAGCTATTAATAAACTTAAATCGATCTAAATTAATTTCCAAATTTTATTGCGTCAAGCGAAAAACTAGTGGAGAACTAACGACTAAACTAAAAGTAATTTATGTATTTATCGCAAAATTCGGTCGCGTAATTTAATTCAACTTAAAATTTATCGAGCTGTGTTTTGAGTCTAAAGGTAAGAATTCAAATTTAAATTCAAGCCAACCTAATTCAAGCATAAGCCCTATTGTGACGTCACACTACTTTTAGTTCTGATTTCACTATCGGCTACTACTAGTGAGTGTTTAAGCTTCTCACTGATTAGATCTGACCCGTCCCGCGTCGGACGTCTCTCGAAGACAGATGAGTTGCTGGGTTTGTCGTCATCAACGTTTTATGTCCCCTAGAGACGTGGAGTGAGTAGCGCCAATTACATATGCGAAGATACTAGTAGAACGAATTGGTGGGTAGGTAACGCTTTCAAGTAGTCGGTGGATGTACGCGCTTAGCTTCGGACTAGGTGGGTCTTGACTAACCCTCACGATGACGGAAGAATTCTCCAGTCCAGAAAAACCAATACCAACCGAGACAAACCGATACAAACCGCCCACGTTGTTTGGGCAATGGTCCTGAATTTACTCAATTACACTAATCACAAATCGATTTCTTCTTAATTTCGACAGATTTGGTTCGAGTTGAGTTTAGACCTGTGCGCCGATCTATTTTGAATAGGCGGCGGCGTATATGGTATTTTCAAACGGCCACACCGTGGTCGTTCTTGGCGGCGGTGGCGGCGGTGTGGAGCGGGCATAAATTATATCCTTAACATTTCCTTATGCTTATCCCTTTTAACTGTTTGGCTTTCACGTGCAATGTTAAGACTAAAGGATCACTCCAAGTCTTATATTTTGATAGAAAACCCGGATATCCATAGTGTTATGCGACTCAGGTCGATGAATTGACGTGGAACAGTGTGTGTACAAATATATGAGACTTAGCATTAAAGAATTTGTTCATCACAAGTCGACGGGGAATTCGGCTTATGTCTTTAGTAATAAACTTAACAAGTTTCAGAAAGTTTCCTAGTTTCCCAATCACAATCGTTCCACTAATACGCTCAAAAAAGTTTTTTTTTTAAAATAGTGTTTAAAAAAAGTGAAAGTGAAGTTTCAAAAGCGTAAATATAAGTAACTACCAAATAAAATAAAACTGTCATTATGCAACTATGGGAAAGTGCTCTAATGTGAGTCTATGGATCTAAAATTCGGCCTATCGGTAAAATTTGCCTGTCTTTAATTTTTCTTCAGATTGATATGTGAGGGGCTATTCATAAACCATGTAGACTTTTCAGGGGGGCCCCTCCCTGATTGACCAAAGTCTCCGCTCCATACAAAAATTCAAAAAAATTGTATGGAGAAAAGTCTACGTGGCCTCCCCCGGGGTTGGTTGAGATTGTCTAAAAATCTAAAAATCTAAAAATCTAAAAATCTAAATATCTGAAAATCTAAAAATCTAAATATCTTTAAATCTATAAATCTATAAATCTAAAATTTAAAAATAATAAAATCTAAAAATCTAAACATAGAAATATCTAAAAATCTAAAAATTCTGAGATTTTGGAACTCGGCCACAACATTCTTTTATATACACTCTGTTAATTTGCTGATTTGCTGGCAAAATATGAGTGCAATCGGTTTAAAAAAAACACCTGACAATAAAGAAGAAAACCCGCTAAAGCCGTTATTTCCCCTATCTTAAAAGCTGAGAATACAAATAAACAAATATCTAAAAAATTTAAGGTTAATAAATTTGAAAAACTTGAAGTATCAAAATCATCATAAATAAACAATAAAAAAAATCCAAATTGCTATAAAAATTATATATTCAGGAGCTTAGAGATCCAACGATAAATCACATAATAAAAAGTTCAAATTAAGACCAGTGAAATACACAAAACTATCAACATTACTACAATCACGTATCTATTGTGCACTCATTTACCGGTTAATTCAGTGGTTAGCCAAGTTATTTGATTCGGGATTTGTCATGTTCAAATAAAAACAATGTTTTCCCGACGATGGTTTTATTCGACAAATGTTTTGTCCATTTTGTCTTTGGGTGATATTAGTGTCGATATATCGACAAAGAATTTTCATTAGGGCCTAACTGAGAGTTCACCTATCTAATAGAATGGAAGGTTTACATGGGTAGCCTTCGTGCGATGAGAATTTTTTGGAAGAAGTCATTATTTACGTTTGTCAGTTGAAGAATCATGAAGAATCTTTGTCGATATATTCAATTTAATAAATACCCCTTATCAATACAGACTTGACTATTCAATGCAAAACTATGTTATTTCCAATCACTGTTAATTCACACTGATCGTTGAAGATGGTTTTTGAACTATCTCACGCCTAACAAAATGCTATCAAGTTGTGGAAATAAACTCTATTTGTTTTATGCTACGTGAAAACTAGATGTACGAACATTGATATGAAGCTAGTCTATATTTAGTGATATAGCTCGTAATCTGAATGGCGCATTACATTTTCTTTTATTTTTGACAAAATTATGAAATAACATTCAACAAATTTACCGATTCGTTAAATTTGAGGTAAATATGAATGTTTGAAGGTAACCTTTGCCCAACCATATTTAATACAATACTTAAGCATAGATAGATAGTTGTGTTTCATTTGTAAGTATTCACTACAATATTTAGTTTATTTCTCAATTATTGGTAGGCTCATACCTCGGGTTTTCGCTGGATTTTAATCTTAGTGCGTTTTAAATGTGGCTAGATTTTTGATTTTCCGTGTCAAAATTGCGTCAATCTCAGCCCTTTGAAATTATATGAGAACAAAATGCTTGGATAAAATTCCCAAGGGGCTAGGCTACCTTAACCATTTTTAATTTCAGGACAATCTGAGTTTTTATTTTGCTTCTATTAGACATGCATTGCAAAACACTTTGTCAGGAAGCAGATGACGTGTAAAACCATTTTTGACATGTTTCAGTGCACCAGTTTTTTTTCCACACATCGCTGGTTCGATAACCATTATTTGTGGTATCAATATATACACTTGCGATGGAAATTTTCTCGACAATTAGAGCAGACATTTCCTTTTTTTTTAAATTCAAGAACAAAACGACAAAGCTGATCACTGTTTCACACGCACACCCTCTGGATGGATCTCATCGAGATGTCATAATTTGTCATCAGTAATAAAGGCAGGTTTCTGAAGAAAGGTCTTTTTTTTTTAACTCTATTTATTCCAAATTTTACATTGTTTTACATTCATATATTATCCTAGGTGATCCTGCTAAATAATTAACATTTCAACCTTATATGCTATCATTAATATCTAATTGTGTTAATATTATTTTTACATTGTCTATTCAGAATTTTAAACAGGGTTTATTTTGCCTGCGTGTCAGAATTACAGTTGATTTCTTAAAACTAGTTCTTATCTATAGAAAGAATTGATCATTGCAATTGAAGATTGCAATGATTTTTGTCTAAAATTATGAATTATTTTGTTGGACATTTCTTCTAGAGTCTCAACGTTTGAAATTCTATGTAATTCAATAGTACTGAACCAGGGTGGCAGCTTCAAAATCATTTTCAGAACTTTGTTCTGAATCCTTTAAAGTGCTTTTTTCCTAGTTGCGCAACAACTAGACCATATTGGCACAGCATAAAGCATGGCCGGTCTAAAAATTTGTTTGAATATTAGAAGTTTGTTCTTTTAACAAAGTTTGGATTTTCTGTTTATAAGAGGATACAAACATCTTATGTACTTATTACATTTGGCTTGAATGCCCTCAATGTGATCTTTAAAAGTTAATTTTTGATCAAGTATCAGTCCAAGATATTTTACTTGACTTGACCAAGAAATTGGAACTCCGTTCATAGTGACTATATGACTATTACTTGGTTTCAAAAATGCAGCTCTAGGCTTGTGTGGGAATATTATAAGTTGAGTTTTGGAAGCATTAGGAGAAATCTTCCATTTTTGAAAATAATTTGTAAAAATATCCAAGCTTTTTTGTAGCCTCCTGGATATAACACGAAGACTTTTTCCTTTAGCGGAAATGCCTGTGTCATCAGCAAAGTAAGATTTTTGACACCCCTGAGGTAAATCAGGGAGATCTGAAGTGAAAATGTTATATAGTATTGGCCCAAGTATGCTACCTTGAGGAACACCAGCTCTAATGGGCAATTGAACAGATTTAGAATTCTGATAATTTACTTGCAAAGTTCTATCAGTTAAGTAGTTTTGAACTAATTTCATGATATAAAGCGGAAAATTAAACTTTTTCAGTTTCGCAATCAAACCTTCATGCCAAACACTGTCGAATGCTTTTTCTATGTCTAGAAGAGCAACTCCAGTGGAGCAGCCTTCAGCTTTGTTTGAACGAATTAAATTTGTTACTCTCAAAAGTTGATGCGTAGTTGAATGCCCATGGCGAAAACCAAACTGTTCATCAGCAAAAATTGAGTTTGAATTGATATGAACCATCATTCTATTCAAAATTATTTTTTCAAAAAGCTTACTGAGTGAAGAAAGCAAACTGATCGGTCGGTAGCTAGAAGCTTCAGCCGGATTTTTGTCTGGCTTCAAAATTGGTACGACTTTTGCATTTTTCCATTTATCTGGAAAGTATGCTAGATGAAAACATCTGTTAAATAGTTTTACCAAGAAAGACAAAGTACTCTCAGGGAGTTTTTTGATGAGGATATAGAAAATTCCATCATCACCTGGTGCTTTCATATTTTGAAATTTTTTAGTTATAGTTCTTACTTCATCCAAATCGGTTCCCCAAGAATCATCAAAAATATTTTCTTGAGAGAAAATATTCAGATACTCCCTGGAAACCGATTCCTCAATAGGACTAGTAAGTCCCAAACTGAAATTATGGGAGCTCTCAAACTGCTTAACAAGTTTTTGAGCTTTTTCGGCATTTGTGAGCAAAATTTTATCACCTTCCTTAAGTGCTGGTATAGGCTTTTGAGGTTTTTTCAAGACTTTAGAGAGTTTCCAGAAAGGTTTGGAACTCGGATCTAATTTTGACACACTATTTTCGAAGTTTTTGTTCCTCAGGGCAGAGAAGCGTTTTTTAATTTGCTTTTGTAAATCTCGCCATATGACTTTCATAACGGGATCACGTGTTCGTTGATATTGACGCCTACGTACATTTTTCAGACGAATCAAGAGCTGAAGATCGTCATCAATCATAACTGAATCGAATTTAACCTCGCATTTAGGTACTGAAGCTGCTCTTGCTCTAACTATTGAAAAGGCCAGAGATTCAAGAGCATTATTAATTTCATTTCTTGTTTGCAATGGAACATTAGGATCAAAGTTGTATTCCATAAATGTTTGATATTGATCCCAATCAGCTCTATGGTAGTTGAAAGTAGAACTGATGGAATTAGAAATGATTTCTTGAGATATTTCAAATGTAACTGGAAGGTGATCAGAACCAAAGTCAGCATGGGTAATCAATTGACTACAAAGTTGACATGAATCAGTTAAGACCAAATCAATAGTTGAGGGGTTTCTTGCAGAAGAAAAGCAAGTTGGGCTGTTTGGATATTGTATAGTATAATAACCCACAGAACAATTATCAAATAGTATATTACCATTGGAATTGCTTTGAGCATTATTCCATGAACGGTGTTTTGCATTAAAATCACCAATAATGAAGAATTTAGACTTATGACGGGTAAGTTTCTGAAGGTCACCCTTAAGCCAGTTCTTTTGCTGGCCAGTGCATTGGAAAGGCAAATAGGCAGCTATAAAAGTAAATTGGCCAAATTTTGTTTCAACTGAAACCCCCAAAGTTTCAAAAACTTTGGTTTCAAATGAAGAAAGAATGTGATGTTTGATTCGCCTATGGACAATGATGGCAACGCCACCACCAGCTCCATTAAGGCGATCATTGCGGTAGACAAAATAATTTGGATCTCTTTTGACCTTATGGGCAAGTTTGAGATAAGTTTTAGTTATAACAGCAATGTGCACGTTATGAACTCTTAAAAATTAAATAGCTCGTCCTCGTTATCTCTGATGGATCGAGCATTCCAATTCAAAATATTTAATGACTTAAAATCCATTACTGAATTTCAATGTCATGACAATATTATTGGCAAATTTAATACCAGTTTGAATAGCATCAAACATGGAATTAGTTTTTAGCATATCGGTTATCATATCGATTAACGATTGCTGTAAAAATTCTAATTTAGGAGCAGATATGCTACCTAAATCAAATTCATCTGAAGAAAGGTCTAATAAACTTAACTGAAGGGATGCATATACGGTGAAATATTTTATCGACGCGCTTAAAATTGACCGGCGGCGCGGTCAAAAAAAATGCAACGGCGCGCCGGTCGAAAATAGTGGCGGCGGCGGCGCTATAAAATCGTCGGCGTCGGCGCACAGATCTAGTTGAGTTTAAGAAAACACCGCAGTTAGAAATTACTTCCATAGTCTAATCAACTTTCGAGGCAGTCTGTTCTGTACCGAGCACTCCACAGAATTAAATAGATGGACTCGCGATAGCAGAAATGCAGCGATAGCAGCGAATGCAGAAATGTTTCAGACTGCTTCCCTTTTGCCTACTAGGTGGCGCATTTGTGGGTTTGTCTCCACTACAACATAAAAAAACTGACAGTCTATTACAAACAACTAACAGCCTATTTCAATTGGAGCTTTTTGCTGCCAATATAATGAACTATTTTAGTAAAAATGAATTCACAGAGCGTTGACTAATAAGGTAAATTCACAATTCGGTTACAACACTTTGTGTGTGACATTTTTCGCAAATACATTCTTTTTTTTTTTTAATATTAATAAATTTTAGTAAACTTAAAATTTTTGACGACGATAAGTTTACGCTTGGTTACTTTTAATTTAATAAACAACAATTAACAAAGCATCCATAATCAATAAAATAAGAGTGAAAAATTTGCGGAAACAACGTAATGCGTGTGTAAAAACAGAAAGTTTGCGAATAAGTAATTGTGGTTTGCCATGACTTTTCTGCAAAGTTCATGTCCCTCCGACCACCGTATTTTTTTGCTAATATTGTTACATACTAATTAATTTCCCATTGATTCTCAGTGCACACGCGTATTTCACTGAAAAACGAAACTTTTGTGACTTAGAAAGCACTGCTTTGAAAATTATTTACTCAGGATGAAAGTCACGTTAATACAAAAATAAATTCAAAAACGTGTTTACCTTAGATATATTATCCCCAGCAAATATACTGGCTTGACCTCAGGGCATGGGATATAATTATTGCTTGATATATAATTCGTGGTCAAACGATTTTAGTTCACTGACTTTTTGTCCCGGAGGATTTTCACCGGAAATAACTTAATTGAAGAAAGAAAAAATAAGGGCAGATAATCCACAAACGTCCAGATAAACAACAAAAGTACTGCCTATTATCTTCATGAAATGTTTGCGCAAAACATAAAATTCCTACCTGTGGGAAAAACTGCCTCAAGGTATGCCACGTGCCTCAAAAAGGAACAAAGTTGTTGTTCAACTGATATTGTGATGCATAAAATTAATTACCAAGTAATGCTTTAAACAGAGAGATTTTTTTTAGATCAAAGCAAATATCAGTTTCAACAACATATCATTTCGATTTCAAACTTTGTTTATTTGTCAGCTCCTAATATGGTTTAAATGAAGACTGGCATACTCAACTGAGTAAGAAATCAACCATTTTTTATCTCAATCTGTTGGCCTATTGTTTATTGTGCGATTATCCTAGTCTTTTTTTGAAACATGTTTGCCATTTCAGACAACGGTGACAACAGCTCAGAGCAACGAAAGTGATAATTTCTATTTTCTGTTTGTTGTAGGTAAAAGTTATTTGCGAGACGAGCGACTGGATCCATTCACAAGAGATGCGGAAGGCCCTCCAGGAGGCATATGCGGAAGTTTACTTCTACGAAATGCCTATGGCTATTTGAGCGATGGCAGCAGAAACAAAACCTACGGGAAGCCAGCGTTTATTCAACTGAGTACATTGCTCCATTCGCACGTATGTACATATAAAGGAATAAAAACAAAATAAACCATTTTACTGATGTTCTCCATTGTTTTTCTTGAGTTGTTTTATCTTCTTGAAGATGACCACTGGACCACATTGAACAATCAGGAATCACATGATAATAGCTCTTGGGAAAATACTGTTTGAGGGCGATTATCGGCGAGGGTAGTAATTAATTTCTATCTTGCTTTCATATCCAACTTTGTATTCTTTAGCATCTTCTAAGTATGTACCTGGTCTTAAGAACATTGGTAAACAATGGCATGAATCACTGATTTTCCCCGAATAGAAGCCGTCGTAATTCACGAAGGAAGTTTAGCACCTGCTTGATGAATTGTTCTGCTGTGCGGGTTTTAATGAAGTAAAAATGTGGATTTTATTGCGAAAAATCAGTGATTGAAGGCATCGCCATAACTCCTAAGCCAACAAAAATAGACTCTGGAATAAACAACGGGAAACCGGTTCCTAACGGTAATTTTCAACAACTTTGCGGGTAGCGTTTATGGATTTCAATCATCTTCAATTATCCAATTAATCTAAATCAATCAATCCAAAAATCGACCTTTGCTTTGCTCGACAGGTCTGTTTTGGTGTTACAGATGTCGAGATCGACGAAATTTTGTCGAGTTGATAGCCTCAGACGACCGCTCGAAAACTTTTGACTGTAACATTTATGAGTAAAAGTATGTTTTGATCCGCGTTTTTCATCGATTAGTGGTAATTGGCTGAACAAGGTAAGAAATACAGCAAGTAATTATTTTTTTAACGGGTGAGCGAACAGAAAAAGAAAATGCGTCTAGCCTAGAGCTCAATTCATTAAAATTCGCTTATTGAACCGAAATTAGGATGCCCTTCGGTTCGGAATAACATAAAGTTAATCTTATTTTCTCGATCCAAAACTATTACTTTTGTGATCCTATCATTGGCTCTCAAGCCCAGTCTGTGGTCACACGGAAATTTAGACCAGACCAGACCAGGCAGTAAAACTTGTGGAGCTTTTGAATTTAATCTTAGACTCTGACTTTTTTTCTAAAGTACTTCTGAGCGCATGATTTTAGTACATTTGCACGTGAGATTTGGAAATTTAAACCGGCGTCGGTGGTGTAGTGGTAAGCGTGCTGCTACTGCTACTGC
Source organism: Aedes japonicus (assembly GCA_034211315.2). Classification (NCBI taxonomy): domain Eukaryota; kingdom Metazoa; phylum Arthropoda; class Insecta; order Diptera; family Culicidae; genus Aedes; species Aedes japonicus. The sequence continues at coordinate 162,326 of JASCZW010000057.1, read as the reverse complement.
TACTTGGCACCCCAGTAGGTCTTGGTTCAATCCCAGTCGATATCGGTCGGCGAAAAAATCTGGTCAACGTCTTCCTTCCGAAGAGGAGTAAAGCCGTTGGTCCCGGCTCATATTCATGAGTCGATAGGTAGGGTCCAGGTGGTGGAGTCGTCTTCCTGGCGTCAGTAATTGTCTCTATGTAATGAAATTGGCCGACGGAAAAAAAATTGGAAATTTACCCTCGAGTTATAAGTGGTTTATGAAACTAGTCAAAAATTTCTAAAAATGTACAATATTCAGAATTAAGGACTCATCCTAAAAAAATCAGAAGGAGGCTTATCAAAGCTTCAGGAAGATACAGTTACAGTTACAGATACAGTTCAGGAAGAGATTTCCTTGAATTAAAAAACTTCTGTGAAGATTAGGCAGACACTTAACAATAATATATTCCAGAAGCATATGGGGTACGTCCTAGTAGTTTGAGCATGAATTTCTTAGAAATTCAGGAACTAACTTTTTCAAAGTTCAGGAGAAAACTTCCCAACAGTTTAGAAAAGGACTTCTTAGAAGTTATGGAGGAAACATTCAACCAATTTAAGGGCATTTTTCTAGAATTATTCGAGAATTTCTCTAATTTTCGGTTGAATATCTCAGGATAGAGCTTATCACGAGTTAGGAAAAAAACACATTGAGAAAAATTTCCCCGGATTTCAGGAAGAAACTCAACGGAGAAGGCACTACCTAAAAGTTCGAAAATTATTTTTTCTAAAATTTCAGGAAAGAACTTCTTTGAAGTTCAGTTCAAGTGAGGTCTTCCCAGAAGTTCCAAAGAAAGCTTTGATATGGAACTACTCAAAAAAAAATTCCGAGAATTAAAACAAGGTTTTCCAAGAAATCCTAGAGAGATTTTGTCCTCGCCGTTCATAATTGATTAATTTATAACAGTTGAAATTCATTGTAAAATACATGAACTAAGAGCTTCGCGCACATTTGACGAACTTGTCAAAAGTTTCGTAAGCTTTTTGGAAGTTTTACGGAAAAAATGTAATTTCTTTGAAAATTGGAACTTGAAAATAAATTGTCGGAAATTATTAAATGTTAGCAAATTTATAACATATCTCCAAGATTTATTTTCAGAATTTTCCGAAGGGTGTTGAGAACTTTTCGGCATTGTGTGATTAGTGAGGTTATCAGTGGAATACCTGTAATTAGAATATGATAAGAAAGATTAGTAATTTCCATTTAATTTCAACTACCTTTATTGCTCGTCTTGCCAGACACGCGTATTTCGATTAAATACAATGTTCAGACTTCCTTAGTGTCGTGCATAGGAAAACACTTCCCATAAATTCAGGTGGAGACTTTCCAGAGCTTTAGTAAGAAATTTTTCTGGAAGTTTAGAAGGAAACTTTTCAGATGTTCAAGGGCACCTCAAAGATGTTCTGGAGAGCTTCCTCGAAGTTCAAAAATGGGCTTTGCAAAAGTTTAGGAAGACACTACTTTTAAAAAAATTCTTCGAAGGTCAGAAAGAAACTTTTCAGAATTAAATTGGGCGCTTTCTAGTAGTTCGAGCAGAAATATCTCAGAAATTCAGGAACAAACATTCCCAAAGGTCAGGATCATAATTCCCAAAAGTACCAAAGAGTGCTTTCCGGAAGTTCAGCTGAGAACTTCACAGATTTTCTAGAACAAACTTTCCAATAATTTAGTTGGAATCTACCAGATGTTCAAAAATAGCCTAAATATCAGGGAGAAATTTCCCTAAAGAACTGAAAGATACATTCCAGAATGATTAAGGGTACTTTCTAGTGGTTCAGGCCGAAATTTCTCAGAAATTCAGTGAATACTTTCTTTGAAGTTCAGGAAAAAAATTCCCTAATGTTCAGAAGAGGACTTCTTGGAAGTTCCTTGGAGTCTTCCTAGAAGTAATGGAGAGAACATTCCCAAAAGTTTTGGTGATATTTTCAGCGTAGTTCAGGGTAGGAATTCTTATATGTTTAGACAGAAATCTGCCCCCAGTTCAAGAAGAACTTACAAGAGAAGTTCAATGGGGAAGTTTTTCAGAATGCTAGAATGCTATTAGATTTTTCGTAGTTTGGTTGTGAATTTCCGAAAAATTCAAGAGCGTCTGCTCATAAGTTCCTGGGGAAACTTACTAAAACTTAAGGAAGGAACCTCCTAGAAGTTTACCTTCAAAGAATATCTGGAGAAAACTTCCCTGAAATTCATTAGATAATCACAGACAAACCACTGAAGCAGCCTATACTAATTTCATTCATAGGACCGTAATGATAGTCATTGCCCAAGACGCCTTATTAAAATATGGTAAACACTTCCACCCCAACCGTACGCAACGTACTATGAGCTAGCCGCTTGCCGAATTGATCGGTCCAGAGCGTCTATAGCATGTCGGTTTGTCGGTAAGAGAACTTCACTGGAGATTATTCAAGAAGTTCAAAAGAGATTATTTTAAAGTTTTGAAAAACTTCAAAAAAGTTTTTGAAAATTCTTCCGAAGTTCACAGATCTTTTCAACAATTTGTAAAAATTACTGGGCCACCATATATAACCATCCACAGACACACACTCCGATTTACTTTAAACACCAAATTTATTTCTTGCACCACAGATTCGTGTACTGTTAGGCATGCATATTCGATTAAAGTTTTGTTTAAACAGCTGAGACCAAAATGTTGGCTGGGAACCAGTTTGTTAATTCACTATGCCATGACTATACAAAACTACATTAAATCCTCTGTAAACTGACTGATTGGCCGTTGTAATGTGAAAAGGTAGCTAAGTGAACAATCACCTAAGATAAACTTTATCATACTAATCGCAAGAATAAGGTGTAAACTATCTTTAATGATAACTTTGTACCTACTCATTGTCAGATAACGTCAGTGGATTTCACGTGTCCCTTATATTCCCGAGTGATAAAGATATGTTGGAAAGCGGATCTTCTGAGTCATCTTCGTAATAGATATCGACACTAGTCCAAATATTAATTAATAGCTTCCGCGAAAAATACTTAAAATCGAAACTTTGGAACAGCCTATTAGGTTTTCAGAATGACAAAAAGATTACTGTAATTCAAAAAACAAGAGTGAAAACTGCTTCGCGAGTCAAAAATCAGCTCAATGGATGGAAGTCCTTAATTGTTGGATCGATAACATTTTGAATAATTTTATCATTACAATTGACAGTCGACTTCGGTTGTCAACGCGATCAGATTCAGTCGACTTCTGTAATGCGCAATTTCGCTCGGCTTGGCCATGACGAGTTTCGAATCAAGTTGCTCGACTTGACTTCTATAATTGGCCCCATAGTCACCTAATGAATAGAAACCCCGGAGCGCCCACATCATTTCCTCGCAAAGGAATTAAATATTCCAAGGAGTACCATCGACAGCGTTTTCAAACGGTAATCGGAACGCTTGTCAACAACAACGAAGGACCGAAAGTCTGTTCCGCTAGGTCCTCGGGTTCCTAGTTGCAACAACATCGTTTCTACCACTAAAGGGTGCTCCACATCAAATTGCATCACAGAAAAAACGCTGTAGAAAACTACCTAGTTGACCGATCCTTTCCGAACCTTCAGACAATAAAATATAATTCATAAGTAAGCTTTCACCGTATTTATTTCATTCAATTTCAATACTATAACGTACGCTTAACTCCGCTTATTAGGTTCTGTACAACATCTGGCTACAGTTTCTTGTGTACGGAAACTCGCTTTTTCTCCATGGCTTCTTCATACATATTTGACCTCCTTGTGATGCTTCCGTACATGCTTCATAATAACCCAGTATTTTTGGATGGGCCTTAGTTTCAATGCGTTGGAGGAGTTCATGTCCTTGGCTACGAAAGTGACTCATTAGCCTTGTACCACTCCAGTAAAACATTTTAATTGTGGCACGAAGTTAAATCCAGCCAGAAGACCGTAGGGCCCTGGTATTCCTTTAACAGAGGAACCAGTCGCTTCTGTAGACACTCCTTGAGGTAGATCTCCCCGTTTACAGTCTCGGTAATCACAAACGGCGCACTCCGTAGGCCACATGAGCAGATCCCTTGCCAAATCATGTATTTTTTGGTAAACTTTGAAAGTATCAGCTTCCTCACTTTCTCCGGAACATCAAACTTGCGCTGGGAGGTGAGAAACAGTAGAACCGGAAGCTGTCGGAAGTCCGCCTTAACGTAAGTCTCATCATCCATGTCAGCATACAATTTCCGGGACCGTGACTTTCCCACCGTATTTTGTCGTGTGTCACGATTTGGAGCCTTCGGCACTTTATACGTATGCAGTCCCGGTCTTTGTTTCTCTGAACGAAATACATGGACAGACTCAACTTTTTGGCCACATCCCTGACCGAAGCATAGCGATTCCGCTTAAACGCTTTCACGACTCGCTTGTGATCCTGATCACTAATAAAACATTAATTATGATCGCATTTTTCCTTCCATTCGATGCTCAGAGATTCTTAGTAATGTTGGCTGCACGATTCCAAATTGTTTTATGATGTCCCGATGAGAGAGTTGAGGAATTTTCAGATGCTTGAGCAAAATCATTTCGCGACGTTGATCTTCGGGTAAAGCCTTTTTTCTAATTTTTGGAAAACTGACAGCGATTAAAATACAACTTAAAAATACTCTTAACTACTTCTATCGCAATTTTCAAACGAAAATACCCAATGGGTATTTTTATACAACATGTTTTTCAAAATGCAATTTGATGTGAGACATTTTTTTTTCTCCAAAATTGAGAGCAGGGTTGCGGCTTATCATTTTTGACTCAGGCATATTCATTTGCCAATATCTCCTTCCAGAGGGTCGAATTGATAATATGATGTATGATGAACTTGTAGTGCATGAATAGACCTACAACTTTGTTTAACAGTACATTGCTCTAACTCCTATATCTTCGACATGAGAGCGTATATTCACAGTGATCTTCACGATGATAATCGCGTGATCTTCACCGCGAATTTCATCGCGAAGATCACTGCGAATATACGCTCTTATTCCTCAGATATAAGAGATAGAGCTATGTATTGTTAGACCAAGTTGTAGGTCTACTCAAGCACCATAAGTTCATCATACATTATATTTTGAAATTGAGCTTCTGAGAAGAGCTATCGGCAAATGAATATGGGATAAGTCAAAAATGATAAGCCGCAACCTTGATTGAGAGTTTTAAGTCAGAGATGTTGCAAAAAAGTCCGGAATCAATGAAGGTGCAAAATGTCAAGAAATGAAGTGGAGTGGATATATTTACTAAGCAAAGAGCAGAGTGACGTGATCATGACTCGAGCTCGAAAGCATTATGATTTTCGCGAGAAAAAAAATTTCCATCTAATTTTTGAAGATGAGAAATACCTTAAAGCGGATTTTGCTACACATCCTGGACCGCAATACTTCACAAAACTAGAAGGAGAAACTCTTCCAAAATCCAAGACTACCTCGAAAACTTTGGTGGAAAGTATCTTGTTTGTTAGGCAATCTGACGATGTGGAAGTCGGTCTTCTTCATTTGCGACGAGCGCAACAACCAATACATTCGTAGACACACCGAAAGCACATTACTTTGGCTCTCTCGCGACGCTAGCATTTATGAACTGTACTGATATACAATCTGTGTCCGCAAATATAAATTCACCAAATGATCCACAGAAAGATAACACGACCATTCAAGCTTGAATCTCAGCGTGTGTGAAATTCCGCAACAGTCAATTTAAAAGGAATCGCCAAATGGCAATAAGCAACTAGCAAAAAGCAGATCTGTCAATTTTGTTGGCGTTATGTGGCATCTAATTGCACGTCAAAACATTGTGTCAATATCGGGAGGCGTTTGGCGGACGACGGAGTGGTGTTTTGACATGCTAGCAGATGCCGCAAACTCACCACATTATTGGGCACCTCTCGACTAAGTGAACTACGTGGTGTTAGTGAAGAAGCAATTACTAACGCTAGCGATTGCTAGCGATTGCATTTACACAAAGTTATCGATTAATTTTGTTCTAGCTCAAACGCCTGTCTGTGGAGATACTATGCAATTATTGAGCGAAATTATCCGCAAGAAATGGTATTCTGCCAGTAAGATGATCTCGAATAGTACTTTCTCGTGAATCTCATAACAGGGATTTGAACAGAGTTATGCCGGGAATGGAAGCGTAAGAGCAAGTGAATTGAAATAAGCTTCAATTTATCTGAAGCAATTTCCCAAATTATAATGACTTTTAACTAATTAAAATAAAGTTTTAGTTTAGTTTTTCGCAAAAGTAGTAGGTGTTTGAGTTTTACTAGTTTAGTTCATATAAAGTAATTTTTCAAATTTATCAATACTATTTTACTTTATGGTTTCTCACCGACGATCAAACATTTAAAAAGCTGAATGTTCTTCTATCAAACCCGTCTTTGTCTATCACAATCATATAGGGTAGGGAACGGCTTCAGCTCCCTGGGACCCTATTCCAAGCCCGGGGTAAATGTTAACCTACAACGCTCATTATTTTGCAGTATGATGCACCATCTAGTGAAGCACCATACTGCAAAAAATTAGCGTTGTAGGTTAACGTTTACCCCGTGCTTGAAATAGGGTCCCGAGGTACTGAAGCCGTTCCTTACCCTATACAGGAAGCGCAAATGAAAAAAACAATAAATCAATATACCATTTTTTACCGAACATACAATGAATACATCTCACACCTATTAAGAAAACAAATAATCGTTCGGTTTTGGTAACCGCAAGTTTTATGGTAAATATTTTTTCACTTAGTTCCATCCAATCTGGGCCAATAGTTTAAATGATGATGAATTTAAAATCAAAACCAGACCATAATGGAGAAGGTTTAACTGTATCAAAGAAAAAAAAAGGACCTGGCGTGAGTTGCTTGACGAGTGTGTAATTGCCTCTTTTTTTCGTGTCATAAATTATGCGCCGTACAAAACCCACAGACAATATTCAACCCATGTGAAACGAACTTTTTTTCGCCAAACACATGTACATTGTTTAACAATCATAGCGATATACGGCTGTTAAGCTGAACCTTTTCTGAATTCCACTCAAACATGATAGACCAACTCAGCTTGCGGTAGCCAAACTTGTTCTGTTGAACTAATTGAAACCGCTGTGCCAGCGATATGGCGGCATAGTATGAAGCAATCCACAGAATCCCATCGTCCAGCCAGCCAGCCAAAGCGTCTGAAGCCCCGCGGGTGAATGTGAAATGGCCACGAAATGGCACCATAAGGCACAGTTTTTTATTCGGCTGTCGGAAACTTTTCCACCCGAATCGAATAGATACAGATTTTATCGAAAATGCCAGAAGGAGCTGTTTGCTCACATTGGTTGAGTGCTTGCATAATTTGGTCTTTTGGAGATTCTCATGGCAATTCTCTTTCTTGCATTGATGAAAATTTCACTCGACATTTCACCTAGATCATACAATGGATTATTGCTAAAATATTAGTTGTTATACGGCTTGAATAAGTGTTATGGACATAATTATTAGAATTTATTGAAATTTTTTATTGATACATCACATCGCAACTATTCAAATTATCTTTAAAGAAAACTCACACACACAGAAAAAAAAGCAAAAACTAAACAAATAAATAAGACGAACAACAATCTATGATTAACGATAGTCAAAAACACATAAATGAGTTTCATATACTCCAGATCACGTAGAGCCAAGATATCGCGAACCGTTACATTAGGCTCGAGCTCGACGGGAATCTAAAGCTCAGATCTGACTCCACGATGCTCAGCACATGACCAAACAATGTGATCTGCGTCCTGGTAACCCTGTCCACATTCACAGAGATTGCTGTCGCTCAGCCCAAAACGGTATAAATGAACGTTCAAAGAATAATGATTGGACATGAGGCGAAACCTCATTCGAATAAAGTCTCGACTCACATCCATCCCCCTGCACTAAGATTTCTTCCACGCATTTGGGATGATAGAATGATGCCATCACCCCAAATATTCTCATCTCTATATAATCCGTCAGCTGACAAGTGACAGTTGACGAAAAATAGGAAAAATTCATTAACAGCGGTTTGTTGGTCATAAATACTGCCCTCCATCGCGCCCCCCTTTGCAAGCGAGTCCGCTCTCTCATTGCCCAGAGTCGAACAACGAAGAATGACCCATACAAAGGTGATGATAGAATAACGTGCACTTTATGCACTTGCACTTTGAAGCTCCTGTATTTTCATAATAAAATACGGGCAGTGCTCAACCGGCCTCAAGGAGCTATTTGAAACTATAACTGCAACTGAAACTATCTGTAAAAATGAAGGTTTCCGAATCCAGCATAAGTGAGGCAATAATTTCTAGCTTGAAGTGTAGTGCAGCTTATTCAATGACACATTCGAAACAAGAAATCGTTCTTCACTGCTGTGCCAAAAATATCATTGTAAATACCAAAGCCGGCGGATCCCTCAATCAATGACCCAGCAGTGAAGAACGATTTAGTGGAATCAAACTGTGCAGCAAATATCACTGGAGCAATCATAGGCAGGTGATGCTTTGGGATTTTATGAAGCTCCTGCCCCATGAATTAATCAAAATAAACCGAATCGCAGAAGTCAGAAAAGCAAACACGATTGGGAAAATTCGGCGAAGGGCTGACATCCTGTGTTGGAATGGGCCCACCAGTTGCATGGGGTTGGTTTCCACATTAATTATACCACAAAAAGGAACAACCGGAGACGTGGTATTTTCGTTCAGTAGTGGATATTATTATATGTTTGTAATGGAATAGATATGTTTTTGTTTTTTAAAACATAATACATAGGAATTTGATGTACTACACAGAGAGGAATTTGATAGTCAATTTTACCATTATTGGGGGTTAGGATGACTATTGCAGCATAGTGATTTTGAACCGACTATGATCATGGTCAAAAATACCATTAAAAATAGTTGATCCAACATTTGCCATAATGTCGGAATAGTCCTTGTTCCCATGATCATAGCCAAGAATGCCATGAACGTGATGAATTCGTTCATTTGCATGGTTATTGTAACCATTATATGCAATAGTCACCTTGACCATGATATAATTGTCGGTATAACAATAGAATTTTTTCTCAGAGTACTTTCGATTAATCAATATATACACAGATGAAAAGAAACATTGAATAACTCCTAAATCTACCCTGTTGTATGAATGATTGCCAAGATTGTTGTATGGTGCATGAAAGATTGCAAACAATTTCATTGCAATTTTTTTGGCTTGGAATTAAACGAGGGAAAATTTTACGCGCTACTTACAATTTTTTTTCTGTGTAGATTTAAGTGTTTTAGTTCTGTTTTGTCTATTTAAATTCACCTTAGCATGTAGATCTAACGCGTCAGTAGATTTCAGGTAATAATACATTCACTAATATGGGAATACATTAGAAATTTAAATTGCTTGTGCTTTTAAGTAGGATAAATGAATGAATATGAATAATCAGAATAATTCATGGGATTCCTTTTTTCGTGTGAGCAATGGCACGTGACGTATTCAAAGGCTATGGGACAGCAGGTTCTGTAAATTACTTTATGCGCAGGTATGGGTAGATGTGATGCAGGATGGCATGGTGCACATCTACGCGAGGGACGAATTCAACATCCTGTATTATGTCCAAGTGGTATAACTAAGTGACAACGTTCAGGCAGCACTTCAAGACTCATCGTATAAATCGCGTGCATGTGACCTAATGCTTCACTAGGACACTGATACTCAATGCGGTCCAGTTGTGATGTGCGATCTTGCAAACAGTACAAAAAGTTGTTTATTAATGGTGAAAAGCCACAAGCGTGAAGTTTATCTGAAAGCACTTCAACAGATACTGAATTAAAAGCTCTCTTGATATCCAAGAAAACAGAAGCCATTTGCTCTTTTTTTAAGCGAAAGCTCATTGAATATCTGTGGAAAGCAACGCGAGACAGTTGACAGTCGGCCCCTACAGAAACCATATTGAGTATCTGAAAGCAGGTTGATCGACTCAAGCCATTCGTCTAGCTGAAAGAGGATTATTTTCTCCAACAACTTTTAAATACAAGATAACATCTACTCGACCCATCGATGTGAGTTGCGGTCGGACGCGGGTTTCCCAGGTTTTTGAAAGGCAATAACTCTCACCCGTCTCCAATCATCCGGTGCAATGTTCAGTTCCACAAACTGATTAAACAAATTCAACATGCACCTCTTTGCGACGTCTGGGAGTTTCTTAAGCAAGTTGAACTTTATCCTACCAGCCCCTGGAGCCGTATTGCCAAAGAAAATGAGTGCGAGAGAGTATTCTACCATTGAAAAAATTGACTGATCTCACCTATCGAATTTGTGGATTCGCGAGAAATCATCCGTGCCGGCGCAGAATCTAAAAAAAAACTTTTCGCACGAACTTGAGGATTCATTGGTCCGAGTACTCCTCAATTTAGTTGTTAATAGTTCGGTTATGTAATTTTGGAATTCACACCGTATTCCAACTAGTGTTCATCGTCCTTTCTCGCCAAAGCCCTCCATCCACTTGTCACTAGTAACGGCTATGCCTTCCTGAGTCTCTTAAGTTCGCGTTCGAGTGCCGTGTACTTTTCGAAGTGTTCAGGTTTTCCACGTCTACGGAAAACTTTAAACGCATCGGACTACGGTAAGCCTCGGTGCTCTGTTGATCCCACCATGGAGAAGGAGGTTTGTTGCAAAATGGCGTTCCTGGAGCTGGTCGAGTTTGCGCTTGAAGCGCGCTGTCTAAGGTCTGGTTGGAAAGGTATCTGTAAACCTCCATCCCTTCTACCGTCGTAACGGTTTCATCTTTTGCTGTCCTTAACTTTGTCCAATCGATTAACGGGTAAGATCTTACACGACGATGATAAATTCCGACGGATTGAACCCGGTGGCAATCTAAATCCTCACGAAATCCTCCTCAAATCCTCACTTCTCTCAGTTTACTACTTCAGTTTTATATAGTGTTCACTCTGTATCTACATTGCGACTAGAATTGCCTTTTTTTTTCAAGATCTACGAGGGCTACCAGCTGTTTTGAATTCTGGAAACCTTGATACTTCTTCTCAAATAAAAACGGGAAAAGGATCAATTGATCAACGGAATTAAAAAAAATCCTGGATGAGAATCAATTATCTCATATAAATTTGATTGTTATGCTTAACTTACCCTTCACTTAAAAAAATCAACATTATTATGGCGAATAAGATATTCCTCATTTTGATTTTTATTTTCTGGTTAATAAACAACTTTTTCATTTTATTTAGGGTATGTGTCCCTTAACTCAGCCTATTATGCAATGATCGATTACATTTTTTAATAAAACTCAAAAAGTTTCTATGCTGTGCGAGATTCGACTAGTTAGACACTTGCTAAGATAAGTTTGACAAGATGTATCACGAAAAAATACACAACTCATTTTATAAAGTCAGAAACATTCGAGGGATATGGGTTTAATGTCGGTCTATAGGCAAAAAATTGGGTCTATTCATGGATGCAACTTCGTCCCATTCGAAGGATTTTTTACTAAATGCAGTCTTTGCACGATTTTTTTAAAACTAATTTGATGAAATAAATCATTGCTAGCTGAATTCGATTTGCTTAAAACAACATTTCACAACACAAACTAGAGTCTCAAAAAACTTAGTGATGTTCATATATGATTCATCAGCCATTCAAAAATGAAAACATTAAAATTCACTATACAATAATTTTGTTCCTTCTGTTTGTGTTTAGATGAGTCACTAGAATATAAACTACCGCAAAATCATGCATTTTCACTTGAAATTTTACCAATAACAACCTTTTGACTACGTTATTGATACAACAGGCCATAGTTAGGAACATACAAAAAAAAATATGTCCCCAACATTGGGTCTACGATTTTCTTGTAAAATCATTGTTATTTTAGCTATGTGAACTGTTAGTTTGTAACGTGTAACTGTTTTCTGTACATCCAGACTGCATTACTTGCTTCATCGATTCAATTAAGTCAAATTTAGATCACTTGAAGATCGTGTAGATCATCTGTTCAGCTTAACCAGTGAAATCATGATGCCCCAAAAGTTAAAGAAAAAGAAAATTACGCGGAAGTGAACAACTATAAGTTGATTAATATTGTCTCAATTGCTTCGGATTACATCGGTTGCCATTACATGATTTTGTTTATTATCGCTAAATTAATGACACATTTGGTACATAAGCCGAATGAAGGAGCTCGGCTAACATTACATCCCCTTACCCTATACCACAAAAAGGAACAACCGTAGACGTAGGATTTACTTTCGGTAATGGATATTATTATATATTTATAATACCCGATCATTTCACACCTGGTCTAACGCCGGAGAGATAATTTTGAAAACCGATTCGAGAGTGCCAACGTTCCAGGCAGCACTTCAAGACTCATCGTATAAATCACGTGCTTGTGACTTAACAGTATACTAAGACATCGATAATAGATACGTTCCAGTTAAGCGATGTGCGACCGAGAAAATTTCACACATAGCTATTCATTAATGATGAAAAGCAACAAAGGTGGAGTTCTGAAAGAACTTCTACAACTTGAACATACCTTCGAATATGTCATCAAATAAGAACAGCACAGTTAAAATCATCGCTGCAAATGATGGGCTTTCTCCCTCGCTGCTATCATTGTTAACATTGAACCAGTAACCCTTCCAATTATGTAACCTGTAAGGCCTGTACTCGAAAACAATTCACCAGACAAAAGTGTTCGCCCAAAATTTATTTTAAGTCGAATTATTTTTGAAACTTTAGGGAATGAAGTAATACATATGTTTTATGTTTCGGCAAAATTATTTTATTCAATTTTCTTTCCATTGCAGGAAGCCCGCACCTTTCCCTTAAGACCCCTCATTACATTTTGTGCAATGGTGGAGCCGACCTTTTTAGTCATCATCATCCGTTTTTTCTTCAACTCCAACTCGTTATTAAGCACCTTGCACGATTTTCGAGCTTTGGCTTTCATTATGGCCCAAAATGTTTCCACCGGACGAATCTCTGGACGAATTTGGGGGGTTGGCGTTTTATGGTAGCTTCAGGGCCTTCAAAGAGTCAGCTGTCTTCGATTTTCTTCCACTTCCAGCCCGCCGATCGGTCGTCTGGGAATTCTTCAACGATATTACCACACAAGACACAGTTATATGGGTGATTCCCAGTTGTCTTCCGATCCATCTCTTGGTCGCAGTGAGATTTTCGGCAAAATTTTCCGGCGATTTTCTTTTTGTTTCGATGACATCTTTATAACCACTGAATCGATTGTTGTGAACTAAGATTATTTTGCACATGTAAACAATTTACTCCAATAAGCTAGCTATACTCAGATTTTCATCAATTTTTACTCACGGACAAAAAAGTTACACACGGATAAGAACGGTGCATTTTTTTTTTCGAGTACAGGCCACACCAAAGCCACCTGTTCTATGGCAACAGCTCAATGCCACGGCTGTCCAAGCTGTGATCAGGTACTTATGGGACATTATTCCAACCAACAACTCGTTAATCAGCAGAGTGAGCTGTAATGCCTAAATCCTATAATGCTATAATGCCTGAATCCTGGAGAGTGCGAGCTGTTTAGAGAAAAAGGTAACTGTAACTAGAAAATAAGAAGAAAGATTAGTTATGCATGTCCATTTACTTTCAACTACCTTTATTGCTTATCTTGACACATACGCGTACTTCATCTATAATAAGCAGACTTCTTCATTGTCGTGTACTTAGTCGAGTATTAGGACATGACACTGAAGAAGTCTACACATTTTAGGCGAAATACGCGTATCTGTCAAGATAAGCAATAAAGGTAGTTGAAAGTAAATTGTAAAAAACTAATCTTTCTTCTCATTTTCTAGTTATAACGACTGCCCTGCAGCAAAAGCCCTTAATAATTATCCCTTCCAAACCTGGGGCCGTATTTTGGATCTCGAAACGAACGACTTTTTGTACGAACGCTTGTGAGAAAAAGTTCTTCGTTTCGAGTTCCAAAATGCGGCCCCTGACTTCATCTGAAGGTTTCTGCAAACAACGACACAATGACTGGATCTGATTTTGCACCCAACACACTAAAGTCTGAAGACCAGCGCAGTGGCCTGCAACCGTGCAGTAACCGTTACTGAATTCAACAACAAAGTACAATTTCCCTCTAAAGCTGGAACAAGTGGCACCATCGTCGTACTCCAAACGCCACCACGCCCATGGGTACACAAAACAAACAAATATTGCATCCATATATTCTGGAGTTGCGCTAAGGGAAGGTCCATTAATTACGTCACGCAGTAAGGGGGGAGGGGGGGTTTAGGAAAACGTGACGATCCATACAAAAAAATTTGAAGGTCCATACAAAAAATGTGACAAGGGTGGGGGGGGGGTGTATAAAAAGTCTTTTTTTGCGTGACGTAATTAATGGACGTTCCCTAATGATAGCAATAACCGAGGAAAGAATGATTCCGGTCAGTCCGACAACAGCGAGCAAGTCAAGAAAGAAAACGATGGTTCGGTAAAGAAATGTATTTGAAGGATACTGTTACAAAACGATTATACAGCTCAATTAAAACACTGTCAGTATTATCACATCGTTTTCAATTGCTACGTACTAAAGTCGAACACTCGGAGAGCAGTCACTTCTCAACCACTTTTTTTGTGGCTTGATTTTCTTGGCAGTGGGTATTCTTCAGATGCAGCAGGTAGATGTTGTGCTTGTATCCTCAGCGATATTCCAGTTAAAATCAATGTAGAACATCCGGAATGATCAACGGTTTCATAAAATGCAGCAGTCGACACACCTCGATGGTTGCGGATGGTCATGTAGATAGTCATAGCCGGATGTAGAGTTCTAAGGGGAGACCCAATGGTGACGTAGTTCTGCAAGTCCTTATATGACACTTGGATATCCTATTTAACAGCAGAACATATTCCTAATCTAAAAGCATCAGTTTGGTGTTCAATTGTTCTTCGCTTTTGTTGTATCTCCTGAACATGCGGATCTAGAAAATAAATAAAAAAAAAAAGAGTTTCATACAAATACGAACAAAAAAGCTCTCGTATTAGCCGCACTGGATTAAAAGTAACTAGCGTATACAGGCCATGCACTGAATAATTATCAGTAATACAAACAAAAAAACATGCTCACCTGTCTTAAAATCATTTGAAAGTAAGTAACTGCGGGAGAAACGTTTTACGAAGCACATCCAAGATGACATCTTATCGAACCGGATTGCCATATCCTTTTTGAGGCATGCTTCCTTGTACAGCTTCAAATTCATCGTCTTATTCGTCACGAACACTTTGGTCTTTGCTCCACAGTAGCATATGCCTTGTCAAATCATCAGTTTTTGACGTAGACTACGTCTTACGGCAAGGGTAGGGTGTCAAATGAAAATCTAAAATATTGCGACCGTCACGAAAAACCGTACGCGAATAACTCAAAAAATCCACGATAGATTTACATGATTTCTTCTTCAATCGGTCGGCAATTTTACCGCGCTCCAGTTCAATTGTCAAACATTATTCTCAAACAATAGTAAACTATTGAATATAACGCAAATATAAGGTGATGTCTTATAATATCATTTTGCAGAGTAAATTTACCAAATTTCCTATCACAGATTTCAAATCGAAGCAAGGAACGTCTTGTATCATCTTCTCCTTCTTTGTATTGGAGAGAGACTTTAACCAATCATGTCATTCGTCTATCCAGGTACGTCTCGCATGCAGCTGAGAACTCTTCTTCTTCTTCTGCTGAGAACGAACACTAAGGAAAATTTTGCCTCAGTCGTTTGGCAGCATTAAAGCTGTGCGGAGCTGGTCGCTGGTCGCCGGTAGTTGGTCGCAGCTGCTTTATTCGTAAGGCAGCGGAGCTGGTCGCAGAGAGGCAGCTGGTGGTCGCGTAGCAGCTGGTGGTGGTAAGTACCAAGGCTCTCCCAAACAGCGATTGTCGCGATGAGGTAAAATGGCGGATTATGGGGGTGCAAAATCGCGTCGGTTTTGTGCAAGCCGCCATCTTACCTCATCGTGGCAATTGTTTCGCCGCGACTTCGAAAACGCTGCTGTTTGGGGGAAGCGTCCTTGGGGGCGAGCAGCAGTAGGTGGAAATAATCTGTCCTTTTGAGGACAATAAATTAAAATAAAAGAGTTGTTTATTAAAGAACTAATTTTAGATTTAGTCGGTGCTCGATGGAGGGCGAGCCGTCGGTAAAAATTTTACCCAGCTGGTTGGCGCAATCTATAAATTGATAATCTGTCCTTTTGAGGACAACCAATTTAATTAAAAGAGTTTTTTATACAAGAATTAAACTTTTATTTCGTTCGGTTTGTGGTGCCGATTCGTTCGCCGCAACTGCATGGAGGGCGAGCAGTCGGGAAAACTTTACCAGCTGGTTGGCGCAACCCACCAATAAATAATATGTCCTTCTGAGGACAACCAGTACAGTTCAGGGAGTTGTTAGTATAAGAATTAAATTAATATTTCGTTCGGTTTGTGCGCCATTTAATCTAGTGCCGATTTGTTCGTCACGACTGCAAAAACGATACTGTTTGCGGGAGAGCCTCCATGGAAGGCGAGCAGGACAATTCTCCGTCGGTGAAATTTTGTTCCTAGCTGGTTGGCGCAACCCGCGATGAATCAATAAATCAATTCAATTTCTAATATATGAGAGTTATTTGAATAAGAGTTCATCTTACATTTTGGTCGATTGGCAGTCATATTGGATTTTGCCAAGTCGTTACTAGGCAACAGTGTACTATGCAGCGGATCCATAAAATCAGTGAAAATAAATCAAAGCCTGCCGGTGCTTTGATTTATTTTCACCGAAAAATCCTACCAGATAGAAATCCATCTTTGCTACTTTCAATTTAATATCCTCAGCTTGAGAGTTTGTTTGATTGGGATTTTCGTTTCAAATTGTCGATTGGCAGCCAGTGGTATTAGCAAAACTTGTTTTCCCTTCGTCGCATACCTTAAACCACACAAATTCCCTATCAAGGACACCATTTTCGATGTCGAACATGATATTCCGAACCAACATTCTCTGTTAATTCCAATTAGTAGTGTGTTATAAACAGTTGTTCTGTTATGTTAACGATTCGCGTCGCATAGAGTCCTACCTCTAGGAAGAAAAACGTTTTGAGAAACATAGTGAAGGCGAAAATGCCTAACCGATTTGATCCAGAACGCTTGCGCAGATTCAGGAAGCGCATAAAGAGCGAACATACGGGAAATCCTCCGAATCGACCATGCACCGATGCCCAGCGAGCTCGTAGTTATCGGGCGAAAATGAAAGCAGCAAGAGGTAATGCGTTGCCAACAACTAGTTCTATTTGATCAATTTGACAAAGTGCATGTCATCATAGCAATTGAATATCTCTCTATGTTATCGCTCCCTGTCTTAATAAATTTCAACATAGTATTTATTGTTTAAAACTCTCTTTCTTCTGCGAGATCTAATATATTTATATATATTTCGATTTCCCTAACGTTTAAGCCATAATGGATTCACTAATATACCTGATATTCACATAGAAACATGAATAATAATTTCACAAGAGAACCATAGACTACTTTTTAGGTACGAATTTAACCTTATATTCCCAACTTTTGCCTAATGTATTCATCACATAGTAAAATGTAGAATATAAAAGTTTTCAATGGAAAAGTAAGAGTCAGCGGTTTTGTATTTTTCGAAGGGCTTATTCATACCAACACCTATATAACTAAATGAATATAGTGGGAATTTTAATGTTTTGAAATGGAATGGCCGATTGATCACATGAGAAAGTCATTGAGATGTTATAAAGTAGCTTTATATTCCGTATAGTATACCAGCTATAGCCGAATGCCCGGAGCGATGAAATAAACAAACTTTACTGAAATTTGTCCGAACAAGAATCCCTAATGATATCAATATCCATCGAAAGTTTTCTTCTCAATAATGTTAGCTGGTGACTTTTCATGGTCCAGTACAGCAAACGCCTTGTTGAGCATGTCTTAGCAAAGGTATAACTAGTTGAATATCGTTTCTAGCTAAATTATTGTATGAGTTATAGTTAAAATTGTAATCGTGCGCTACATAATCGACTGAGTCAAGGGACATGTAGCCTATATATTTGTATATAACCTTACAACAACTGCAAGATAATTTTTGTTATTTTCTGTTCGATAGAACTTTCTGAACTTTGAACATTTTTAGAGACGCTTACACATCTGAAAATGTTGCAATTGATTATAGTGTTTTCATAGCAATCATTAAACCTGTCGGGTATCTTCTGATAACGAATTTTATCGTTATTTGAATTCTAGAGTATTTATTACCCTTGAAATCCAGAATTGCTAAAATTGCATAAATTCCTAATCTTTGATTCTTTGAAGTTGAATTATTAAAAGGCATACTACAACTCAGATTGTATACAAATGATCCGAATGGTATGGTATTTAAATGGAGAATATTGAAAAGGAGACAAGGTATCAGTCAAAATATATGTTTGTATTTCAGGGCCACCAAAGAGTTATAAAGTGTGTACAAGATAATTTTCCCACGCACTAACTTCATAAAACCAAACAGCCCTCCAAAGGCCACCAAATAATATCTCAAGAGCGTACAATAGAATTTTCTTACATACTGGCTTCAAAACGCTGGTCTAATGTCCCATAAGAGCCGCTTCCGTCATATTGTGACTTAAACTGCTTCTATCGGTAAGGGTAAGCGACCGGCACGAATAATTGAAACCCTTTTAACGCTAATAATAGCCACACAGAATTTCCCTGACATTATAATGCATCACTTGGTTTAACGTAGTCTACGTCAACCGGTCGTGTCTTGTACACAACCCCACTGATTTTTTTTGCAAATTTGTCCAAAGAAGCAAACTTGAACTTCACAGGAACTCCTCTTCGTGCCGTCGCCATGTAGAATTTTTGGCCAGAAAACTGTACTAAATCTTTTCATTTTTTGACGTAGGTTCCATCGTCGATGAGCAGGCATCCTTGATACTTGCTGGTACAATTAAAGCTCGAGTTTTGGTGACGAAACTTTGCTTCAACGTTCTGTTTGGTTGCGTGCTGGCTCGATAAGAACGATATCCTGCTCGCAAACGAATTCTTCGAACGGTCCTGCGAGCAGCAGCGTATTTTTGTGCGATTTCATTATCTGATAGCTTTTTTTTAACTCTTTATTTGTTCCAACTTTTACATTATATAACATTCATATATTATCCTAGGTGCTCCTCCTAAGTGATAACCATTTCAACCTTATATGCATTATATGCTATCATTAATATCTAATTTTGTTAATATTATTTTTGCTCTGTCTATTCAGAATTTTTAGCAGGGTTTATTTTGCCTGTGTAAGAATTACAGTTGATTTTTTAAAACTCGTTATTATCTATAGAAAGAAATTATGAATTATTTTGTTGGACATTTCATCTAGAGTCGCAACGTTTGAAACTATATGTAATTCAATAGTACTGAACCAGGGTGGCAGCTTCGAAATCATTTTCAGAACTTGGTTCTGAATCCTTTGAAGTGCCTTTTGCCTAGTAGCACAACAACTAGACCATATTGGCACAGCATAAAGCATGGCCGGTCTAAAAATTTGTTTGGTGTTTGTGCTTAATATAATCCTGCAAATGGTAGTTTGTCCTGTTTTTTTTTTTGAGTGTATGATCGGGCATAGCGTTGAAAGTGCACCGAAAGAAAGTAGAGCAAGTGAGTCGATAGTCCAGGAGCTACTAGAGCATTGCAGTCAATTTAGTTGTACTTTTGCTATAATCAAGCAGGGGTTGTATGAGATGAGGTGTAGAGATGGATGTCCATTCATCACCACAATTTCTTAGAACGATGTATGTGGCATTTTCCAATATATAGCTTAACACTATGTTTATCTTTCATGCAAAGTGAACTAATGCCTGTTTATTGTTTTAGTTGATGTCACTGGAAAACTTTGTAAAACATGGTTATTCTATTTCAAAACATCTAAAAACTACAGTTAACGTATCAGCCCAAGAGCTCTCCATGCGAACCTTTGTGTACGTTTTTTGTGACGCTGTTTCCCCCCACGTGGAGTACTCGCTTTGCCTACCCTCGTGAACAGAAGCTAAAACCAGGAAACTACAAGGTATGTTGATTGATGCTATAATAACACAAAGCACATCAACCTATACCCGCTGCGCTCTTAGTGGCTTAATCCCATTCACGCGAATGAGGCAGATGATTAATAGGCATCTCGTCGATGCATGATAGGACGATATTGGCAAACGAGAAGAGACACCATAAGTAAACGATAATCATAATTACTAGAATTGATTCAATCCGTCAACTTCACTCAATGGCCTTATGCCCTGCTTCCGGTGGGCAGTTTCGATTAATTCAATATAAGCTGAATGGGATGATTAAATTAGAGCTCGATTCATGTAAAATGTACACCTGTAGTGAAACACATTATTAGTCGAACGATGATGCATAATGAAATGCAACATGGTTACCCAATCTAGACATTCTAGAGACTTGTTTTCATCGGCGCATATAAATGTAACATTGAGAAACTCCCTTTGTTTACTGTCTATTTCATTATAAGTAAACTGTCTTTACGTTTATTCTAGCCAGCGATTTTTTTTGTCTTTCAATCTGCGTGAAAGAAACCGAAGGAGAACGAGAGAATCTGCCATTCATTCACCCGATTGGTAAAAAAATCCTACACAACAATACCCACATATTTAGATAGGTATGTCCGATGCTTTAATTCTGGAAGCAAGTACATGATGGTACATTTAATCAACTGCCCTGAAAAAGTATCAACATTTCAATACAGTTTTTTGTTGCAGTTGAATCACACTACATTATGATATTCAATTGTTCGTCAGTTCCAGTTATATTATACTTGTTCGTTTATTCATTTATGATCCATTCAGAGTAACCTACACCGTGTCCAATATATGCTCATACTAAATAAAACTCTATTTATTTCAAATTGATAATCTAGATTTTATTGATAACTTTACCCATTAAATTGCAATAAAATACTGATCAGCTACAGCATATGTTTTGGAATAACACCGCCTTTAACCTTCTTGATCAGCTCTAGACGTTTTTTCGAAGCCGTCACAAGTGGCACGCACAACTTCCATTGGCATTTCGTCCCAAATTCGTTTGGTTACGGTCAGGACTGGGAGGCCATTCATTCTTGTCCAAAAAGTCGGTCAAATTTTCTCGGCACCAGCCCTGAACGAGATTGGCAGTATGCGATGGCGCTCCGTCCTGCTGAAACACATAGTGATCATCTCCAAACACCTCTTGCACATAAGGCTTGACAACTTTCTCCAAAACTTCCGTTTTATATTATATGCCATTCACTTTAACGCCTTTTTCGATGAAAACCAGAGGTAATTACCTCGCTTGTAACTTCCTCCCCAAACAATCACTGACGCAGCATTTTGGAACCGTGGAATATTCATATCACTCTCTGGAACAGTTCTCGAAAAGAAAACCCACAATCTGTCGTTCTGGACATTGTGGGATTGTTGCAAGACGAATAACTTTTCGTCGGAAAAGATAAATTCTTCCCCACCGTGCCGCGACAAAAGCAGACTTGCTCTTTCGAGTCGATTCTGCTAGGAAGTTTCCGAAACTCCGTGAACCTTTCGTTTCTTGAAAGCTTAGTATCCGAGGTCATTTTGCAGTATATTGTGCATTGACAATCTCGATCAGACCTGCGGCCATTTTACATACAGAGCGCTGTGAATTTCGTCTAATCCGTTCCCTGATCACTTTAACAACTCGTGCAGTCCGCAACGTACGAGTACGACCGGATCTCTTCCGGTCATCCAACGAGCAGGTGTCACGGTACCTTCGGATGGTTCTATTTTATTACCACGCACGAAACTCTTTCATCGCTGGTGTAAAGGATTAAATCTAACAATTTTTAGAGTGATTAGATGAACTATTAGATCACCTTCAAAAAGTTTCACCAAATTTCTGAACCTTAGAGCGCTCTTTTCAGCTTCAAATTGTAAGTATTGGTACAATGGTAGTAATGGTAGGTAATTGAACTAGCTGCAAGCCTTTGAAGTTTTTCTAACCTTCTCTGTACAACAGTTTCTCAATTGTCCATTAACCTAATTAATGTAATGATGTTGTTTTGAGAAGGAAAATAATTTCTCATCACCATGAGGCTCTAGGAGTAGACAGCATTTTTTTGCTAGAACAAAGTTGTTAAGAGAAAGTATTGATAGTTCCGTTAGCTCACGGCAGGCTGTGAAAATTGAATAGAAGTAGTTTGAAATTGAGCGGAGGGCATTGTGAGGTAGTATTTCGAAACAGGAACACAAACTTTTACCAAGCATCCCCATGCGGGGTAGGTCAACGCATGATCTAATGCACCACCTTGACTGGTAAAAGTTTGTGCACTTGATCGTGCTCATATACTACCGATAGCTTTTTAATAGTTCTAACGAACTGTCTATTTGTACCCCCATTTGTAATTAATGTATTAAAAACGTAAAGCTAGATTACCCTATTGTGAATTTCTAAATAACATTAAAATTATATTGTACGAGATCAAATGTAGGTAGAATTCCAGGTTAATAAGCAAATAAATTGACTTGATTTCAACATGGGCGGATTTTCTACAAAGAACTTGGGCAGTCATTCATGCTCATGCCCATAGAAATAAATATTATAAATATTTAAACAGCCTAGGCAACTTCTCACTCTGATTTGCATCCTGTCATGATTTCTCACAGGCCTATCAAATAACTAGTCTGAAAAACGGATACGAGTCGCCTCGTCTCGCCCGGATAATATCGAAGCATTTGCTCCATTAAAATCTCTTGGATATGTAAACAATATTTTAAAATTTTGAATAAAATAGTAAGACATTTTTTTCCGTCGCCCTATTTCCTCACATGGTAACAACCAACGACGTCAGGAAGACGACTCCACCATCTGGACCCTAGCTATCGGCTCATGACTATGGGCCGGGACCGACGGCTTTACTTCCCTTCCGAAAGAAGACGCGACCAGATTTTTCCGCCTCAGAAAATCCACCGACGTCGACTGGGATTGAACCTAGACCCACTGGGGTGCCAGTAGCAGTCACGCTTATATTTCACCACAGACGCCGGCTAAACAGTAAGATATGATTAAGATATATTCTAAATAATATGAAACTACAGTACCGTAAAACAGCGTTACATTGATTAGCGGGGTAACATTGGTTGGTTTGGCCCATATCATGAATAATACAACATTTTCCGTTGATATGCTTTGTAACTACGAAAGATGTTTCTTAATCTAGTATTGAGTGGCTTTGAAAGCTTTATCATTTGTTTATATATTCAGTTTGTTGATTGCCAAGAACTGAAATTGAGTTGAGCATAACTTTTTCAAATGTCTATGAAAATAAGCAATAAATGGTTGTCCAATAGTTATCATTACCGATTAAATGATACGATAGGTTCTTGACTTAAGAAAAAAGGATTTCAATAAAAAAAATCACAATTCTCGTGGTTGTGCACATTTTGCGCTTTATTGCTTCAACTTGTCACAAAATGGAGACAAGTTCACGTAATTTGACTTTTACATTGAGACAAAGGTGCATTGAAAATACTTAATGAAGCATTTAAACAAACATTAAAATTTTAAGAATAAAATAAAAAAAGCGACAAACCGATATGAAGGACAATAGAAAATGTCTAAATATTTCTGTTCAAATCATATTACTGACATCTATCTTCGTGTTCGCTGAGCACGTTTATTAAAACCACGAACACGTTTGGGAACTTGAGAAGAGTCTGAGCAATTCTGGACACATTTATTTGGTCTAGATAAAATAATTCTATAGGTTTTG
Source organism: Aedes japonicus (assembly GCA_034211315.2). Lineage (NCBI taxonomy): Eukaryota > Metazoa > Arthropoda > Insecta > Diptera > Culicidae > Aedes > Aedes japonicus. The sequence continues at coordinate 138,496 of JASCZW010000057.1, read as the reverse complement.
GCAGGCGGGACCGCTGCACATTCGAATCGGTCGTTATGGATTCTTGATCAATAGTGTAGATTAAGTTGCATGTCGGATTGTCGGTGTAAAAACCGCCCTGGAAACGTCCCCATCCCTTCCCCCAGGTTACGTATATGCGAACAAGTCGACGTTTTGCAAGGCTGCAGTGTCGTAGTTTCTCGATGGGTATTGTTGGTAAATTCAGGAGAATTAAAGATTAGAACTTGAACTTTACCATGTCAGTAAAATCATATGCATGCGATAATCAGCTTGAGCATGAAGGTGAAAACCGTTCTTATTATTAGCACTGGTTCCACATATAAACGAATCATAATTTTGAATCTTGATCAAAATAGGTTTCCTTCCGGACATTAATGGATGGTAGGGCCCGAAAACGAGAAACACAACATGAAGTCACATTGTAAGTTTTATATGACACTGAACCCCGAACGACAAAAGGGTTGTTCGCGCACAATGCGAACATAATGTCTTATTTGTTGTTTGTTGTTATTTGTTGTTATTAACCACATCCTTGGTATTTACGACACTTACTAACCCCGAGTCGACCGCGGGTAATCGGTCTGCCGAAATATTATATATGTGTTTTGCCACTAAAATCCTACCAAAAGCAAGCTTTGACCCTTTCTGGCTAGGCCACTGGCGCTTGAGCACGACAATATCAGCAGCATTGAGCGTGATCATCACGAATCACGTCCTATCTGCGTGGTTGCCCCTCCATAGCGTGAACCAATCAGCGTGCATAAGGAAGTGAGAAGACAACTATAAAAAGGAGCTGCATATCGTTCGTAGTATCAGTAATTTTTGGTTTGTTATACCGTTAACATCTAAATAAAGTCATATTTGGAAGATTATCCAACCGCGTTCATTTCTTTCTCCAAAGCCAGAACAAACAGCCTTTTTCAAGGCTCCAAGAGTTGAGTTTTCTCGTCGCTGTCGCTGTCGCTTCGTTCCTGTTCCCGTGGAACTTCTCACCAAGGAGAAGTTGGCCAATCAGTTGGGATCCTTCGAGCCAAGGATCGCCATTCACATTCTCAAGTGTCCGTGAGCGGACATTTTTTGGTCCTTCGAGCCGGATCTGAGAGATCCATTCCTCAGTTGTAGCCGCAACAGCAGATGTGTCGCAGATCGAACGATTGCGAACATCTACTCCAGCACCGTTTGCGTGATTCGGACGTGTCTGAACACGTTCGCACCTGTTCGTGTCTGTGCGAAAGGTCGCACAGAAATTCCAGCACCAGTAAAAAGCGATACGACAGCCGACGAAGTTGATTTTTTGAATTTTTGTGGCTTTTGGAGAAAAGTGTTTTTTCTTTCGAAGTTCCTGTTCGCGAATTCGAGTTGTAGTGAAGTCGTCGTGTGTGCCGTGGCTGATTTCTGAACGTGTCCGAACACGTTCATTCCTGTTTCCTGCTGTGCGAGGGGTCGCACAGCTGTTCCTGAGCCTGCTGTATCGTGACGAGAATAGACTGAATATTCTGTGCCTTGCAGAGGACAAGTGTTAGTGGAAGTGAAATAAACAGTCTGATTATTTTCAACCGAGTGTTAGCCGCGCGCGAGTGTACCTTGAAACACAAACTGAAATTGTTAGTGAAGTCCGATATTTTTCTCACGAAAGTTATTCGCGCGCGAGTGTTCCAATGCCTCTTGAGCATTCACCGTCAAGGAAGGAGAAACCAAAGGTCGGAATGGCAGACATGAAGACTTTAGTTTCGTTGCGTGGCCAAGCGAAGGCGCAGGTCACTCGGATACGTAATGCTGTAGAGGAAGCATCAGGAGCTGGCACCGTCGTACCCTCCAAGGAAATGCTGGCGGTGTACTCCCGGAAGTTGGACCTCTACTTCAACGATTATCGCAATTTTCACCATCAAATCATGGCTCTCTGCCAAGAGGAAGGTATGGAGGAGCAAGAACGTATGTACGAAGCATTCGAAAACCAGCACACTGACGCCTGTGTGTTGCTGGAAACCCTGAAGCAGTCGTTGACTATCAGCGAGGAGGAACATCGGAACGTAGCTGAGAACCATCATCAAGATCGAACGCCTCGCATAGTTGTTCAGCAGCAGCCGTTGAAGATACCTATTCCTACCTTCGACGGAAAACCCGAAAACTGGCCACGCTTCAAGGCCATGTTCCTTGATATCATGCGAGCATCTGCCGACTCTGATGCAATAAAGCTCTACCATCTCGATAGAGCATTGGTCGGTGCTGCTGCAGGGATGATTGATTCTCGAACTCTCTGCGAGAATAATTATGCTCATGCATGGAATGTGCTCGAAGAACGCTTCGAGAATAAAAGGGTGATTGTCGACATTCATGTCAATGGCCTTTTGAACTTGAAGAAGCTCAACCGTGAAAACGCAAAGGACCTGAGGGATCTTGTCGATGACGTGACCCGACACGTCGATGGACTCAGCATGATGAATGAGGAAATGGTAGGTGTTTCGGAACGGTTTGTTGTCAACCTGCTGGCTAGTGCGTTGGACAAGGTCACGAGGTTGCAGTGGGAAGCATCCATACCGCACAAGGAGTTGCCCAAGTACAAAGACACGATTGATTTCCTCCAGAAGCGTTGTGCTGTTTTGGAACGATGGGAGTCGTCATTGGTCAATCCAAAATCATCGGTACCGGTAAAGGATTCTGGAAACTGGATAAAGGATACATCGTCAGTCAAGGCCTTTGCTTTGACGAAGAAGGAATCAACATGCAACCTGTGTGGAACCGGCGCTCATCCGAGCTTCCAGTGTAAAGAATTTCTGTCGTTGGATTTTGCTCAACGCCAAGCCAAGGTAAGAGGTATCAAAGCTTGCTTTAACTGTCTAAGGATAGGCCATATGTGTCGATCGTGTCCCTCTGTCCATACCTGTGCTAAATGTCGTGGTAAACACCATACTCTTCTTCACCCTGATAAGTTTGTGCCTCAGTCCAATTCAAGACTCACCTGTTCGTCCTCTTCTCAGTCAGAGTCGTCGTCCACACCAACACAAGCCGTTCCCAAATCGCATTCCCAGTATGTCTCTCAGGAACCACATTCAAGTAATGCAATTTCTTGTTCGTTGAAACAATCTTCGCTTTTGTGTAACAGTCTACTGATGACTGCGAAGGTTATGGTGCTGGATGTGAATAGAAGGCTGATTCCCTGCCGAGCATTTTTGGATTGTGGTTCTCAGGCACATCTTGTATCGAGTAGGTTGGTTGAGTCATTGAATTTGCCCCGCTTCGCCACCAACGTTGAAGTTGTCGGAGCAAATGATCAGCGATCCTCTCTCTCCGAGATGGTTAATCTTGAAATTAGGTCGTGTAGTTCTGAATTTCGTGGGGAGCTACAGTGTCTTGTTACAAGCAAGGTTGCTGCTTTAATGCCATCGGTACCCATCAATGTCAATCATTGGAAAATCCCTCCTGGTCTTTCACTAGCAGACCCAGACTTCAATAAACCAGGAGAAATCGATTTGCTTATAGGTATTCAACTGTTTTTTAAACTGTTAATGCCCGGACAGTATAAAATAGATGAGAATCTCCCGATCCTTCAGCAAACTCGCTTGGGATGGGTTATTGCTGGTTCCATCGAAGATGTTGATTCTTCACCAGTTGAACAGCACTGTTGCACCGTTGGATTGCAGAGTCTTGCTGAGTCCATGGAGAAGTTTTGGTCTGTTGAATCCGTGGACCCTTGTAACCCTCATACTAATGAAGAACAACGGTGTGAAGAAATTTTTTGCTCGACCACCCGTCGAGACCAAGATGGCCGATACATTGTTCAACTGCCACTGAAAGATTCGGTACATCAAATGGAAAATAACCGCTCGGTTGCTCTTCGTCGATTTTACATATTGGAACAACGGTTCCAGAAAAACCCTGAGCTGAAAAAGCAGTATCAAGACTTTATTAATGAATATGTTAGTCTGGGTCATTGTGTTCCAATAGACGAGTCTCAGGATCCTCCAAATCTACTCAAACATTATCTTCCTCACCACGCGGTGTTCAAACCAACAAGCTCCTCAACGAAGCTCAGAGTTGTGTTTGATGCTTCATCGAAGCGTAATGGACCCTCACTGAATGATTGTTTGATGATTGGACCGGTGATACAGGATGATCTCCTTTCGATTAGCCTGCGTTTCCGTAAGCATTTATATGTATTTTCCGGTGACGTAAGCAAAATGTATCGACAGATACGAGTAGACAGGGCCCATACGCCGTTGCTTCGTATATTCTGGAGGAAAGATCCCAACGATTTATTGCAGGTGTTGGAACTTACGACGGTGACGTACGGTACGTCCTCAGCACCATTCCTAGCCACAAGGGCTCTTCGACAACTCGCTGTCGACGAAGGGGAGCATTTTCCTATCGCTGCAAGGATTGTTTTAGAAGATTTTTATGTAGACGATGTCTTATCAGGAGCTGATACCATAGAGAAGGCTATTCAATGTCGCGTCGAGGTCACAGAGCTACTCAACCGAGGCGGGTTTCCAATACATAAATGGTGTTCAAATCACCCGTATATTTTGGAATCGATCCCAGAGAGTGATAGAGAAAAGTTTTTGACGTTCAAAGATGCAGATATAAATCAAGCTATCAAAACACTTGGTCTTCTGTGGGATCCTTTGGAAGATGTCTACCGTTTTCATTTGAAACTTCCTAATCTTGCCAATGCACTACCAACCAAACGCAACGTTCTGTCTCAGATCGCAAAAATATTTGATCCGCTTGGTTTGGTTTCGCCTGTTGTCGTGATTGCAAAGGTGTTTATGCAGCAAATCTGGATGAGCAGACTCAACTGGGATGACGTTTTAGATGGTAAATTGCTTCAAACTTGGAACTCGTTTCGTGATATGTTGAACTACATGCACCAAATCAAGATACCCAGACATGTTGGTGCTTCTGATGTAATGTACTATGAGATCCATGGTTTTGCAGACGCATCTAGTTATGCGTATGGGGCTTGCTTATACATCCGTGCTGTTACCAGTGATGGTGTAAAGATGTCACTCGTCTGCAGTAAATCCAAAGTTACACCTATCAAGGGACTGACCATCCCTCGATCAGAGTTATGTGCTGCATTGTTGCTTACTCGATTATTTATGAAGGTTATCCCAGCTGTTAAAATGGAATTCCAGTCAGTTGGCTTTTGGTCAGATAGTCAGATAGTTCTTGCGTGGTTGAAGAAACCTTTAGTTCAACTGAATTCATTCGTTCGTAATCGAGTTGCAGAAATCATCGAAAATTCTACTGATGGCAAATGGAATTACATTCAATCTGATAGAAACCCTGCTGATTTTGTCAGCCGTGGCCAATCGCCTCAATTACTTGCCTCAAATGATCTCTGGTGGTATGGACCACATTTTTTGCGAAGGCATTATTATCAGATTGATGAACCCGCACCAATTCCTGATGATAAACTACCGGAGTTGAAACCAGTTACTACTTCTGCTGCTATTGTTATTCCAGACAGTCTTCCAGTAATGACTGCTTTCAGTTCGTTTCGAAAATTGCAACGAGTGATTGGATACATCCGTAGATTCGTTACAAATGCTAGGTCCTCTAAGTCTCAGCGTATTACATCGAAATATCTCACAGTACAAGAAATGCGCGAATCCATGAATGTGATTGTAAAATACGTGCAAACAACCGTGTTTTCTGACGAAATTGCTCGTCTTGTTTCAGGTGAACCCCTGCGTCGTCTTGGAAGTTTGAATGTCATTCTGAAAGATGGCATTTTGAGAGTTGGTGGAAGATTACGCCACTCCCAGTTACCTTACGAAAACAAACACCAAATCATACTTCCAGATAAAAATCCTATTATTGAATCTTTGGTAAGAACCATGCACAAGGAAATGTTGCACATAGGTCCTTCTGGTCTGATCGCATTCACCCGACAAAGATTTTGGATTTTGAATGCGCGATCGGTTATTAAGAAGGTAATCCGAGCTTGTATAACCTGTTTTCGTAACAGTCCGAAATTGATGCAGCCTCTCATGGGTGACCTACCAGAAGTTCGGGTAGTCCCTTCTCCACCATTCTCCAAATCTGGTCTTGATTTTGCTGGCCCTATCTTCATCCGCCAAAAGGGTAGAAAGTCTGTTCTTGTGAAGGCTTATATTTGTGTTTTTGTATGCATGACTACAAAGGCTATCCACCTCGAATTAGTCTCGGACTTGTCTGCTTCAGCCTTTGTAGCAGCACTTCACCGGTTTGTTGCTCGACGCGGTCTAGTTGATGAATTATTTTCAGACAACGGTTCAAATTTTGTTGGAGCAAAATCTGATCTGCACGATTTGTTTCTACTGTTCAAGAGTGATCAGTTGCATGGAAAACTGAATGAGTTTTGCCAGGTTCGTGAAATCAGATGGACTTTTATTCCTCCTCGTGCTCCCAACTTTGGGGGTTTGTGGGAAGCCGGTGTTAAAAGTACCAAGACCCACCTTAAAAAGATTCTCCGCGGAGCTAGTTTGACGTTCGAGGAGTATTACACAGTATTAACACAAATCGAGGCGATTCTCAATTCACGTCCCCTATTTCCGTCTTCTTCAGATCCAAATGAGCTGGAGGCTTTGACACCCGGCCATTTTCTGATTGGTCGTGAACTTACTGCTATCCCAGAGCCAACATTGGAAGACACGAACATTAACCGTTTATCGCGCTGGCAACTAGTACAACGCCTGCGAGATGATTTCTGGAAAAGATGGTCTCGGGAATATTTAAATACTCTCCAAACCAGATTGAAATGGACAAAGAGATCAAGGAACATAGAACCAGGAATGGTTGTTTTGTTGAAAGAAGAAAATCTTCCGCCTCAATCGTGGAAGCTTGGTCGTATTGTTAGTGTATTTCCTGGATCTGATTCTGTTGTTAGAGTTGCAGATATCCAAACCAGTAATGGAATACTTCGTCGTCCCATATCTAAATTGGCACCCCTACCCTTTGACCCAAATGTGTCTGTTCTCGTCCAAACTCTTCTTCGCCCGGGGGGTGAATGTTCGCGCACAATGCGAACATAATGTCTTATTTGTTGTTTGTTGTTATTTGTTGTTATTAACCACATCCTTGGTATTTACGACACTTACTAACCCCGAGTCGACCGCGGGTAATCGGTCTGCCGAAATATTATATATGTGTTTTGCCACTAAAATCCTACCAAAAGCAAGCTTTGACCCTTTCTGGCTAGGCCACTGGCGCTTGAGCACGACAATATCAGCAGCATTGAGCGTGATCATCACGAATCACGTCCTATCTGCGTGGTTGCCCCTCCATAGCGTGAACCAATCAGCGTGCATAAGGAAGTGAGAAGACAACTATAAAAAGGAGCTGCATATCGTTCGTAGTATCAGTAATTTTTGGTTTGTTATACCGTTAACATCTAAATAAAGTCATATTTGGAAGATTATCCAACCGCGTTCATTTCTTTCTCCAAAGCCAGAACAAACAGCCTTTTTCAAGGCTCCAAGAGTTGAGTTTTCTCGTCGCTTCGTTCCTGTTCCCGTGGAACTTCTCACCAAGGAGAAGTTGGCCAATAAGTTGGGATCCTTCGAGCCAAGGATCGCCATTCACATTCTCAAGTGTCCGTGAGCGGACAAGGGTAAATAATATTAAAAATTCAACACGTTTTCTATTCCTCCTCAGATTAACCCCCGCTGCACCGTGGGAAAAACAATGCCCGAAACGCGAAAGAGTTCTATATCTCTGCTCGGAGTAAAACGATTTCTGTAAATGATACCTTAACTTAAAAGAAAATTTCTAAGAAATCGAATGGACGTGGTGTCATTGGCCGGACGGAACTACTCGGGGAGCAAATGAGCTCATTTTACCTTGGTCCCCCTAATATTTCCTTGTTGTTCAGAAATTTCTTGACTCAGTGTGGCTCAAGATCAACAAATTGATGCTGGTTATATGTTAAATTTCCAGGAGAATCGATTGAAGTAGGTTTCGTTAACCGCACGCCTATGTGAATGAAGATATGGCTGATTTTACCCTGATTCCCCTAAAATTTTCATGTTTTTCACAATTTTCTTTGCTCGTTGTTACTCAAGATCAATAAAATAATGTTAGTTCTTTGTAAAATTTTCTGAGGATTCGATTGAAATTGGTTTCATTTACCGCACGGTTCTGTGAACGTAGATATGGCTGATTTTACCCTGATTCCCCTAATAGTTTTGTTCCTATCATAAATTTTTTTGGTCGGAGTTTCTCAAGATCAACAAATTAAGGCTAGTCTTTTGTATAATTTGCTGAGGTATCGATTAAAATTTGTATAGTTTAGACGTAACAAGTAGTTAGGTAACCAGCAATCTGCGTCTGATGATGGCTGAAGAGAAGTAGACCGAAACGCTTTACGCAAAATAGCTGTTTTATTGTTCCATCTCACCGATAAAAACCAACCAAAAAACAAAATAGTAAAATTGGTTTCGTCAACCGCACAGCTCTTTGAACGAAGATCTAATTGATTTTACCCCGATTCCCCTAATAAGTTTGTGTTATTCAGAGATAGCTTTGTTCGGTGTGACTCAAGAACAACAAAATAAGGCTAATCCTATGTAAAATTGCCTGGAAAATTTATTGGAGTTGGTTTCACTAACCGCACGGCTATGTGAATAAAGGTATGGCTGAATTTTCTCTGATAACCGTAATATTCAGATTAGTGTTATTCAAAAATATCTCTGCTCGGTGTGACTCAAGATCAACAAAATAATGTTAGTTCTTTGAACAAATTTCTGGGGAATCTGTTGGAGTTGATTTCGTTAATAACACGGCTCTGTGGACGAATAAATTCCTGTTTTCTCCTTGTTCCTCTAATATTTTAGTTATATTCGGAAATTTCCTCATTTTTGTGTTATTCAGAGATTTCGATGCTCGGTGTGACTCAAGGTCATAAAAAGGCTAGCCATTAGCAAAATTTTCTGGTAAATTTAATGGAGTTGGTTTCATTGGCCGTATTGCACTGTGAACGAAAATATTACTGATTTTATCCTGTTTCCCAGGGGAATCAGAGTAGAATCAGCCGTATCTTTATTTACAGAGCCGTGCGGTTAGTGGAACTCCAATCGATTTTTCAGGCAATTTTACATAGGACTATCCTTACATTGCTGATCTTGAATCCGAACCGAATAAAGCAATCTCTGAAAAACCCTAAAATATTAGGGGAATCGGAGTAAATTCAACCATATCTTCGTTCAAAGAGCTGTGCGGTAAACGAAACAAAGTCCAATCAATTCCTCAGCAAATTCTACAAAGGACTAGCCTTCATCGGGCACTTTTTGTTCATCATTGCTGCTTTTTCCTCAGTTCAACTACCGTCAATGTTATCGCAATACGTCAATGCGCTCAGGAATGTCAAATTAGTGTACCAGTATGTACACCGGGTATCTACCGTTCTACCGATCTATCTCTTTTTTTATCCTTTTGTTTCCCGACAGTTCAATCGTTCAGGCTCCAAGGCTTTCAAACTGATTCCAATGTCAGGTAATAGTTAATTGTTTATCACAAAGCAATTGATGGTTCAATCGAATCCATCCAATTATGAGCATACGTTTACTACCATTGTTGTTAATAATAACCTTTAAATCGTGTACTTCTGCTGAAGTAGGTACATTTTCCGCGTACATTTATAACAAAAAAACCTATTCAATTGCTATTCTGCTAGAGTAGCAAGTGTAAAATCAATCAGTTTCCCTAAATACATGACTGAATGACCACATACTGCACTGAGGAGGAACCATATTCGAGCAGTTCTGAGTTTATTCAATTAACGCAAATGAGATTAACCCGATTTACCACCGGTAAACATCCACAGTACTTATGGCTTGCCCTCTATAATGGCAAATGTGCTCACCGCAGGCCAGTGAATGCGTAACCAGAATAGTCCAAACCACAGTAGAGATAAAACATGTGGACTGTAAATTTTGTTATTAATAATTTAATAAAAGTTGTAGCGAAAGATTTCCGACAACGATACTGATCGTGACTGAAGCCGAGCGTGATGCGATTTTCGAAAAACATCCGACGTATTCAGGAAGCCAGGCCGGCCAGGAGGAGTAAATTCATCGCTTTGGTGACTACGGCCGAGTGCGGAGCGCGAAACGCCTGTGATAAAGCTGTAAGTGAGCAAGTTGCTACGTGAACATCCTTCTAAGCAGGGAACAGTCAAGAAGCAGCTGAACCGTAGTGAAATTGAAAATATATTAGGGTAAAAATTCCGATGCTCATCCCGTGTGTGCATCATCAATATAATATAATTACATGAAAAACAAAAGATCCAAGAAGGCATATATTGGTTTCTTACTGTATAAACAACGATTTCTCTCAACAGCAAAATCAAACACCTAAACGTTAAAATATTTTATTTTCTATGAGAACGAATTGCAATGTGACTGGATGAATGAGGGACCATAAACCCTATATCTTCATTATTGGTTTTGTTTGTTAACTCTCTTGAAGTTTGACCTTCACTGATGACCTTCTTAAATCCGGTAAATTAACGTAAGGCTACGTTTCGCTTGATTTAATTGAACACTTCTTATATCAGAGTCTTTAAAATTAACATCGACCTTATAGCTATCAAACGTGATGAATAAGAAAGTAGAATACATTACAACGAATAATTTAACAAGCGCTAGTAAATTTCCACGGATTCAGTCTTCAGCTATCTAAACGAATTAATATCCTCTCGCTCAACAAAATGAGGTGATTATTAGCACCTAATGAAGGCATCAAGGCCGCGGCTCAATTGCGACGAAACATATGCTACTGAAGAAACTTTCTAACAGTCACTTGTTTTGCCATGTCGAGTTTGATGGGGTAAAATAGCCTATGAGTTTTCTCCTTCAATAATTCGTTAGTTCGTCTTTGGGCGTGGATACTTGTAATTATTGTTGTTTTTACAGAAGAGGAAAGGGAACTAATAGAGTATGTTTATGAGTTGTTGTTATGAGTTTCAAAAAAATAATGAACTTTTGACTTTATTAGTATGAGTGCGTCAATACACATGAGAACCTAATGAATTTGTTCACGCAAGGAGCCTCAACGAATCAAATTTGAGAATGGTTTACTGATGATACTTCACCGCGTCCTTCTGGGCTTCAAATGGTGAGTTGACAACTTGGCAGGAGGGTGCGACCGACCTCTGGTCCTCACAAGTTCCTACCTCACGCCTCCACGAGTTATATGATCACAAAAGACTGCCAGCTGAAACATGGAGACGCTGGTTGGCGTAGCCTGGGCAATGTTGTCAATCCGACAATAGCGAAGTGAGGGGGTGCGACCGGTACATCATATCATAATTTTCCATTCTCATATCTTTCAGGTCTTCCAGGTCGTCAGGTATTACAAAATAATTTAAAATTTAAAATTCTTTTTTCATGGCGGTCATACATTGCCTAAATTTTCTGGTTCATAATGGATGCGCAAGTTTGTCTACAATTGCAACAAAACAGCAGTCAGCACACATGTAATTTTCAGTTCATATTACAATATACCCGCACTATATATTTTATCTTATAGGACATTGTTTATTCATAGCCTAATTCTGTATATTTCATTACATTTATTACGCCAGAAAGGTAAATTTCTCTCAGGTACCATACAGTTTAGGAGAGGAGGTCTTGCGGTTATAGGATGATCATCTTCTGGTAGAAGCAGCAGTAAGAATGGGGATCAATTTTCAGCTGTATCTAGCACCGTCGGAGTGGCCTTTTCGAAAGTAGCAATGGATGTATATATAGATGTGTAGATACTAGTATGTGTTATTATATGCTGCATGTTTTTTACGAGCTCTAGCATATTTTCATTAATAGAAATGTTGACGACTCTCTCGACCACTCAACCTTTAATTCCTTCATTATATTTTCCATTAAATGGCGTAATATGACCTTAACATTTCAGTACACGATCATCAACTACTATTTGAGCGGTTCAGCGGAACACAGCTGTTCATCATTATTAATTGCATATCATAAATATAATATTATGGAAGAAGTAATAAAATAATTATTAAAATTTTAATTGCTTCAGATTGGTGATCCGGCCGGTATATTTATTTTATTACATTATATCAAATAATAATCAAAATTAATAAATGCTCTTCATTCCAGAAGGTTACATATCTATATGTCATGATTAAATACGTAATAATATAATATTATGGTTTTATATACAATTGAATGCTTTATTGATATTTATACCTCAATGAATAACAAGATGACCTTCACATTCCAGAGATACAGTCACCTATCAGTGATACAAAGTGGTACGAAGCTGCATATTATTATTACTGCCTTAATATTATTATTTCAGCAGGTTAATTAATTTAGTTTAACATGGTTATCATAGGCTCGTGAACTCCAACTATTACATAATTTAACTAAATATCCTTGTATAATTTTTTGCTCTACCATATATTCATATATAACATATTATTATTACATTACATCTATATTTATATAAATATAATAAATACTGGGTTGGGAGGGAGCACCAGGGTATCATTCAAGCTGAAACTGGACGATGGTTTGATTGACTGCCTGAGTCTAGGAGGGAACAAACAGTATCATTTCTTATCCTACCGATTCGAGTGTGGTGCTGCGAGTTCTACTCCAACAGTTTCAGGGAGAGTGACGCGCCCTTCTTAACAAGCCATCCTGTAGAAAGCTTAATGAGTATTGCGAATTGTGTTATTCGATTTGATGGATCATATCGTTGGAAGGAGATTCTTAATTTCCCGTGGATTTCGTGTAAGTGTCTCTGCTTACGGGTCCACCCCTCCGTTTTTGGCCCTTCATACAGCGATAGTGCGAATTCAGATCGGTGGCCCAATTTGATCTTGCTATTAAGTGGAGCTGCATCCAAGCCAAGGGCTAGAGGGGATGGTGGCTACCATACATACACACATACTTCACCGCGTCCTTCTATTTATCATACCCCACAAAAGAAAATGTTCCTTGAACCTTACTTCCCTTATCGTAAAGAAAAGAATTCCACTTTACGTAACTAGTAAGGTTATCAAACATGTCCTACGCTCAATTTCAACTACTTCAATTCAATTTCAAAACCTGCCGTGTTCTCACGGACTTATCAACACTTTCTTTTTGCATGTTTGGTTGTAGTAGAAATTGCTGTCCAGTCCTAGGGTTGCTTGTTGATAAGAAGGATGTTTCCAAATTTCAAAAATTATAATTGTTTACGTGCTTCATGCCACAACAACAAAAAACATGATTAGTTAAATCAACGCCAACATATAATTAGAGCGAATCTGCTTTTGTAGTTAAACAAACACTTTATCTGCTAATTTATGGGATGTTGAATGCAATTCCTTCAAATTGAATATATCAGCGAATAGAGATTAAGCTCCTCTTTCTTAAAGAGTGCTCAATTTGTATTTGTGACCTTTTGTTCAAGAGAAAATGACAACGAAAGCCATTGTTTATAAAAGCAGATGCGCCCTAAGAGAAGCTCCATTAATTATGTCACGCAGTAAGGGAGGAAGGGGGGTTTGGGAAAATGTGACAATTCATACAAAAAAAAATGGAAGGTCCATACAAAAAAACCTGAAAAGTGGGAGTCATTCTGTTGCTAAATTTATTACATCACGTAAGACTGCGTATCACTTACGATGTCTTACAAATGAACCGAAATAGAATAGTAGAAACTACTATTTTTTCCATGTCAATAAAAATAATGACATGACAGTAAAATCCTTAAGTCATGGCCCAGTGGATAAGCGAACGGGGCAGTTCGTTCTGTTCGCTCTCCGTTGCTTTGATAGTTTTTCACGCGTTGTTTCAAAGTTTAGTTTTTTTTTTCTCGATAGTGTCCTCATCAAGTTTGGCTTTTTCTGAAAAAGAAAACGTTTTGTTTTAAACAGTGCAACGACGCTATTAATTGCAATTAGCGATCGAATATCCATATTGCTCCGGATCTAAACGTGGCACGCACACCAGCAGTCCATCGTGTGTAGCGTGCAGTCGTTCATCTGCTAACCACCACCGACCAACAACATCATCATCATCGTTCAGCTCCACGCCTAGACGGTACACGCGGCGGCCACTCATCGCCCGTCTGCAGTAGATCAGTGATACAGTTTTTTTGTTTTTTTCTCTATAGAATACGTTTAACTTTTGTTGTGTGTGAGTGTGTGAGACTGTTTGAGAGAGTGTGCTAGGGTTTAGTTTGTTTATCTGTGAATGACTGTTAATAATTGCGTTAGTGGTCGAGCGTCATAAGCTCCCACGAACGAGCCGTACAACATGCGTGAAGAGCGAATTCACCGTACCTGTCATCGATATCATTGCAACATCGGAGAACTTTACCACATAGGCATCTCTTGCATTGAACCAAAATCGATGACGCGTCTCCACGTCGTGTCATCAGGGTCATCGATGACTTCTAATGATTCAACCAATATAAAAACCGAAGAAAAACGTCAGGGCTCTCTTGTTCGGATTACGAAGACTAGCAGAATTGCAGCAGCGAGAAATAGTGGAACTAGCAACAGTGAAGATTAAATTGTGCACTCTAATGAATATTTAAATATAATATGAAAATTAAACGAGGAGAAAAATCGACACGAGAAAATGAGGCGAAAAATCGACAAGAAAAGTGACCAATCCGTGAAATCCTACCGACTTACTAAGCTTCGGAACATGAGCCATGGATGATTTATCGTAAGATGAATCATCTATGGCGCAAAATGATGGGGTAGCTCATAAAGTAATGTGCTCATCCAGATAGTTCAGCTGTTCCATGGGTTGTCTATTTTCAGCCCAAAACGAAACCTCTTAATATTTTTCAAATTTCCAAAGATCTGACGAAGCGATTCTCGGCCGTGACCGAGATAATAAAAGTGAGACAGAACAAACTTCGGGTCGTTGTGTCCAATCTTGAACAGGCTAATGAGATTGCTGTCTCTCAGCTCTTTATTGCTGTCTATCTGATTTCTACAGTGAAGATACTGGATGTTCTCCAAATAGGCTTTCTGCAAAGGAACTCCTCCTCATGAGATTTTCGCGATCCAGCAAATGCTGCAGAAATTTCGAGAATTTAATGTGCCCACACATCATCATTGCATCGATATTGAATCAGCTTACGATACACCCGATTGAGAGCTATGGCAGATTATACACAAATGTGAATTTCCAGATAAACTGACGTGGTTGGTTAAAGCAAAGATGGAACGGATAGTGTGGATCGCCCGAGTCTCAAGAACACTCTCGAGTTCCTTCGAACCTATAAGAGGGTACGGCATGGTGATGGATTGTCGTGTTTGCTAATAAACATTGCATTGGAGGGTATGATTCGAAGAGTGCTGAAAGGGCGAAAATCCACGAGGCCGCTGAACTGAATGGGTATGATAAAGAATTTGTCAACAAAATCATCCGAAAACACGAACGCAAAAAACATCGACAAGACGCGACTACACTTGAGCCAGAAAAATCCGAGAACCAAAGGATTAGTTTACCGTTCTACCCTAAGGTTACTAACGCCATTCAGAACATTATGAAGGATCATGGTTTTCAGGCGGTCTACAAAAGCAACAACACGCTGAAAGACATTCTATGTGCCCTCAAAGATAAGGTTCCGAAGGACGATATGTCGGGTATTTATGAAATCCCGTGTAAAAATTGCCCGGCGGTGTACATTGGTCAAACCCGCCGAAAATTTAAAGTCCGCTTGAGGGAACATAAAAACGCCGTTGATAACGAAAGGCCCAATGAGTCAAGTGTAGCAGCACACTCTACCGGATCAGATCACAGAATAGATTGGGATCATGCGAAAATTAAAAAGTGCGTGAGAAAGGTTTCCCACCTGAATGCCTGGGAATCCATGTACATCGCCACCGCTGAGCAGCCGCTGATGAACGAGGACGAAGCTCCTATAGCTTCGTCTCTTTTCCACTTGACGAAACGGCAAATCAAATAGATCCAACCCAACAAACCCCCCCCCCTCCCACCTCTTCGACGTGTACTGTGCTAAGTACGAAGCAATTTTACTTTTGTGTCATCAGTTGGACATCTCCCCGTCGATGAGCTGCATCATGCTCGAAACCGGTCGGATAAAAAGGTAAATTTTGAAGTCCTTTTTCGTTTGTAAGAACTATAAGTGTTGTGTCCGTACTCGCGTCGCGTTTCCGTTGAGGGTATAGATTTCGTTGAGAAAAATATCAATCCACCAAATTGCTCTCAGCTTCGACCCATCGAACGTTACTGGGCAATCGTTAAGAGGGTCTTCAAGGCAGCTGGGAACATGCAGGAGTTCAAAAAAATTTGGGCTCAAGCGTCCAAAAAATGCGATGCAACACTTGTCCGGAACTTGATGAAGAGCATTCGATCCGGTCTTCATTATGTTCAAGTTTAACCTCGTACAATAAAGGATCGATTTTTTGTTTGAATAAAATATCGGTTTTCAACATAATTCGAAAGAAAGTTTGTGGAGGTGTACAGAGTTTTCTTATGCAGGTTACATATATAACGGGCGGTTTGGCCACGTTAATTTTTGCGCTTATTTTGTCGGGAGTGCATGAAATTAATTACGAGGCAACGTCGAGAACTTTTATGTTTACGAATGAACAAGAGAGTGTAACGAAGGAAGCGGCAATTCGTGAGATGTATCTGACTAGAACTATATAACGTCAACCTTATTTTTAAATAATACCAAATACGTGCCTGGTTTAAAAAAAAATATAATATATATATATATATATATATATATATATATATATATATATATATATATATATATATATATATATATATATATATATATATATATATATATACATATATATATATATATATATTGTGAATCACTAAATACGCGTCAATCAAGGCTTGATTGAAAGTTCCAGTACGTCACTACTGGAGCGGGGCTTATTGTGTACGAAGATAGCTTCGGAATGCTTGCGTTCTTGAAATGGGCTATTGGAGTCGCGGTAGAGCTGTCACCTTCTAATCCCCGGATTTAAGCTTTTTGCTACTGTAAACAGCAAATATGAAACAGTTGCAGGAAGATTCTATCCATAATACCGCTGCCAGACAGTGGGAATTAGATTGTAAACACACACACACACAATTCGAAAGAAAGTTTGTGGATAGCTTATTTTCGATACACTCCTTTGGAGTGAGACCCAGGCAACTGTGAAGTCTTTTTGAAACTGCTATCAAGACGCCACCACCACGAGAATTGTTGCTATGTATGCGATAACAATCATTCCGAAAAACTGTGAACTGATCTCCAAATAATTGAGCGGAATGTATTTGATCATATTGAGCCAGGTTTCGGTGAGAATTATCACATCGAAGTTGGACTCGACGGCAGCTAAGAAAAAATCGTATATTTTCGTTCGGAGATCATAAAAGAGACTATGTATTCACCCATCGTCACACACGTGGTTTTTGAGAATCGCCGCACCACGACGGGGATGGAATTTTGCTCAAAGTGCTGACAATGGTCTGAATTATTCGTCAGAAGATGATAGGTTGAGAAGCAATCGAGAACCAATGAAACGGAAAATAGCTCGGTACGTACTATTAAAGATCGAAAACATTCGTGGTGTGTCACAAAACGAGCAATTATTTCACTTCACTCAAACACCTAGGATCGATCCGTTCGCTAACTCGTTTACTGCTCGAGTTCCTTCGCAATCCTACGTCACCTTTGTGTACAACCCCATAAGGCTGTCCCTCGCAGGTTTTATTTTCGGTGAAGATATTGTTGGTTTGGGTGGTAGAACTAGGAGAGGGCAAGTGCCAAAGCCATTCAGGATTAAATAATGGGACACCTTTTTGCTGCTTACGGTAACGCTTTAAGGCACATTATCGCCTCAAAAAGCCAAAAATAATGTAAGCTGATTCAATGTTCACATTCATGTGAACGAACAAGGCATTCAGTTTAGAAGTTGCGCATGGAAGCGTACAAATGAATCATTTTCGAGACAATCTTTTTGATGTACAGCTTTGTGTTCTCAATAGCAGTAGACACATAGCGGAGATTGAATTTACTTTTATCTTCTCTGGCGATACATATTTGGAAAGGCCTGTGATAGTCGTTAGCGCAAAGCTGCTTTTCAAAACGAACGCCCCACAAGAGTAATGGGTTTGGCTTTTGAATTGCTCTTGATTTTATTCGCTGAATTGAATGGTGAAAAATATGACCTTACTTCTCATAAAGCGCAGGCAGAAGAACGATCAAGACTGTAATACACAAAGAACACGGATAAAAGATACATATTTGTACACGTCCCTCTTACGGCCTGCATCGTCCCGATGAAATATGGTCCCATTTGTTAGAAGTTTGAATGATTTAGCATAATTGCAAATTTCAAACGTGCTGCAATGCCACATTTCATTGTCGTTTACAAACACATAAGGCAATTTCAGCACGTTTGGGATGAGCTGTTTAGATTTCGGGCTGATATATTACATGTACCTACATGATTTTATGTGAATTGAATTGAAAATTTATCATCAAATGTGACAGCTGCGTCTTATGTCGAGTTTTTCACGGTGCTACTGGCAATCGTCGATTGGCTTATAAGGATCAGGGGAGTGATTTGTTCAATTTATTTGATTATCCAATCCAAGGGATCATGCAATCATGCATCACGTGGATTTCAAAAGGAACCTATCCTTCCATTTCGATTTTTTATTTAGCTTTATGTTGAATAACCCTCATGAAATATTCCTACAACCATTGAGACATTTAAACGATGAACTTTGTTATTATCGTTGGGTTATGAAAAATTTGTTTTTTTTTTCAATTCATAGGAACAACTTGTAGTGGAGCTGATATCATAAAGAAAGAAATTTCGTTTATATTTTAAGCATAGGCGTGTGTAACACTTTACGGAGCCGATAGTCAATATTGTCATAAATTAATGTTGCTGTAAACAATGTTTTATTTTTCGATTTTAAAAGTGAAAGTGGGGTGCCAATTACTCGTTGCAAGCTCGAGGTTAATGGGTCACTTAATATGGACATCGCCACAGGTTTTTGTGGCGTGGAGCCAGCAAAGCTAATGCTTAGCAGAAATGGTGGGAAATTGAGCTAGATTCACTTGGACCGCCAATGTGCCTTGAGTCAGAACAAAAAGTAAATTTCAAATTCTCATTTGAATACTATTACTTTTGTGATCCTAACATTGCCTCTCAAGCCTAGTCGGTTTCCAAACTGGGACTCAGAACAACAATGAAAGTGATGAGCTATTGAAATAAACATTAGAACTCTGATTTTTCCTCTTAAGTACTTCGAAACGCATCATTCCAGAACATTTGCTCTTGAGATTTGGAAATTTACCCATCGAGTTAAGTGGTTTATAAAATTAGTCCTAGATTCTTAGAAATACAGAAAAATAATAACCAGAAATTACCCTTGCAAAGTGAAATAACAAACTGATTTCAAATAAGTAACAAGTTTTGTTACCTCTGATATAATTTTGAACCCACCTGTAATCGCATAAAAATTTGTGTTATAATCTGTTATCAGTTTTTAAAGACGAATTGTTAACCGCTGTGGCCTGAGCGCACTTTCTGTTGGTTGCGTACCTTGATCGATATACGCTGGAGTGGATTCTGCAACGCAAGCGAATGTCAAGTACGATCTGTCACCTGATAAGAAAATAAAAGTAAGAAAAAAAGCAGAAAGGAGAGGATTACATTGTCAACGTTTGTGAAATAAAGGAGTGTAATTGGTGGCTTAATTTCTATCAAGAAGTGAATAAGAGGCTCCACTTAGAGCTAAAAATAGAGCAAAGGTATAATCTATCCTGAATATTAATAGAGCCAGAAAGTTTAAATCAATTAATCTAAATGTAACATAAAAACTATACATACAAGCAGGTTTCCTACATCTATAGCGTAAGAATGGTGATTAGCGATTATTAGCGATAGGATAGGATTTATTGAATTACCATCCAGTCGAGAACTGCCCGATCTGTACCCAGGATATAAACCGAAGGAACTAATCGTTAGTTTGAAACTAGAACTATAAGCTAATTTTTCAACTACAATTACTACTACAGCTTACACATAATGTTCAAATATAATAGGCTTGTTGATTGAATTCTATTTAATTTTAAAGTAGTAATATTTTTCTGCAACGTCCTACATCCAACACAAAATTATTTTCAAAATTAACGGAGTTATAGGTGCGTTATAGGTGGAAGATGTTCTTCAAGACCTAAACATCAGAAAAATCGTGACAAGCACCCGTGGCAATCCAGTGATACTTTCAGCTTTAGAATCGCAAAAGTCAGCTAAGTCGCTGACAGTTCCGTCGACTAGCCAGAAGTCTACACTTCTGGATTCAGTTCCTGGACAGCAGATGCAGCAGTCACAGGTACCAGGCAAAGGAGGATCGGTGTTTGGATCTAGGGTTCGTGCTTAATCAGCGACACAAATGTCAGCTAATCCATTGCAGTCCCATTGAATAGTAAGCAACAAGTCAAGCAGAAGCTGAAGTCACCGTTGCCAGGTGTGGAATTGCCAGTAATCGATGTAGAGAAGGTGTTCTCGGAGATTTCCATCTCATCGTCGCAAAGGTCTGCTAGAAACCATGCCAAGCTCCAATTGATGAGATTGCAGGAGCAACGAGCATTTCAACAAAAACAAGAAGAGCACCAAAGACTCGCTAAAGAAAAGGCAGCGCAGGAGTATAAAGAATATCTGGACAACAAATACAAAATCCTGGAGGACTTGCCAAGCGAGAAGGGGTCGAGTCAAAGCTCAAACTTTTCTCGCCATCAGGTTGAAGAATGGGTGTAAACAACAAACCGTACGACTTTAGAAACATCTAAACCTGTTAGTCTACTGCAAGAAGTTAACCTCCAAGAATAACAAAGCTAGGAAGCGCTGCAACAACAACAATCGAATAAAAGGGTTGAACATCTACGAAGGCAGCAGCATAAGCAGTTGAAACGAGAACAAAAATTCCGGAAGTACCAAGAGCAGCAGCGGCAGGAACAAATAAAACAGGAGAGTCGTCCTCGAACACAACAAAAGGAGCTAAAAAAGAAAGCAGAGGCCATCAATCGGATGTGGGAACAGCAATTGGAACAAGAGAAATGTCTTCGCGAGCAGCAACAACATTGAGAGCTGTCGGTCAAACGCCCAAGCAGCCACGTGCCGAACGGGGAATCTAATTCCTTCCAACCAAATGCAAGAGTCCCAGACCACTCCTCCTCTGATCTAGAATCTAGAAGCCGAAAAATCTTTCAGAGACTCGTCACGTGAGCAACCTGCACTCTTCATTCCAGCAGCTCTACCTCGACTCAACTTCATCTGAGAGTGGACTAGTTCATCTAGTGAACGCAACTTCATCTGAGAGACTCGGATTATTCACGTAGGTCAGCTGGAAATCAAGACGACAGACATACTAGGAAGCCTTCAGGAAACTCGTCGGTTGTGGAAGACTATGAACAGTTTCAACTTTCCCGATCTCAGATTGCAGCCAGACAAGCAGGCTCCAAAGATTTGCCATCATTTTCTGGCAATCTAGAGGAGTGGCCAGTCTTCCTATCCATGTATAACCGAACGGCTTCGATGTGCGGATTCACGAAAGATGAGAACATCGTTAGATTGCAAAAGAGTTTAATAGGTAGAGCCTACGAAGCAGTGAAAAGCCGGCTAATGCATTCAGGAAACGTTCCTGGCATACTATCAACCCTAAAGATGTTGTTTTGGGAACCGGAGGTGATCATACAATTACTGCTTGGAAAGATGGGCACTTTAGCGCCGATCCGGGAAGACAAGTTGGAAACGTTAGTGGACTTTGTGGTGAACGTTCAAAACTTCTGGGCCATCGTAGATGCGTGTGAACTGCAGGAGTATATGTACAATATCACTATGCTGCATCAGCTTGTCAGCATGCTGCTACCGTCGCTCAACCTCAACTGGGCACAGCACCACCGAACACTGACAGCAGTCAACCTGGCGACCTTCGTTGAGTTGAGATTGAGTTGAGTTGAGATATCTTGGCAGAAGCAGCGAGAGTCGTCGTATCTCCGTTGGCAATACATGACGGAAGATCTACTCGTAACAAAGTGTGGGGAGCAAAGAAAAGAAATGCATACCTCAACGCCCATTCTGAAACCTGTCGCCTTGAAGAAAACTACAGCAGTCATTTAAAAGAACAAACTACTATAGTGTCAAATTCATCGAAGCAAGTTTGTCCAATCTGCAATGGAAATTGTAAGTCGGCTGTTTTTTTTTTCTAGAGCTCTCAAGGAAATCGCGATGGGCCGCCATAAGAGACTATGGATTTTGCCGTACATGTCTGCGCATCCACAAAGGATACTGTAAAGGTACATCCTGTGGCAAAGATGGTTACGCTACCGTAATTACAGCTGTTCAGACAGTTCTGAACTATTCCGTTACATACCAGTAGTGTTGTACGGAAACAAGCAAGCAATACGCACGTACGCAATTTTGGATGAGGGTTCTGCGCTAACATTGTTTGACCAAGTGCTTTCTAACGATCTACAACTTGATGGCACAGTAAGCCCTTTGTTTCTCCGATGGACTGGAGGAACTAGTGTTGAAAACAATGGCGAGAGATACCGGCACCGATCTTTCAGCAGGGTGATCTTTCAGTCAACACGAATATTGACGAACGTTATTGAATTCTACCAGCATGCTGACTAATGCTGAATATTACCAGCATGTGAGGGATATGATATGAAGATTCACAACAGAAGCACTATTTTAGTTACTAGTGAATGAATTCGATTTCATGTTGATAACATAAGTTGAAATTATCTCAAGAAATGTGTTCAAAGGGGTGAGTTCGGATACGCCGCGACAACACGTGTTGCTTATAGTGAAGAGTTTTTCCACAGAATATCGAGTGATTTCGAAGTGCATTGACAAATATTGACATCGGTGGTTTTTTGCGCGACGACATTCTGTCTCCAAAAAGTGGAATATATTCATTTCCCCGCGGAAATGACCACAAATTAGTGCAATTAATTTGGTGATTTGTGCAACAGAGCTCCGTAAAACAACGGCCATTTGTTATTTGTTTGGCCTGTATAGTGTGAGTGAGTGATCTCCACCGTTCATCCAATTTCACCCACGGAGGGGTGGGGGAGACGAAAGTGTACTATTGATACGAAGCCGCAGTTCAGAAGAGAGAAGAGAGAACAAGTACGTCAGTCGTAGTGTGGCGGATGACCGCGGAGACCATCAGACAGTTCCACCCATCGAGAGCGTGAGTAAATAGTGTTGTTCGGTGCAGTGCGGGAGAAAAATAATTCACGTGCTCGGTTGATATCTGTTCTGTGATTTGAGGGCAAACGAACATAATCTAGCAAGCCTCCCGGCATGGCGTCGGGGGGTTTCCCTCCCCTAATTTCCTACGGGGACCCTGGGGACCCTGGACCTAGCACAGGCAACAAGGTTGATGGAGTATACACGGGACGGAGCTTTCCAGAATGGGGAGACTCCCGCGGAGACTACGGACAAATGAGAGTGCTTCGCCTCGAGGGGCTAAACGGTAATTTACCAAAACGACCGTTCGAAATACGGAAAGCCGTCGAAACCTTCCTTGGCGTCCGGATTAAGGATGCCTATCCGGAAGCAAAAGGGATTTCCTATATTATTAAACTGAGGAACCAAGGACAAATCGACAAACTGAAGCAAATGAATCAACTGCTGGACGGGACAAAAATCAAAATTGCAGAGCACCCAACCAGAAACCAATGCCGCTGTGTAGTATACTGTCCAGAGTCCATTGAATACTCAAATGAGGAACTTCTAAGAGAACTGGAAGACCAAGGTGTAAAAGATCTCCGAAGGATAACGAGAAAGGAAGGTAAAGATGCGGTGCCCACTCCTACAGTCATCTTAACAATCGACGGAACCGTAGTGCCACAGAGTGTTAGTTTTGGGTGGATAAGAGCGCGCACTCGTCCCTACTACCCTACGCCAATGCTTTGCTATGGGTGTTTTGACTATGGACACCCCAGGAAACGATGCTCTGCGAAAAATCTGGTGTGTGGAGTGTGCTGTGGAAACCACACAAACACTCCCGAAATGCCGTGCCAAGAGAAACCCTACTGCAAGAACTGCAAGAGTGATACCCATCCGGTTGCAAGCAAAAAATGTCCGATCTACCTGAAAGAGGTGGATATTCAACATGTTATGGTCGATCAGGGCATTGGATACCCAGCCGCTCGAAGGATATACGACGCTAACCACCGCACGAAATCCGCTGCCACTGTTGTCGCCGAAGGTAATGACGCACGATTCGCAGAAATTAATGCCAAATTTGACAAGCTTCTTGTCGAAACTGGTAAAAAGGACCAAAAGCTTGAATATATGGAAAACAAAGTTGACGAGCTCATCAACGCAATCAGAAGCAAGGATCAGGAACTCGCACAAAAGGACCTTGAAATCGCCGCGCTAAAAGCCGCCTTAGCCGCCGCGAATTTTGTAATACCGTTTACCACCAGCAACAGTACAAAGATCCAGGACAGCGTAGAAATGGAAACAGCCAGAACGGAAATCTCCAAGTCAACCGGTGCCATAAAAAAGGTAAAAAATGACATTAGTGAAACTCAAAAACAAAACCGAAGATCCCGATCCCGATCCCCCCGAAAAGCAAGCACAAAGGACCACAGCAAAGATGAACGTCGAAGCCGTGTGAACTCTAGGCAAGACAGGCATTCTGATCTTAAGTCCAGTCAAGACCGAAGAGAAAGCAGTAGAATCCGGAATAATGGAACTCCCTCCCATTCCGCGGGAGAGAAAAAATTGTTGATAAAAAAAGACAGCGGAGAAATCCTTCCAAAAAAGAAAAAGGGAAAACAAAACAATCAGGCTCAGGGAACAGCTACATACGTCATCTCCGATGAAAACACAAACAACACTGGAAACGCTTACTTAAATATTTCATCGGACGAGCTAACAGGCTCTGATCCGATGGATGAAGTCCTGTAAATCTCCGATTAGCGAGTCCTCTCTCGTCAAACCACCATAACAAAAATGTCGACCACACCACCAGCAATGGCCTCCACAGCAACCAACGTGGACAGCTACATTCAGCAAGTTAGAGAGGACAACATACAAATAAATTATACCGATAAGGACTACAATTACACAAGGACAACACCAAATCCAAGTACCGAAGGAACAGCCTTGGTAGCCGGGGCCCTGCCAGTGCGGAAGTCTCTGGAGGACCGGAACTGGCAGACCACCCTCGGCACCTGACGGCGAATAGCGAGACGGACAAGCGGGTTTCACCCCGTATCCCTCGCAGGACACAGAGGAAGTCAAGGCCAAGATCAATTTTAGCGAGACGGACAAGCGGGTACTACCCCGTATTCCTCGCAGGACGACGTGGGAACCAAGCATCCGGACGCAGCTCCAGACAGTCGGGGCCCCCTGGTGCGGAAGTTATGGACCAACCGGAACCAGGGAACACCCCCCGGCGTCTGTTGGTTATTCCCGGTGATAAAAACTCTGAAGCCCCTACTCGACGATCTGATAGAATAGCATTACGAGGAACCATCCCCATGGATGCCAGAACATGCGCGAGAAAGTACGACCTGTGGAGGGCAAAGGCTGGCAACCATCAAATGCCAGTTCCCGGCTCTTCACTGGTATCGTCCTATTTTTCCGCGGCTCCTTCACCTCTGCCGGTAGCGGGGTCCTCGCGGACTGCTTCTACCGGTGGAGCTCTGCTGGGGTCCGCCCTACGACCGAAACAGACATCGAGCATCTCATCCGATGATTCCAGCTACAGCAATCTCACCACAACAAGTCCACCGAGACCTCAAACCACAAATAGCACCAGACCACTACCAGCCAACACCAACTGGTTGGCGATCCAGTGGAATATAAACGGTTACATGAATAACCTTCCGGACCTGGAGATCCTGGTACGTGATTACAATCCAAGTATCCTGGCTCTACAGGAAGTCCATAGAGTGGATACCACACGAATGAATCGGACGCTGTCTGGGACATATAGGTGGACTGTCAAAAAGGGAGATAACATATACCATTCTGTAGGAATTGGTGTGCTCGCCCACCTGCCATTTGTACGAGTAGGAGCAAATACAGATCTTCCAGCAGTGGCCGTACGATTAAAGTCACCAATTGTAGCCACCATCGTTTCGATCTACATCCCATGCCGAAAAGAGCCAGATTTCAGGAACCGTCTGGATAAATTTCTCAAGTCCCTGGAAGAGCCAATTCTACTTATGGGAGATGTCAATGGACACCACATCGACTGGGGGAAACATCCCTCAAACCGGCGGGGTATCGACGTTAAAGAAATTGCTGAAAACCGAAACATGACTCTTTTAAATGACGGATCGACGACTTTCACCCGCGGTGAACAGGAATCATCCATCGACGTATCTTTTGCCAGCGCGAGCCTAGTCCCAAGACGTCTCTGGACAGCCAGCGAAGACACCCTCGGAAGTGACCATCATCCAATCGGAATACAGCTCGACGAGGCCCCAATTGAGCTTTCTCGTAGGCCAAGGTGGCTTTATAAGGAAGCAGACTGGGCATTTTACCAACGAACATTAAACAATTTATGCAAGGAAAAACCACCAGACAATCTCGAAGAATTTATGGAACTCATTTTCTCTGCAGCTGTGGAAGCAATACCAAGAACCAGTCCTAGTCCAGGCAAAAAGGCACTCCATTGGTGGTCTGCGGATACCAAGGCTGCAGTAAAAGCCCGACGAAAAGCACTCCGGATAATGAAGCGCCTTCCAGTTGGTCACCCAGACCGAGAAACCGCGGCCAGAATTTACAGAGAGCAACGAAACACATGCAGAGATGTTATAAAAGCAGCCAAGCAGAATAGCTGGGAAAGTTTCATTAATGAAATTAATCCTGGACAGAGCACAAGCGACCTATGGTCTAAGGTCAACGCCATGAGCGGTAAGCGGAGAGCCAGAGGAATGGCTTTAAATGACGGTGATTCCACCACAAGGGACCCGGTAGTAGTCACTAATCTGCTAGGAAGATACTTCGCTGACCTAAGTGGGTTAGGGGACTACAGACCGGAATTCATTCGAAAGAACTCAGTAGCAGCAGATTCTATCATCAACGTCACCATCCCCGATGACGCAGTTGGGATGGACATAAATCAACCATTCAATATCGACGAGCTTCATTTTGCCTTATCCAAGGTAAGTGGTGGTTCGGCAGGACCCGATGAAATAGGATACCCCCTGCTTAAAAATTTACCGCTTGGGGCAAGGGCATTACTCTTAGAGAAAATCAACCAAGAATGGATGAGTGAATCGTTCCCCAAAGGATGGAGACACAGCCTCGTAGTGCCAATATCAAAGCCAGACACTCCTGGACACGAAGCATCCCATTACCGGCCAATATCCCTGACTTGCTGCATCTCAAAAGTTATGGAGAGAATGGCCAACAGAAGGCTGATGGGATTTCTTAACGAAGAACGCCTTTTAGATGAGAGACAGCATGCATTCCGCGCTGGACGTGGGACAAATACTTATTTCGGGGTCATGCGACAGGCGTTGGAAGATGCAGTAACGGACGGCGACCACATCGAGATAGCAACTCTGGATCTGTCGAAGGCCTCCCATCGAGCCTGGATGCCAGGTGGACTGCACCAGCTCATCAACTGGGGCCTTAAAGGGCGGATCATGAGTTTCATCAAAGGTTTCCTGCAAAATCGAACATTCCAAGTCATCCTAGGAAACACGCGGTCAAATGTTTACAAAGAAGAAACGGGGGTTCCACAAGGGTCTGTACTAGCAGTCACTCTCTTTCTTATAAGGATGAATGGGGTGTTTCAACGGCTTCCAGGAGGCATTCGGATATTTGTTTATGCAGATGACATCGTTTTGATGGTGGTTGGAGCCACAGTCAAGGCCTTGAGGCGAAAACTGGCACAGGCGGCATCCTATGTTGTCAATTGGGCAAAGAACGCGGGCTTCGAGGTCTCGATACCAAAAAGTGGATATATTCATACTTGTCACCAGCCTCACCAAGTGATCAGCACGCCGATAATAGTCGACGGGGAGCAAATCCCCATAAAAAGGTCCATAAAAATCCTGGGGGTTACTTTCGACCGTCTTCTAAGCTACGTCCCACACTTCGACAGGATTCGAGAGAGCTGTGAAAGCAGACTAAACCTGCTTAAGAAGTTGGCTGGGAAACACATAAACACTAACAGAGATACTAGGCTGCAAATTAGTAAAGCCATCATTAATTCACGGCTAACCTATGGACTGGAGGTCACGGCGATGAGGGTTGAAACCCTTAAAACAAAGCTAGCACCTGTTTATCAAAGAGCGATCCGGATTACCTCCGGTCTTCTACCTTCAACGCCGGCAATGGCGGCAATGGCGGAAGCAGGAATTCTACCGTTTGACAAGTTCATTTTAAGAGCAATATGCCACCGGACGATCGGATTTCTCGAAAAAACCTCCGGGCCGAACGGGGAGGGCAGCCTCTTGGCAGAGGCGAACCGACTCCTCACGGAAACCGCCGGTCAAGTGCTCCCGCCGGTGTCCAGGATCCATTGGTGTGGAGCCAGGGGCTGGAATATGCTAAAAACAAGAACTGACTCGTCAATAAAAAACCAATTCAAAGCAGGTTCCAATGCGGTTGCCATCAGAAGAAAGGTAGCTGAGCTACAATCAACCCGTTATGCAAATCACACTGTCCGTTTTTCGGATGGATCACGAGCGCTAGGGAGAGTTGGTGTGGGTGTCTCAGGGTCTGATCTGGTCGCCTGTCATCGCCTCCCAGACCAGTGCAACGTTTTCTCTGCTGAGGCAGCAGCGGCTCTGATTGCTGCTACAACACCAGCTGACCGACCGATTGCCGTCTTTACGGATTCAGCCAGCGTAGTGACCGCACTAGAGTCAGACAACGCAAGACATCCTTGGATCCAAAAGATTCAGTGGAAAGCACCACCGAACACAACGTTTATATGGATTCCAGGTCATTCCGGAATTCCGAGAAATGAAGCGGCCGACCACCTAGCAGCTTCCGGAAGGCGACAGGCTTTTTACACAAATCTGGTCCCAGCTTCTGACATGAAAACATGGGTAACCAAGGTCATCGAGAAGAAATGGGCCGAAGAATGGCTATGCGCTGGGCAAGGAGGAACCAGGGAATTCTTCTTACGGAGGATTAAAGGAGATATCATCAAGTGGGAGGACCCTAAGGATCACCGGGAACAGCAGAAGCTGTCAAGACTGAGGACTGGACACGTGGGTTTTGCCTACAACATGGGTGGTGGCGGGGAATTTAAAGTCATGTGCTCAGTATGTCGGGTGCATCAATCCGTGGAACACGTCCTTTGCCACTGTCCACAGTACGAAGGCCCAAGAAGACAGTACGCGATCTCAGGAAGTATCAATAATGCTCTGGGAGACGATCTATCATCAATCGCGGCGGTGTTTCTGTTCTTTAAGGATACCAGCCTTTTCAACCGGATCTAGAGCCACACAGAGAAAAGATAAAGGAGTTGAAAATAGAAAACATGTATAAAATAAATAAATAAATAAATAAGGGACTTAAAGTCCCCAACACTTGGGGGGTTCCTTCCGGACTCTCCTCGTATTGAGTGAAAACTTATTATAATAAGGAGATTCGTCCCCCAAAACTTGGTAGAGCCCCTTCAGGACTCTTCCTCGTATTTTTCAATCGAACCAGCTTCTAGCTGAAAATCTCTATAATAAAGAAACAAAAAAAAATATGAAGATTCACAACAGAAGCACTATTTTAGTTACTAGTGAATGAATTCGATTTCATGTTGATAACATAAGATGAAATTATCTCAAGAAATGTGTTCATATTACAAAATTTGACATCAAAATGAACTCGATGATAATATAACGAGTTAATATTGTGATATCCAAACGAATATAATTTTTTAATCTCTTTTGTTGTTTTGGCTGTTCATTCAGCCTTAATGATAACACATTCACACTTGTTATTGATTTGGTATAAACCTTTGCTTGGTATAAACCTTTGTATCCTAGAAAGTTCAGAAGAAGACTTCCCAGAGCTTCAGGAAGAGATTTTCTTGAAAAAATAAAACTTCTCCGAAGGTCTGGCAGAAACTTCTCAGAAGTATACTGCCGTGAAACGCATATCAGTCCCATCTTTGCTTGATTTCCTATTCATATGGGACTGATATGCGTTTCACGGCAGTATAGGTAGCACTTGTTTGACGTTCAAGCAGGATTATCAGGACCAAACAGAGTTCGAAGTCCAAGAGGATACGTCACAGAACTTCAGGAGATAACTTCTTCGAAAATCAGAAGAGGACTTCTCAGAGCTTCAGGCAGAAGTTTGAAGACAAGAACTTCTTAGAAATTTGGAACTTTCCAGAGGCTCTGGAGTTCTTCTTAGGGAGTGAAGATGCAGAAGCTTAGGAAAAAACTTCCCTGCAGCTCAGCAAGAAACTAACCAGGTAGGTCACTACCTATATTTTTACAATTTTTACAATTCAGAAACAAACTTCCACATAGCTAAAGACGATACGTTCTAGAAGCTCAAGGAAGAACTTCTCTGAATTTAAGAATAACACTTCCCAGTGATTCCAGAATAAAAACTTCCCAAAGATTAGTTGGAGCTTCCCAGAAATGCTAGAGAGTTTTCAGAATTTCAGAATGAAGATATTTCAAAGAACAGAAAAAATACAGGAGCAAAGGGGCTACTTCCTAGTAGTGTGAACAAAGATGTCTCAGAAATTCAGGAATAAACTACCCCGAATTTCAGTAGAAAAATTCCCAAAAGTTCAGAAGTTCAAGAAGAAACTTCGAACAGATGTAATGGAATACGCTCAGGAAAAAACTTCCTCGAATAAGCAACTTACTAGAGAGGGTACTACCTATAAGTTCAAAACGGAGTTTTAAAAAAAAAATCAAGAATTCAGAACAGGACTTCCCAGTACTGCCGAAGAAACTCCCCAATCGTTTTGTTGGAGCTACCCAAAAGTAATAGAGAGCTTCCCTGAAGTTCAGAATCGACCATTCCAAAATTTCAGAATGAGGTTTTCTCGAAGTTCAGGTAGATACTTTTGAGAAAAAACGAAAAGGTGAGATATGTCAGTGACATATCTGCAAAGTCGACGTAGGACTGCTGGTTGATGTGGAGGAATTGTAATAGAATTAATAAATATCTACTATATTTTGTTCAGTCTAAAGACTCATCAAACCATCTGTTATTAAATTTTGTTTTCCACGAAAATGAATATAGTCAACTCTTTATAACTCTTGAAGTGGCCCTATAAAGGGCCATTTGGTATTCAGTTATTCGCTGTTCCTGGAGTGATCCGGTAATTCTCGAGTACCAGATGATGATTTGGTAGACAGTCGAATGGGTGGTCGTTGTTGTTGGTTCTGTTCCATGGAAGAAAAGCATATAATATTAGTCTTTAGGTGTTTTAGGAGCGTTAATATTGTGTATGAAAATCTTGAATTCAACTCTTTAGAACTCCTTAAGTGACCCTGAAAAGGGCCGTTTGGTATTTTGTCGTTTGTTGTTTATGGTCCGAGTAGTACAAACAATGGTCCAGTGCTAGGTGATGGTTGGTTGTCGAATGGGTAGATGTTGTCATTCCAGTTCATGTTCCACAATATCGGCTACCAGTTGATTTAATGGTTCGGGTGCTTCGAATGCGAGTACAGACAACATAGGTATATGATACAAAAAATATGAACAATAACGTCTGCACTCTACGCCGATATTTTTAACAAACGTTAAATCTATACAAGTACCACCAAGTAAATTTTAAATGTTTTTGCATAAAATCTAGAAAATCTATTATGTAGAAGGAGATGTTCGCTCATCACCATGAGGCACCAAGAGTGAACATTAATGTTTTTGACTAGAATGACAGATGTGAAGAGAATGTGTTGAAAGTTCCGTCAGTGTACGGCAGGTAGGAAATCTAACTTTACCCAAGGAACATTGCTGGTTTTATCATGGTTTTATAGCATTCTTGAAGTCCAATTCATGCTCTTCAGAACCCTTATAAAACCAAAATTGTTACTTGGGTAGTGATCGTCAGTCGGTGCGAATCAAAACAAACCCAAAAAAGGAGAGAGTTCCTCTCCCATGTGCGCATCAATAAACAGAGTGCACACAATAGATCGCTAGAATAACTATACAAGCCACAGTGGTACATGAGCGTCTTTCCATGCGTCAATTTTTGCCTGTTGTAGTGGCGCACTTGTTCCGTTGCTACAACCTACCCCGCAGTGGGATGTTAGGCAAATATTACCGTCCATGGTTCGAGTACCATTGGATACATGCCCTTTCGCTCATTTTTCAAAACATCTGTTAGATTTCCTACCTGCCGTACACTGACGGAACTTTCAACACTTTCTCTTCACATCTTTCATTCTAGTCAAAAACATTAATGTTCACTCTTGGTGCCTCATGGTGATGAGCGAACATCTCCTTCTACATCATAATCGTTACTCCTCGCACGGAGAATAAATAACATAACAATTAATGTATAGAAAATCTATGTTTTCATTTTTGGAAACGTCAATGTTAAAGTGTCCGGTCAACACAACTGGCGTATCTTGCGCAGCATACCTGAACAACATGCGAATCAAGAACAATTTTAAATTATTGGTAGTTGTTCCTGGTGAAATGTACACCACAACCAGCAGAACTTCAGTGTCCATTACTGATATATTAGCTGCACAAAATGGCTTTTATTGGAGTCATATACAATCTCCGGGAAAGTGCCACCTTACGACTTATGAACAGTTAACGCACAGGCACTGACCACCGGAAACTGTATGCGCTTGCATTTAATGATGCCACTCAGCTTTATATTAGCCGATCGTTTGGAGATGGGAGTCCAATCCTCTTGTAGGATTCCAGGTCTGGTGAAACCTATCGCCGCACTCTCGAACTTAAACCACAACTTTACGATCTGCTGCCCAGAATCGTCTTCGTCCTGTTCGAGGTATTTCAGCTCGCCGATCGCGCCATTCACTACACCATCTTCGACATCATTTTCATTACTCGGTTAGCTCATAAGATATTAATAAAACGAACTCTTTAATTAGGCAAAATGTTTTGTTCGCCCTGAAAAGGGCGGGTTTTATTAATTGTCGGGGGAACGCGATCGAAACTTGTTTCTCGGTCTGAAATGGCTTGAGCCTGGTCGTGGCAGCCTGGTATGGCCTGAATATTTGACAGGAATCCACAATGGGTACTGCCATTGTCAGCAGCTTTTTGTGCCAGCTGCTTCTGGGTACCGAGAGCTGCTGCTGCAAAAGCTTGGTGCTGCCACGTTATTATTTTAATAATAATGAAAATTATTACTAGAAGAGTTTAAATCAGTAAAGATATTATCTTTCAAATGTCTTTACACATAGCTAGAATATCATAAGAATTTAATTTATTTCTTCTATATTCTTTTTCTTCTCTACAATCAATTAAGCAAACTCTTTAGTTGGGAAAATTATGTTGAAGAGGACCCTTTTTATTAATTGTTGGGGAGAGGGGGGGGGGGGTCTTCTCGAGTAGCAAGATGGTCTGAATTTTCTCCGGCCTCTTGGAGTAACGTCATGTTGAAGTAACGCCATGTAGTGAAAATGTCGATAAGCTCAAGATAAAATATTAATTTAACAAACTCTCTTATTGGGAAAATTGTTTTGGTTGCCCAAAAAGAACAGGTTGTATTAATTATCGGGGGGAACATAGCGATCAAATTGGCTTCTCGGTCTTCTCAAGTAGCAGGATGGCCTGAATGATTGGCAGGTTATCACCCTGTGAAATTGTCAGAACAGAGAAAATCGGGATTTACATATAGATAAGCAGCATCAGCTTCGGCCACTTTATCCGCTCTTGAAGTAACGCGAAGTAACATTACAACGTATGATTATCTTATGATAAAATAATATTTTAACGAACTCCTTAATTGGTAACATTGTTTTGTTCGCCCTGAAAAGGACGGGTTTTTATTTAATTGTCGCGGGGCAGCATGGTACACATTCGAAATGTGCTTCTCGGTCTTCTCAAGTAGCAAGATGGCCTGAATTTTCTCCGGGCTCTTGAAGTAACACCATGTTGAAGTAACGCCATGTAGTGAAAATGTCGATTTGCATATTGTTTTGGTCCCCTGAAAAGAACGGGTTGTATTAATTGTTGGGGAACATGGTACGCGATCAAATTTGCTTCTTGGTCTTCTCAAGTAGCAGGATGGCCTGAATAATTGGTAGGAAACCACCCTAAGAAATTGTCAGAACAGAGAAAATCAGGATTTACATATAGATTGACGCGGCTCGGCCATTTTATCCGGGCTCTTCAAGTTACGCCATGTTGAGACGGTGCGTTGTAATGCTATTTTCACTACTCGATTAGCTCATAAGATATTAATAAAACAAACTTTAATATGGCAAATTGTTTTGTTCGCTCTGAAAAGGGCGGGTTTCATCAATTGTCGGGGAATTGCGATCGAAATTTGTATGTATGGCCTGAATATATGACAGGAATCCACTGTATGTACTGCCATCGTCAGCTGCTTTTTAAGTCACGACCACTTGGTTTAGGGGGATGGATGTGGGTCGAGGCGCCATTCGTGTCATGTCTCGCCTCATGTCCAATCATTATTCTTTGAAGGTTCATTTATACCGGTTTGGGCTGAGGGACAGCAATCTCTGTGAGTGTGGACAAGGCTATCAGGACGCAGATCACGTCATTTGGTCTTGTGCTGAACATCGTGGAGTCAGATCGGGGCTCTATGATTCCCTTTGGGATCTAGGTAGACAACCCAATGTGCCAATTCGAGATATTTTGTCTGTACGTGTTTGGGAGTACATGAAACTCATTTATGTGTTTTTGACTAACATTAGCTTTAGATTTTAGTTAGTTTAACCTGTATGTTTAGTTTAAGTTTTTTTTTCTGTGTATGTGTTTTTTTTTCATTTTCAAAAAATGTTCAAGTCAAAAGAAAACCATAAGTTGTATAGTTATGTGTTTCAATAATTTAGAATTTAAATTTAATGTGTTATGTGAACCATACTTTAAATTTCCACCCTCTTTCCCATCCGTAATTTGTAATTCCTATTAACCTCGAGACGGCCGCGAGTAATCGGTTTTATCCCCCTAACTTTAGTTTAAGATAAATTATGTATAGAAAACATGAAAATTTGGCTCTGTTAAGTTGATTCGATTGAGCCTGTACAAATAAATGATTAATTAAAAAAAGTCACGACAGGCTGGGCACTGCTGGCTACCGACCGCCAGCTGCTGCTTCCACGACCAGGTGGGCATTACTTCTACTAATGCTGGGCATTCCTGGGTACCGAGCGATGCTGCTGGGTGCTGCCCAGCACCGGGAGATCCGCGCAGCTCCATGGCTGCCGAACGAATGAGGCATTTATTCGGAAATGTGTCTTTTATCATGGCATCGGGTACCATTGCATGAACAAAAGGGGGTATCAACTAAAGCAATGTGAATCAAATTCATTAAAAGGGGAGGGGAATCAGATGTTTCGCCAAACACTAGCGTGAAACAGAATCTACCTCTCGAGAACAAAGAATAAGAAGAAGAAGACGATGGGAGACGTCTCTTGCTTAGATTTGAAAACTGTGCTAGGAAATTTGGAATTTACTCTGCGAATCGAAATTATAAGACATCACCTTACATTTACGTTATTTTTAATAAGTTAATGTTAAAAATCAATTAACTTGATTACTAAAACTGATACGTAGAATTATTTCCAATCGATTGGTGCAAACGATATGAAAATCGTTTATGCAATGACTTAGTTATTATCGCTCAAAATATCCACAACGACCCGTAACGCGGTCGATTTCAGAAATTTTAGAACGGCGCCCCAGTATAGAAATGAAAGACGTAGTCCTACGTCAAAACAGGAAGAAACTTTCCGGATATACGGAGGGTACTTTCCAGTAGTTCAAGCAGGAGTTTTTCATCAATTCAGGAACAAACATCCTCAAAGTTCAGGAGAAAACTGTTCTAAATTTCAGAAGAGAAGAAACCTCCAAAAAAAATTAAGAAAGTTTTTCAAGAAATTCTAGAGAAAACTCTTCCAAAGTTTTGGAGATATTTTCCTCGCAGTTTAGGATGAGACTTATCAGAGGTTTAGAAAGAAACAAACTTTGTTAGATGTGAATTTCCAAGAACATCAGCAGTGACTGCCAAGAAGTTCACGGGTAACTTACCAAAAGTTCAGGAGAAAACCTCTCGGAATTTGACGAACCGAAGAAGCAGTCTATACAAAAATCATTCCTATGATATTCATTGCACACCATATTAAAATGTGGTGAATACCATCTTGCCAACCATTCACATCGCACTATGGGCTCGAACACAAACTCACGTAGGGGAGGATGGTACAAAACGCACCGTTTAAGCAACATCATGAATAACTATGGAATGGAAGCTAAAATTTAGGAAGAAGTTATTGAGTATAGTGCATTACGATGTTTTCGTTGTAGATCAAATGTGATTTGAATTCAAACCGATGATTATTCATGATTTTTTAAACCTTGTCCAATTTGATCCAAAAACGACACCGGGGTAATACGCCAGTTCAATTGCTCAATATGCACCCCAAAATTGGGGTAAGACGCACTACAACACTGGGATACGATGCACCACATTATTGGGATAGCATGCACCAGGCCTATGGCAAGGACCACTTTTTCACGTAGACAACATCTAAGCAAGCTCAGCTGTCAAAATAATGTCAACATTGTGAGTTGTGTCTGTTTTAAGTTTAACTGTTGTTGCTCGTTATCGTTTTGCACGTCATACAAAGCAGAAAGATCGCTTTCTTTGGTGTTTCACATCAAAACAAACAACCAAAACAAATGATTTGACTTCTATTCGACAGCTGACAGCGGGCCCAAATCAATTTGGGCCCAGGACATCCTGTCTACTGTCAATCACTGCTATTGATATAGGCTTGTCAATGGCCTGGCATGCACCGCTTGTAAAAAGTAAAAACACTGCTGTAAAAATTTACTCACAAAAGGTGTAAAGATGAAACATTTCGCCACGTCCTCTTAGCTCTTTTTGGTACTCAAGCAGCCTATGGATATAGAATAAAGACGTTGCGCAAAACGTTGTGATATGTTGTCAACTCCTCATTATATACACGATTAGAAAAAAATGCACAAAGGAGCAGTTAAGTGTGGGAAGCACGTTGGTTATAATTGTGTTTATCTATCATTGGGTTCAAATTATTTACTTGTGGGTAGAATTTTACCAGGAGTAAGTTATTTATACCCAACGTTGGCTTCATACATTTAACCGCTCCACTGTGTATTATCTTCTAAGCGTGTAGATGTATACATTACGCCACGGTGCGTTCTGCCCCAGTTTTAGTTTTGCATGGTTTTGTCTTAATATTCTGAAAATACGTGGACTTATAGTGAAGTTTTGATACTATCTTGAAGTTTTGTGGTGTGCAAAATATGTGAATTGAATTTATTATAAACCATGGATATTAATGCGTGATAAAAGCTTATTTGATTAACTCTATTATTTACATGTGAGGTACAGTCGGAACAATTTCTCCAATGATGATCATAATTTTTGTGCCACAAAATTATCAGTTATGCTGTTTTATTTAAGAATTGAAAAAGTTTCATTTAAGCTATAGCTTTGAAGATTTCAGCATATTTATTGAGTGGGACATTCTACCCCACCAGTGCGTTTTGTACTGTTCTCCCCTAAACTGAGCGAACAAATCGAGAGGAATTCATATGAATGAAATCGTATGAAAATTTGCCAGAAGATATTGCAAGTTTCATACGATTCTCTAATGGAATAAGGTTCATAGGACGATCGCATGAAAATTTTCCTCACAGAAAAAAAAGTTGCAATCGGGATTCGAGCCATGCACCTCGCGATCCAGGGACGAGCCTCAATCCCACACCGTGTCCAATATATTCTCATACAAAATAAAACTCTATTTATTTCAAATCGATAATCCAGATTTTATTTATAACTTTACTCATTATGTTGCTATATAATATTGATCAACTACAGCATATGTTTTGGAATAACAGCGCCTTTAACCTTCTTGACTAGCTCCAGACATTTTTCGAAACCGTCACAGGCGGCACGCACGACTTCCATCGGCATTTCGTCTCAAATTCGTTTGATTACGGTCAGATCTGGCTGGGAGGCCATTTATTATTTGTCCAAAAAGTCGGTCAAATTTTCTCGGCACCAGCCCTGAACAAGATTTGCAGTATGTGATGGTGCTCCGTCCTGCTGAAACACATAGTGATCATCTCCAATACGGCGTTCATTTGCCGTGCGACATTTGCCTCGCTTGTAAATTCCTCCCCAAACCATCACTGACGCAGCTCTTTGGAACCGTGGAATATTCCTATAACTCTCTGGAACAGTTCTCGAAGAGAGAGCCCACAATCTGTCGTTCTGGACATTATGGGATTGTTGCAAGACAAATAACTTTTCGTCGGAAAAGATAAATTCTACCCCACCGTGCCGCGACAAAAGCAGACTTGTTCTTTCGAGTCGTTTCTGCTTGGAAGGTTTCGAAACTCCGTGAACCTTACGATTCTTGAAAGCTTGGAATCCGAGGTCATTTTGCAGTATATTGTGCATTGACGATTTCGAAACATTCAGATCCGCGGCCATTTTACGTACAGAGCGCTGTGATTTTCGTCTAATCCGTTCCCGTACGACCGTACGAGTACGACCGGATCTCTTCCGGTCATCCAACGAGCAGGTGTATCATACCTTCTGATGGTTCGGTACACACAATCACGCAGGTCTTACACATGTCTGAAAAAAAGCGCCCAGGCGCTCACCTTTTAAAAACTTTTTTTATCACCACAGCACTAAACTCCTTCATCGCTGGTAAAAGATAAACACCGAATGAAAACAATCGAACATAACCTAAAAGCGTTTGTTTAAACGTATAACACATACGTGAAGCATGTTGAGTAGTTGCCCGACACCAATACAAGGAAAAAGTGTACGAGAATATATTGGACACGGTATACATGCTTGATCATTTCATACGATTTCGTATGAAATGGGCCTTGGACCCTTGCTTTGTGGTTCATAGTTCCCAACGTATAGAAATCGTACGAATATTTTCCCAGGTGTAGAAATAACAATTCCTTTTTTTCATCTCACCTCGTTTAAGAGATTTGATCCTCGATTCTTAAAAAACTTAGCTACTAGAAGTAAAAGAAAAAGGTTGAATGCTCTACCAACAGATCAAAGAGCTTCAAAATATAAATCGTTGAAGTGAGATAGATCACTGCAATGCTTAAATGTTAAATGTTTGAAGAAATAATATTGTTAATAGCTTCAGAATAATCTCGTTGGTGATATCTAGTTAATAACTCATTTTCTGAATCATCTTTGAATAAATATATTTTAGTATTAATTAGATTTTAATTTGATAATTGATATTATTTGATATTGATTAATAACTTCCTCGAAAAATATTTCAAAGTTCTTTGAATAAAAAAACATAAGTGTGATTCACAAAACAAGAGTGAAAAAGGAATCACTCATTCTTCAACTGTCAGTAATGGCAGCTAAATATACAAAGGTCCTGAATTATTTTATGATGTAATACCATTTCAATGACGATTGCCGACTCGATCAGATTCAGTCGGTGTCTGTAATGCGCAATTTTGCTCGACTCGACAGTGACAATTGTCGACAATGCTCGACTTGACTTCTATGATTGACCCCTATTATTTGAATTTATTTTATTTTTGATAAAATAACACGACATGTAGCTACAAATGTGATGTTTGTTGATGTTTCTGCGCGGAAATAAGTACCTTCAACGCTACTTATTATTTCACGATTGCATACTCAGTGAAAGCGTTTCGTTCTTCAAAAATAAGACACAAACAAAATGACGTTTTTCAGCTCTCGGTCGAAGGATAAAACCCTCGCACAAACAATCTAATCACTGTTTCACTGAGTGACCCATTATAAGTAGGCTTTTGCTAACTCGCAACGGTTAAAAAATCGCAAACGAAAAACCTTTCCTTGAAATCAGCTCTTATATTTTATCACTATTAGTTTTAAACGTTTTCCATTACCCTACTGCCGGTTAAAATAGAGGAACTAATTGTCGGTTATATCGAAGTAATCAACCCTATATTTTTTTACAGTGTGGGTTCGCCCCGGGGAAGCTATTAGCGAGTGACAACAAAACCCTCTCTTAATTTTCTCCGCACCTAATTATATCAGCATGCAATACTTACCTGTGTTCGTTTGAACCAGCTCCAATCAGCACGGGTTTTAAAGGAACAGAGAAAGGACATTATCGATGTTAATGGACATGAAACATCACGGATTTTAATGACGATACGCAAATAAGATCCGCAGGCAAATGCTTTCAACTAATGAAATGACTTGTTTGTTTTACGTTGTGGAAGCTCGTTGTATGTACATTTGGAAGTAGAAGTGGTGACCTTTAAGTTGTTATGATTGATCAATTGATTTAAAAAAACTGGATTATTTATAATTGTATCAAAGGCAGGATAAAATCTTCGACGGAAATAGCAAACCGATGTTATTTATAAGGATAAGGAGCTGGAAGCGAGATGGCGATGGAGAGATAATTTATTTTAGGCTAGGTTGGATGGACAGAGATGTTATTTCACAAGCATAAATAGCGCAAGCATAAATAGATAACACCAAGATAGCTAGAGGAAAGGACTTCATTGGTACGGCGGACGAGCCAACCCCCACAATTAATTGAATTAAAGTTAAGAACAACAAGCCAGCTGGAAAAACGATGCTTTAATAGTGGTGATAGAAACAAATATAATAATACATAATCTCCTATCGAAGTATGCTCCGATAACGGAACCAATTTTCTGAACGTAAGAAATCCGTGCCCGGATCCGTGAACGGCAGTCAGGAATTCGAGCAAATGAACAAGCAAAAATACACCGTGAACTGAATCACGTAATCGGGAACTAGTTCACATTATTGGGTAAAAATCATAAAAACGTAAGCTATTTCACGGCCCGTTTTCATTTTCGGAAACACTTTGGTCCTGATTGGGAGCCAGCCGTGAACTACGAAAAAAGATTGAAGCCACAGACAAAAAAATTGCCAAACTAAGAACAAATTGCCTAACAATACATCGTCGTTAGATTAAATTGATCAAAGTCTACGCTCCCTACAAAAATTCAAAAAAATTGCATGGAAAACAGTCTACGAGAGGGGAGGGAGGTCTGAGATTATCAAAAATGAGTCTACGTGGCTTATGAACAGGTCCTTAGGTGCATCGTTTTGCCCACATCTCCGCCATATCTTGAAAAAAAATTTCTACTCTGGCAGTCGAAAAATTTGATAACTGGACAAAGGCTCGTGTAGTCGCCAGTCCCTTGTCATGCGAAGAAACACGGCCTTCTGGCCGTAGTCTTCCGAAGGTCCTCATTGAGATCGACTGACCCCGCTACAACAAGCCATCACGTAGGTTATTCTCTCAGAACAACCTGCTGAGAACAGTCCTGCAGCCATAGGTAATCCTTGCACTGATGGTGAGTTCTTATCACATCACATCACAATCGAGCCGCAACTCTTTATTTAATTTATCATTATTTAATTTACATCGGATGACGTTGTTTTACGGTTAGGACTCTTGAATGTTGTGATGCCTATTATAATAAACGATGAGTGGTCAGGAGAATAAATTTAGTTTGACTCTAATTCACGTAGGGGTAAAAT
The DNA here is from genome assembly GCA_034211315.2 of Aedes japonicus. Lineage (NCBI taxonomy): Eukaryota > Metazoa > Arthropoda > Insecta > Diptera > Culicidae > Aedes > Aedes japonicus. The sequence goes on along the minus strand of JASCZW010000057.1, from coordinate 96,809 downwards.
ACTGGAAAATAATAATAGTAAGGGGCTATCCTGATACCACGTAGACAGTTTAGGTTGCAAAATATCCTTTGATCATCCTTTGAACATGATTCAACAACATTCGGTGGTTGCGTTTCAAAGCTAGCTTCCGAATTTTCCTCTAGCAGGTTGCAACGGGATGACATTCCTACGTAACCTAAACTATGATTCTATGTTCATAATAGATAACAACTAAGTTACTTTTGTTTGCTTACCCTTTCTTAGGCTTGTAACAGTTTGTAAAAGCTGTCTAGTTGAAATGATCGGAGCATAGTTTCTGCTTTTCGACCACCATCAAACTTCAACACACTTTCACTGGCAAAATTTCACCCTCTACTTTCCAGATTAGAGCAAAATAAAAATTCACATTTGCGTCCCATGTTTTGAGAAAAAAAAAAACATTTCCGAACACACTTACACTTGCAAGCGTGTATGCAAATCACCCAGCAAAAAAGTGTCATAATTGTCGATGCGAGCGCTATGAGTGGTGGCTTGTACAACTATTTGTATTCAAATTAATCCAATCCAATTAGCGGTTAACGTCTGTTGTTTGTGTTGAAGCCATAGAAAACCAACTACAAGTGACATTCTCACCAAAGCACAAGCGTTCCCAAAAATAAAAGTTAACTAGTTTTCATTTTCAGGATTTTTACCTAAAACCGTGATATAGTTACTGATTACGTGTTTCAGTTTACGGTGTATATTAGCTTGTTCTCGAATTCAGGACTGCAGTTCGCGGATTTTCTTCCGTGCACGAGCTCAGCTACTTAGGAAAGGTCTATTAATTATGTCACGCAGTAAGCGGGGAGGGGGGGTAAGGGAGAACGTGACGATCCATACATAAAATTTAAAGGATGATACAAATAACGTTACAGGGGGGGAGGTTATAAAAGTCCCTTTTTGCGTGACATAATGAATGGACGTTCCTTTAGTGGAGTTTCAACCGTCTGCGCCCCATTTTTTTGGTGCTTTGGACCGCCTCAAAAGGTCGATAAAGATTGCATCGGGATCGTTGCAGCGACAGGAATCCGAAAGATGAAACGTTACTGACGGTGGTCGCGGAAGCAGAAGCAAACACAAAAAGCAAAGCGTTCCCGAAAATGAAAACGGACCGTGAACTAATTCACGTTTTCAGGGTTTTAACCTTAAGACGTGATCTAGTTCATGATGACGTGATTCGGTTCACGGTGTATTTTCTCTTGTTCTCGACTACATGACTGCAGTTCACGGATCCTGGCACGATTTGTTTTCCGTAGACCTCTCACATCAATACCCCCGGAGAACTTCAATCAAAAAGCGCTGACCATATTAAATTCAAACGGATTTTAACAACCTTCAAGAGGTTGAGGCTCAGTCGACTAAGGCAACCCATACAAATTGGAACTTGACTAGACAACTTGTAGACCAGTTCTAGAGGCGATGGGTTATGGAACACCTGCCGTCCATTACCAAACGAAATAAATGGTTGGATTTACCGGAAGCGGAATGATCCAGTGGTAATTGTGCACAATAATTGGCGCAACGGGTGGACCAGGGGTCATACCCGGTCCGTGGTCAAGGGAAGCGGTGGACGTATTCCTCAAGTGTTGCTCAAGCAGTATTGAACGTAAAAACTAATGGTAACGTTGATCCGGTGTAGAACGTTGGTTCGTCAAAGAAGGATCCCTGGGATGCAACATTTCCGCTAGCTGTGGTAGGGTTCGGCTTTTCCTGGTTGATGGGCACTGGCGGCAACGGTTGACGGGTACTGGTGGCGTCTATCTGCTCTGCACATTTACTAACCCATTTCATTACCTTGGCGTTGCTTGACTACTATTTATACTACTCCTACTATTTATACTGCGCTTACTTCGGATACTGTCACTTTCATCGCCCAACTCTATCTGGGACTCAAGCAGCTTGTATTTGTCCTCGACAAACTTCTTCTGGATGGCCTGGAGCTCTTCCAACTTTTCCAGTTGCAAATTCAACCTGGCGGACTTCGCGGATCTGCCGGATAAACGAGATGCACGAGATGCTGACACATTACTAGTCAAGTCATCCACTTGGCACTGTGGGCAAGACCACGAACGGTGCTCAATTGAATTCGATACACTAGCACACGAAAAGTGCCACCAAGTTTGACAATTGTCACACTGCACCATATTTTCCGCACTGTTGGGGCGGTTACAGCTCACGCAATCTGACCGATCCTCGTCGAGCGTCTGAGCATTGTGGGGTGTTTGGTCTTCGTGCATGTCGGAAAGCGATTGCATGGCGAATATGTAAATCGATTTGCTGACGATTTTTTTCTAAAGTTTGTTGTCGGTAGAAGTGTCCACGGATTGATTTTCTTCGAGCAACTCTACTACAAAACACAGCCGTTGTAAGATTGCACGAAGAAAATCAATCCGTGGACACTTCTACTGACAACAGATGTACTAATTGATTACAGAGATCATTTTGATTCACCATCTAACATCGGTTGCGTCTTTTAACATAGGACTTACGTTTTTTTTTACCTGCATCCCTAGCACCATTATAAAATTTCTGGAATAGACCGCGTGATGGTAGATTGGAGATTTGGATGGTAATATCTGCTTTCTAGCTCACAATTTACATGTTACGATTAGTAATTTATTCGAAAGTTAGACTATCTACGCTGAATCCCTGTTGCTAACTTAAGTGTTTAGAATCGAACCAAAATTTTAGGGTAGTTTTATACATATACTTACTTCAAAAATCAAAAAAAAAGTTAATCGATGGAGCCTTGAGTGTAAAATTAAACGCATTTTCGCTTGATGCCCTCCATCAAAGTCTTTACAGTGTCATCCGGTACCAGTTTCTCAGTTTTTTTTCCATTTTCTTAACATTTTTTTCTCGTCTTTGACTGTCTTCTTGCTCTTCTGAAGTTCCCGCTTCATCATTGCCCAGTACTCCGGACAGTTTGGCGGATTCATGTCCTTTGGAACAAAATGGACAGAATTGGCCTCATACCACTCCAGGATACTTTTAGAATAGTGGCATGATGCCAAAATAGCGGAGCTTTGTCGTGCTGCTGCAAGAACGGCAAAAGGCGCTTCTCGAGGCACTCAGATTTGTAGATCTCGCCATTTACTGTGCCCTTTGTCACGAAAGGCTCACTCCTCAGTCCACAAGAGCAGATGGCCTGCCAAATGAGATATTTGGAGGCGAACTTCGACATTTTCTTCTTCTTAAATTTGTCGTCCACATAGAACTTGCTCTTGCCGGTGAAAAACTCCAACCCCGGAATTTGCTTAAAATCGGCTTTTATATACGTTTCGTCGTCCATCACACAGCAGCCATATTTTGTCAGCATCTTCTCGTAGACCTTCCGTGCCCGAGTTTTCGCGGTTTGGGAAGTTCTGTACCTTGTATGTATGTAGTCCAGCTCTCTTCTTTGCATTCTGGACGTAGCTCTGCGACATGCCGATATTTTTAGCCAAATCACGGCTTGAGACGTTGGGATTTGCTTTAATCATCCGCTTCACCTTTCCCTCCGTCTTTTTGTTCTCCGGTCCCGGTTTTCTTCCAGCTCCTTTGCCGTGGTCCAACGTCAACCGCTCCTGGAACCGCTTCAACACTCTGGAGACGGTTCAATGGTGAATGTTCAACATTTTTCCCAACTGCCGGTGCGACAGGTCAGGAAATTCCAGGTGTTTGGAAAGAATTTGTTCTCTCGACTCGCGTTGGTTCACCTCCATTTTCGTTGAATCGAAAAACACGACTTCGAGTTTGACAGCATGTAAACAATACACATCAATGAGAAAGTGTGCAAAATTTGGTTGATTTTTACCCAATGGTAAAAAAGTTATGCCCTGTTGAATGTGTCGCAATAATTTCGTATTCGCCCGTTAATAAAAAAAGTATTTAAAAGAAAAAAGTCCTAGAGCACAATCTTTTTGGTATCATGATATCATATTTGAGGCACACTCTGATTGGTTCACACCGCCACAGTCACCGTACCAGCGATTATAAAACATGTGGTGACGTCTGTCCAACCATCATTCTCAATTCGTATTCTGACTAACGCTCCCTAGGATCCTAGCCGTGGCAAAGGAGGAAAGGTTAAGGGACTGATTGCTGTTTGCAGTCGGTCGCATTCGCCGTCTGCTCTGGAAGGGCAACTACGCCGAGCGCGTTGGTACCGGTGCCCCCGTCTACCTCGCTGCGGTGACGGAATACCTGGCCGTTGAAGTCCTCGAGTAGGAAACGCCACCCGTGACAAATAATAAAACAAGAATCATCACTTGGCACCTGCAGCTGTCCATCCGCAACAACGAGCAGCTGAACAAACTTCTCTCCGATGTGACCATTGTACAGGCTGGTGTCCTGCCAAACAGCCATTCAGTCCAAATGAAAACTAATGATTCCATTTCCACGCTAGCGTCTGGTGCAACAACGGAGGCCCGTCCCTTTTTGAAAGATTTGTTTCACAGTGCTTTCCTTGATACCCCATTCTGCTCGACGCCACTATATAAAACGGGCCTGGCATGGCAAACAGCTATCTGCAATACGTATCAGTTCTAAGTATCGCCAAATTGTTTAGCATACTTACTACATAGCAACATGTCTGGCCGTTGCAAAGGAGAAAAGGTTAAGGGAAAGGCAAAGCTCCGCTCGAACCGCGCTGGATTACAGTTCCCAGTCAGTCGTATTCACCGTCTGTTCCGGAAGGGCAACTACACCGAGCGCGTTGGTGCCGGGTTCCGTCTACCGCGCTGTGGTGATGATACCTGGCCGCTGAAGTCCTCGAGGTTGCAGGAAACACCGCCCGTGGTATGAAGAAGACCAGAATCATCACACGTCACCTGCAGCTGACCATCCTCAACGACGATGGGCTGAATAAGCTTCTTTTCGCTGTGTCCATTGCATAGAGTGATGTCCTGCCAAACATCCAGGCCATCCTGCTGACCAATAAGACCGAAAAGAAAGCGTTAGTTCAATCGCAAACCATGTTTCTCCCGCCAACAACTACAACCCGTCCTTTTCACGATGACCAAATCAATTTGCCAAACTAAAGGGTTTGTTTGGTTGAAAATAGATGATCCCCACAAGATCCAACAGCTCAGTGAACATCATGACGAGATGTTAAGCGTTGTCTATAAATTCGGGGACATTTGTGCAGTTGAGATATCAGTAATGAACACTGAAGCTCTGCTAGTTGCGGTGTACATTTCTCCAGGAACAACTACCAAGAATTTGTAGTTTTTCTCAATTCGTAGGTTGCTAAGGTATGCTGTGCAAGATTGCGTTGAATGAAGAGTTTAATATTGATGTTTCTCAACATGCAAACATTGATTTTTATGCGGAGACATTTTAAATTTAGTTTCAACGCTGCTCACTTTATAAAGGGGACACATTGTATTGCAGTTGTTTTATGTTTTAGAAATAAAATTCAGAAGCCGTTTTATGTGCAGTAATCAATGTTGTCTCTGTATTGCGGAAAAAAAATAATTTTCATTAACATTCTCCAACACAGAAAAAAATCTTGTGGTAAAAACGAAAAGGTGAGATATGTCAGTGACATATCTGCAAAGTCGACGTAGGACTGCTTGTTGATGTGGAGGAATTCTAATAGAATTAATGTGGAGGAATTGTAAAAGAATTAAATATTTACTATATTTTGTTCAGTCTAAAGACTCATCAAACCATCTGTTATTTGTTTTAGTAGCCCTGCGCTACAACATCAACTACCATCTGCCGAGCTTTCAGCTGCAGTTCATCGAAGCCATCGGAGTCGAGGTCGAAACTGCTGTCGGCTCAATCACCATCATCGCGGCCTATTGTCCCAAGCAAGCCAGTACCAACAACGGAACAACAACGGCCCTACGAAACGACATCCGTAAGCTAACTCGGAGGCAGGGGCAGTTCATCGTCGCCGGCGACATGAATGCGACACACGAAACCTGGGGGAACACCCGGCGGAATCGGAACGGAATTATTCTACAGGAAGACCTAGAAGAGGGACATTACACCGTCCTGGGCCCGGATACTCCCACCCGGTTGAGCCGATCCGGGGTCCATTCGACAATCGACATCTTCCTCACCAACATGGGGAACAACATCGCCCAGCCGATCGTACACCAGGAGCTCAGCTCGGACCACTATCCGGTGGTGGCCGAAGTTGGCTCCTCGGTCAACCGGCATCGTATCACCAGACGGAACTTCCATCGCGCCAGTTGGGAGAGGTTCCGACAACACGCCATTCGAAGGCAATACCAGCGAACTGGTTTGCCAACGCTCAAACGTCACTGCAATCGACTAACCAAAATTATTAAGGCCAGAATGGTGGACCTTAAGAATAACAATTTTGCCGACAAGATCCGCTCTCTCCCAGATTGTGCAAAGCCGTTCTGGAAGTTGACCAAAATTTTAAAAACTTAGCAAAGGCCCATTCCACCGTTGATCCCATTAGACAGCAATGGCTCTAAGGATCGATTGATAACTCCTGCAGAAAAGGCTGCTGAGATAAGTCAACACTTCGTCAGTTCCCATAATCTCGGAAAAAACATCGTCAGTCCACATGAAGCTGCCGTGAGCGCGCTTATTACTAACATCCATCTAAGCCCCAACGACTTCACAGAGAAGTTGGAGATCTCAGCTGACGAATTGTTGGCTTATATCAAATGCTCAAAGAACATGAAGGCCCCAGGTTTCGATAACATCCTGAACTTGGAGCTCAAGAAACTGAGCCCCCAGTTCTATAACCATCTGGCGATTGTTTTCAATCATTGCCTCCGACTTGGCTACTTCCCCACGTGTTGGAAGTCAGCCAAAGTCATCCCCATCCAGAAACCTGGGAAAGATCCTTCATGTTCCAAGAGCTATATGCCCATCAGCCTTCTCTCAGGATTATCCAAGCTATTTGAGAAAGCGATCCACCGTCGGCTTCTTTCATCCGCCGACGAGCTGAACATCTTGCTCGACGAACAATTTGGCTTCCGACGTGGTCGGTCGACAGTTCACCAACTTAACCGAGTCATTAACATCCTCAGACGGAACAAGTCTGTTTCGAAATCATCTGCCATGGCACTTCTCGACATCGAGAAGGCCTTTGATAACGTGTGGCATGATGGCTTGGTGTACAAGATGCATCGATACAATCTTCCCATCTTCCTGGTGAAGATAATTAAAAAGTATCTGTCGGATAGAACATTCCATGTTTCGCTTCAAGGTGCAGTTTCCGATGCACAGGAGATTTCCGCCGGTGTTCCGCAGGGAAGTATACTAGGTCCACTTCTGTTCAACCTATTCACCCCGCTCCCTGAAAATTGATCTCTGTCGTTGTTCGCCGATGATACCGCAGTCGTCCACAATGGTAGGGTAATAAGAGCGCTTACAGCGAAACTGTAGCGAAGCCTGAATGTTCTGTCTGAATACTTCACCGATTGGAAGATCTGTATCAATGCGGCGAAGACCCACGTCATCCTATTTCTACACTCCAACTCTCCCAAACTTGTTCCACCTGAGGATTGTAAAATAAGCCTAAACAACACAACGGTGGAATGTGCCAAATCAGCTGTCTATCTTGGCGTTACAATAGACAGCAAGCTTATCTTCAGGGAACAGGTTGACAAAACTGTCACAAAGTGTAGCGTTCTGTTGAAGCTACTGTACCCATTGATCAACAGAAGGTCTACATTATCCCTGAAAAACAAGCTTGCTGTCTACAAGCAAATCATACTTTAAGGGTTCCAGGTCTGGCGAAACCTATCGCCGCACTCTCGAACTTAAACCACAACTTTACGATCTGCTGCCCAGAATCGTCTTCGTCCTGTTCGAGGTATTTCAGCTCGCCGATCGCGCCATTCACTACATCATCTTCGACATCATTTTCATTACTCGGTTAGCTCATAAGATATTAATAAAACGAACTCTTTAATTAGGCAAAATGTTTTGTTCGCCTTTAAAAGGGCGGGTTTTATTAATTGTCGGGGGAACGCGATCGAAATTTGTTTGTCAGTCTGAAATGGCCTGAGGCTGATCGTGGCAGCCTGGTCTGGCCTGAATATTTGACAGGAATCCACAATGGGTATTGCCAGTGTCAGCTGCTTTTTGTGCCAGCTGCTGCTGGGTACCCAGAGCTGCTGCTGCCACAGCTGCGTACTGCCTAGCTGGGTGCTGCCTAGCGGGATATTGCCACCACCAACTTCTGTTTGCTGATTGGTAAATACGCTCCACGTATCACGTGATGTGGTATTTTGGCGCGAGTGTGATATTCTTCATTTCGCGCTCATTTCTTCTACTGGTGATTCATATCGAAATGAATATGAAAACAATTTATATGTATATATGATAAAATAATATGTATATAATTTTATTTAATATTTTAATAATAATAAGAATTATTGTTATTATTTCAATAATAATGAAAATTATTATTAGAAGAGTTTAAATCAGTAAAGATATTATCTTTCAAATGCCTTTACACATAGCTAGAATATCATGAGAATTTAATTTATTTCTTCTATATTCTGTTTCTTCTCTACAATCAATTAAACAAACTCTTTAGTTGGGAAAATTGTGTTGAAAAGGACCCTTTTTATTAATTGTTGGGAAGAGGGGGGGGGGGTCTTCTCGAGTAGCAAGATGGCCTGAATTTTCTCCGGCCTCTTGGAGTAATGTCATGTTGAAGTAACGCCATGTAGTGAAAATGTCGATTAGCTCAAGATAAAATATTAATTTAACAAACTCTCTTATTGGGAAAATTGTTTTGGTCGCCCAGAAAGAACAGGTTGTATTAATTATCGGGGGGAACATAGGGATCAAATTGGCTTCTCTTTAATTGTCGCGGGGCAACATGGTACACGTTCGAAATGTGCTTCTCGGTCTACTCAAGTACCAAGATGGCCTGAATTTTCTCCGGGCTCTTGAAGTAACACCATGTTGAAGTAACGCCATGTAGTGAAAATGTCGATTTGCATATTGTTTTGGTCGCCCTGAAAAGAACGGGTTGTATTAATTGTCGGGGGAACATGGTACGCGATCAAATTTGCTTCTCGGTCTTCTCAAGTAGCAGGATGGCCTGAATAATTGGTAGGAAACCACCCTAAAAAATTGTCAGAATAGAGAAAATCAGAATTTATAGATAGATAGACGCGGCTCGGCCATTTTATCCGGGCTCTTCAAGTTACGCCATGTTGAGACGGTGCGTTGTAATGCTATTTTCATTACTCGATTAGCTCATAAGATATTAATAAAACAAACTCTTTAATTTGGCGCCCTGAAAAGGGCGGGTTTCATCAATTGTCGGGGGAACGCGATCGAATATGTGAACTATACTTTATATTTCCATGTGTATGTGAACTATACTTTAAATTTCCACCCTCTTTCCCATCCGTAGTTTGTCATTCCTATTAACCTCGAGACGGCCGCGAGTAATCGGTTTTATCCCCCTAACTTTAATTTTAAGATAAATGATGTATAAAAAACATGAAAATTTGGCTGTAAAGTTGATTCGATTGAGCCTGTACAAATAAATGATTGATTAAAAAAAGTCACGACCAGCTGGGCACTGCTGGGTACCGACCGCCAGCTGCTGCTGCCACGACCAGCTGGACATTACTGGGAACCGCCGGCTACTGCTGCCCACTCGTGGCGTGCCATCGCCCACCGGGAGATCCTCGCAGCTCCAATGCTGCCGATCGAATGCATATTTGTTCGGAAATGTGCCTTTTATCATGGCATCGGGTACCATTGCATGAACAAAAGGGGGTATCAACTAAAGCAATGTGAATCAAATTCATTAAAAGGGGAGGAATCAGATTCGCCAACACTAGCGTGAAACAGAATCTACCTCTCGAGAACAAAGAATAAGAAGAAGAAGACGATGGAACGTCTCTGCTTAGATTTGAAAACTGTGCTAGGAAATTTGGTTAATTTACTCTGCGAATCAAAATTATAAGACATCACCTTACACTAACATTATTTTTAAAAAGTTAATGTTAAAAATCTATTAAATTGATTACTAAAACTCATACGTAGAATTATTTCCAATCGATTGGTGCAAACGATATGAAAATCGTTTATGCAATGACTTAATTATTATCGCTCAAAATCTCCAAAACGACCCGTAACACGGTCGATTTCAAAAAATTTAGAACGGCGCCCCAGTATAGAAATGAAAGACGTAGTCCTACGTCAAAACTACCATTTTACCAGATTATGCCTGTCTTCACAAATACCATGAAATTTCAATCAAATATACTCCGTTTATGGTATAACTTTCAACATTTGTGGAATATTTGACGAACCTCATATTGATATCAACCACACCATGGTTGATCTAATGGCAGGCATGGTAAAATCAAATGAATGTATAGGCAGGTGAAAATCGTTGGTGTTTGTGCTTAATTTAACCCTTAAAAATGGTAATTTTTACTGTGGTTTTTTAGGCCGGTGTGGCCTCTGCTGTACACAGAAGTTGTCTCCATTCTATTTGGTCCATGGCTGCACCTCGCCTGTCTCGCTGTCTGCGGAGGGTCCGCAGGTCGCCTTCTACTTGATCAATTCACCTTGCTCATTGCACGCTTCTTCTTCTTGTACCCGTCGGTTTGTTTTCGAGAATCATTTCAACTAGGCTGATGTCCGACATTCTAACGCCATGCCCAGCCCATCGCATGTGACCGATTTTAGCGATCTGTATAATTGGAGGTTCTCCCAGCAAATGATGCAATTCGTAGTTCATTCGCCTCCTTCCATCTGAACTCCACCGTAAATCGTACGCAGCACCTTCCCTTCAAAAAACCAAGGGATCGTTTGACCTTCACTAGCGATGTCCACGTTTCCACTAGCACTGTCTATGTTACTGATACGTTGCTGATTATCGACTGTTACTTTTTAATGTTGAGATTGTTTCTTTGGCTTTCAGTCTTTTATGTAAGGGAAGCCGATATTTTTTCTATTTTCCGACGTTTCGGCGCAATGTATTTTGCCTTCTTCTTAGGATCATAGATTTCTGTTTTTGTCATTATATGTACTGTTGTTATATTAAAACGTCTAGTAGTAGTTGTGTTGATCATCACCTGTTTTACACTACTTCACTGTTGCGGTCTGTCTAGCTGTTGCGGTATGTCTAGCCGAGAAATTTGGCAAAAGCGGTCGTTACCATTTATCAGAAGCCACGACTCTTCAGCTCTGGTATGGCCTCTTGTCACTATGTAAAATCCGTCCTGGAATGGTATAAGGTACAAGAGGTCAAACACGTGGCAAAAATAGCCAATTCACCAAACTGTCCAGAACTTCACCCAATAGAAAAGTACTGGGCTCTTGTTAAGCGGAAACTCTAAACTAAGAAGAAAGCAAATTTTACCGATGATTTCATGAGAAGGTGGAGAATTGTTACGGCGGGCGTATCTGAGGATACCGAAAGGAACCTGATAGCGGGTGTACCACAGAAAGTTCGAGAATTTTACAAAAAAAAAGTACTAACATCTTAATCAACTGTTTTAACGTAGATAAAAAACAATTGGATTTACTGAATAAGGTGCTAATTGTTTGTGCTGCTATTATTTGAGTTAGGCTTTAGTTGTCGGTTTAGTTAAATTCTCACATACTCCATTGGACCTACCAGTCGACCCCAGACGTGCAATTGTTTTGTAAATCTGTTTTCGAGTGAAACGTTGTTTTTACCGAAAACTTCTCAAGCTCAAAAAAAAAAATCAATCAAATCCGGATAAGACAAATGTCGGAAGTGACTTCTCTTTCATAGGAATGTACATCCAGGCAAGCACAGACTTTAAAACATGCAGAAAAGATAGAAAGCTGAGTAGAGGTTTTTCTTGTGTTTTTTTTTCATCCTCCATGTTGAAAAAAAGTAATATTCAGAAGGTATTATTTCGACAGTGATCTCAAGACGAAGCTTTACTGCTGTTGTTTGATGTTGGGTGTTATTCATAATAGCGTTCTCTCGTTGTGAGTTAAAGCCAACATGCTTCAGCACATGCAAACCTTACCTTCTTCGACGCAAGTAAATGTGATTACGATTTTAAGTCTTTTTTATCATCTCTTAAAAGATACAACTTCTTAAGCAATTTTAGTTATAAGTTCCATTTAAGGTGCAGATTAGAAAGCAGCCACCTAAAACCATCCTGAATTCGTTGACCGTAGCGTTGTAAAAATGGTTGAGTTGCAGCGTTGAATCCCATTTACTTTTCTCATGAATCCCATGTCTACACAGATTACGGAGCAGAATGGGAAAAACTCGTAACTACAGAGGAGCACTGTATATTTCGTCAGCTTTGCCGTTGCCCTATCATGTCGCGAAAAATTGAGAAGAAAATATAAAACCAACAACTAACAGCCAGTACTGGTGCCAGGGTGTCCGCTAGGCTGGTGCAAATTTGACAAAGTTTTTTAAATTTCCACTGTTTTGAAAAGATTTAGCTGCGAAACTTTCTCGTTTACGGTTATGCTTCACCGGAAGTAATCCAACGTTGTAATCCTTTAACCCAATACCACAAAATAATTATTTTAAGTACCGGTTTGAAGAAGTTCATCTTTTTAGAACAACTTTCTATCTATGTATTCGACAAGTTATACCTTTCATAAGCGTAAGCGATTACTTGTAAGACTTCATAAGATCGATGCGAAAAATAAATTAGAATTTTCCAATCCAATATGCAAACGAACTTCAAATCGTTAATGCCAAGTTAGCTTTTAATCAAATGAGTTTAAATATTGGGTTTGAACTCGAAGTAGGATGGGGTGAAATTTGCATCGGTCTAGCGCCCACCCACTCGTATTGAGACGAGCATTGGATCGGCAGTGTTCTTTACTCAGGACAAAGACATACCATTGGGAAAAGGGATGAAGTCAGACGGCCTTGACTGTAATGCCATGCGTTCAAGAGTACACATCGAACTGGCGGGAATGTTCACCCTTGGTCACATCACTTCTGTTCAAAACCACAAGCCCAGTTTTCAGCAGAAAGTACCGTATGTTTCTGGTTTGGTGGTCGAGTTTAAAGTAATTGTGCAAACCTTTGGTGGTTGGAGCTGTTTATTTGATCTAGTATGACAACCACCCGCTAAATACTGTGCATTCCAACCGCAGATAAATCCTGCTTTTGTGACGACACCGCAGCTGTTTGTGGTTTCCACTGGCGAAATTATTGACAGAGCACCGTTTTGGGACCCTCAATTATGCCCGACTGTAAGGTGACACATTTCCATACTCAATCGTTGTAGGCCATTGATTCTGTTTAAGCTTGGTAGAATAATTATACAATGTCAAAATGTCACGCTGGATTTGAATTCAAAGCAAAATGAAGCTTAAACTGAGCTGCATCAGATTATCTATGCTTCAATGTCAGAAAAAAAAAACTTGTCATTGACAATAAAAACTAGGGTAACCGTCTCATAATTACATATAAAAACATAACAAACTAACAAAGGCACGCGTCTTTTGATTTGATTGATTGCGAAGTGATAATATGTGGTTTATGATCAGTCTGTAGAAGTAACCCGAGCAAAGGATTATACCAAATTGATAACAATTTCTAATACCCGGTTATCATTTTTTGATTATTGATGATGAATAAACAGCAAAAATAACAGAATGAATAATAAAAAAATATACTCGTTGGATATCATAATAATAACTTATTTTGTTATCACTGCCAACAACTTGAAAACAAATCCTGTATTCTAAGCAAATTTTTTGAAATAGTTTCAAATTATGTTATCAATATGAAATCAGATTCTCATGCTAATAACTAAAAACAATATTTTGATTAAGAGCAAAATTTCTTGTTCAAATATGCTGGAGATATTTTTAGTTTTACAATTTAACTTATAACGTTCATAAAAAATAGTGTGTTCAAAATGATAACATATGAAAACAAAATTAGACTATGGTGATAACTAAATTTGTTATGCGATAACAGCGGATAACAGATCTCGTTACTTTGTATATGCTATCAGCTCGTTATTTTCCTAGGGTAAGCAACATCGGGTGTGATAGATGTGCTTGTAAACCTGCCGTTTCAATATATGTAACTAGATTACTGACTTCACGTCCAAACGTGATGAGGGTGTCCAGTTTGTTGATGATGGGATGGGGTTCACTTTTAACAATTGATCTGGTCGGCCGATTTCGTCTCTTTAGGTCGCAATTATATTCGGTTTGGCAGTTGGCAACATGAGGATGCTTTGATCTTTTTCTCGTCCATTCCAGATAAGGGCTTTCGGAAGCCTAGCCAAATTCTCATCATGTTGTATACCGCATAATTGAGTTGTCGTCTTGAAAGCTTGCAGAAACATCGACCATTCTAAGGGATCACCAAATAATTTCGGTAGTTCTTTGGGAACCACTTGCCTAGCAGCAAGTTGCTGAGCACTGATCATAGCTACATTTTCTAACGGTGAAGCTAGTTGCGCTGATTTTGTTGACAAACATGCTGTGATTCCATTAGTTCTGATGAATTCAACCGTGACTTTCCTGCTGGTATTGGTGCACCTCTCCATTACTATGATTGGTAGGTCGCTGACCACAACGTATGTCTTGACGAATGTTACGGTTTGAATCGTGATGATGCAAGTGATCGATGGTCACTAAAATGTCCATTGCAATTCGACGTAATATGTGAACGGTCGCAAATTGAACTCAATGTGAGTGTCCACTTTGTTCAGTCGCATGGGAACTGCGACCCAGTTTCGTAAAAAGTGGAGTCCCTCGTAGACTGAGTAACTCCACTTTTAATTAAACTGAGTCACAGTGGCCTTTCAAATTGGGTTAAAATATCCCGCCGTGTATATGTACAGAAGGAGAGCGTACATTACATTGCCGAGAACATTGCTCACAATCAGCAGCATGACGTTGCCTGCGTGCGAATTTTGAAATACTGCGATGGTTCAGCATCTCAACTTATTGTCCTTCCCTAGCAGCACACTTGTTGCAAGTCAGTATAATTAACTTCAATGAGACCTAAGTAAGTCACAATGAAGTAATTGCAACTAATTTTGACAGTTTTGTGTTGCTTGGGTTTGAGTATCATGAATATGTAGTTCCTTGTGCATATGTTTGTTATTTAATGTAGTGGGTTCTAATATGCCGATTGTTGTCGGTTGTTGCAACGGGAATGTTTGACCAACGTCTGATTGTGTTGGACACCGATACTGAAAACTTCGGATAGAATGATTTGATGATGCATGTTGTCTGTTAACCAAGTGCTCGTGCATCGATCTTCGTTCTTAATCCTATGATAGTTGTTTTCCTTGCGCGCGATCATCAAGTGTTTTATCGTTTGCAGTGAACTCCTTGGATTTCCGGTGACATATAGGTAGTTGTGCAGTCGTCGTGAACATTGGAGTGGATTGAAGAGTATGGTGAACTGTTTTAGGAATAGCTTCAATTCGCGGGATGTTTGCTGGTTTGGACAATGTTTCAGCTTACGATATGCCACCTACGGCGTCCTCTAACGATTGGTTTTGGGTTGCTACCCGTTCATGTAACGATTTGCGACGGCTATCGGAGATGTCTGAATATCTGCTGCTGTATGTATCGGCTGTCTCTCCCTCGATTTCAACCTCGAGCTGATGCTTTTGAACAAGATAAGCGCCATTTGGATGTGATCCTCAAGTGCTTTTGCTTCGGCAAGCTGCCGTAAAGCCGAGCATTAGAGACGATCTCAGCACAAAACCAAATTACGCGATCCTGGTCCTGGTCACCTTGTCCACATTCACAGATATTGCTGTCGCCCAACCCAAAACAACACAAATGAGCGTTTGAAGAAAAATGATTGGACATAAGGCGATACATCACATGAACGAAGCCTCGACCCATATCTCCTGAATATCCTTTACTACATTTATACTGCCAGCTAACATGTGGTATGATGTATGATGTATGATATGTACTACCACCCATTCTAGCTCGGAAACTAAGTCCGACAGCAGTGAGCT
This sequence comes from Aedes japonicus, assembly GCA_034211315.2. NCBI lineage: Eukaryota > Metazoa > Arthropoda > Insecta > Diptera > Culicidae > Aedes > Aedes japonicus. The sequence continues at coordinate 80,886 of JASCZW010000057.1, read as the reverse complement.
CTCCTCGCTGGTAGACTTGACCAAGCTTTAATAACCACTGATTATCCTAATCATGCCATTGTATTAAGGGCCAAACAGGGGTTGGGTGGATCGATATGCAACATCACTTATACGTATCCACAGGGATATACAGAATCTTCTTCCAACAACAAGATTGAACAATTGGTCAAAAGAGCAAGCCATCTAACATGAGGATGCCTCAATGGACGGGGAGAAGAGCCCACCCTCTATTCACAAACTGTTAGCAATGGGGAGTTGGCACTCCCACTCTCCCCATCCAGAGTGCTTTAATCGGGTGCCCTGATGGTCCATCCCATTCCCATGAAATATTTATATAAAAGTATATATATTTATGAAATTGAAAAATACTGCAATCACTCGTATTTATTATTTATGATCTTGTGTGTGTTCTTTTACTTTCATAGGAATATAAGAGGTGTGTGTTAACCGGCGTTCAAGAGCAGATAGTCGCAATTGAACTAAGACTATCCGTGAAAACGAAGAAATGATCCGGTGTAATCAGTTAACAGTTTCTTAGGAAGAATGTATTACCGCCAAAAAATCAACAAAAACAAACAAGGAGCTTGAACTTTTTAAGCGGTGCTATGTATTTCATTGTAAACACCAACGCCATTGGGCTCCTCCATCAAAGACCCGTCAGTTATAAACGTTTTAGTGAAAACAACTAGGCCAAACTTTCCAGCGAGTATTCACAGAGCAATCATAGGACGATGGTGCGCTGGGACTCCTTGACGCTTCTGCTTGAAGGATAAATCAAAATGAAACAAACTGCCGAAGTCGGAGAAACAAACACGATTGGGAATATTCGGCGAAGATCTGACATTCTGTGTTATGTACAAAATGTACATAATTATCGATGAAAATTATAAAATTTATTTTGATACAGAACGTAGCCCCAGATGAAATCGGTTGAATTTTACTGTTTCAATTTATAACAAACAAAACCCACTCGCAACCTTTCTGAGATAATTTCAACGTTTCCATTCCTCTTCTATTGAACAAGTGCTGTCCATCTCACACGTGTATATTTCATCGAAAGATGGTTTGGATCAGAAGAGAAGGCGTCCTAAATACCTTTAAATTAACCTCGTGGTATATTGACAATCCTTGAGAGCTCTTTTGACATGGCCAATTGAAAGGCTGTGAAAATAGAATCCTCGCGCAACTATCCAAAAGGGCTATATTGAATCAAAAGGCACTTTCTGATAGTAACTATAGAAACGTATCCTGACCTATTTTTCGTAGACGCTACATGCGAGCATCTTTCATCGAAATGTGATTGGAATGTGGATAAAGTCCATCCATCCTTTTGAATAGCCATGCGCGATTTGTGTTCTCATCATTCTTAGCACCTCATAAAACCGATTTCTGCTTATCGAAACATTGAGGAGTAGGAGCAACCAATAAAATAAACCTTAATGTTTTGTGGCAGAACATTCCGGGAACGGCAAGGTAAATAAACATTAAACTCGCCATTTTCGTTCAGTATAGGCAAGTATGTTCAAGCCCATCCCTCCTTCGTCAGGCATTTTCTTTATTGTGTGGTAAAGAAGAAAGTTTTATTGTGATTTCACTCAACAAGCCCAGAAAGTTGGTCAACACATTGCCACTCGACCTGGAGGGTATGTAATAAGGGAAACATCCGACTGCTTAACTTGTTCTCCACGCTGGGGAAATTTTGAAAACAAAGCTGGCTCACATCTCCTTGCAAGAGGATTGTTATGCTTGAGAAACAAAGGGGGCTTTAATTGCATTATTTATGAGTTCACACAAAGCGATAACGACTGCAAAGTTTGCGAACTCAACCCAGAAAGGCCAAAATATCGGTACTCATCTCAAATAGCTCGGCCGGGAGTTGTAGAATTAAATGGCATTTTGTCCGATTTGAAACCACGCAGAAGAAAATTAATGGATCAAGAAAACGACCACAGCAGGTACCATAACCATGCTAAAGTTTAATGTTATTGCAAATGTGATTGAGCGTTCTCAAAATAGAGAAAAAAAACTGAATCTGAAGATCTAGAAGAAAACCCTGAATAAATTAGAAGAATGTTTGGTTTTGATAGTCCGGTAATATTATAAAATAATACTTAGGAAACATTAAAGGTTAGGAAACATTAAAAGATATGAATGGCTTTAGATTTTTTTTCATGGTTTATATTCGAAAAGTAATTGAATTGTTTCGAAATTCGTGACTATAGGAGAACGTATTCCAGAACGGATTTTTTTTCTCCAATTATTGATTATTTTGATGAGCCAAACATGACTCACCCTGCAAGGCAACACAAACGCGAGAAATGCCTTGCTGATCTACGAATGATTTTAAAAAAATCAAAGTTGAGTGGGTTATTAGCAAGGACTTTGATTTTCGCAGTAAATGGTTCTTGTTGAATCATACTTTGGCGACTGAAGATTGTTAAGCATCAAGAACACTACTCCTTTGATGTCAAATTGATTTTGCAATCGACTTTTATCTACAACTTTCAACGCAACATTTAAGTGAGCAGCTCCCAGTGGTATTTTTTGGTTTGTTTGGGTTCATCTAAATTTAATGCATGCCACCATTAATCTTAACTGTTGAAAGTGGCGGGGCGTCGAACCATATCCGCTGGTTTTAAAGCATCTACGTGATATATATTTTTTATTTTCAGATGGCGTACGTTGCATTTGGTGTACGAATGTTGGGAAACATGAGAAAATTTGAATTTCATATTTTTATGCGTGATGTATATCTTCCTTGTGTACACCACCACTATTGCATTTAGAAGCAGCAGTGGATGCAACCGACGCCAACGACACATCAGCACTGGATCGTTACGAAAAGCATACTTCGGGGAAATCGTAGCAACGAAACAGGTGACAATGTTATGCTATCTTTCTTCAAATTGAAAACTTGCTATGTTTCGTGATGTAGAGTTTTATTCTCGCTTCCTGGATGGCTATCGTTGGTAAAAAATAACGATCGTGGGCCCAAATAAAGGAGAAATTTAGAGCACAAACGAAAGACGGAGAGTTTCAAACAAATAAAAATATTTATGATTTTTGTGCTAACCTAGTAAACATTGTACTTCCTGTAATTGCGTGATTCACAATTAAGTTGATTTAAGGTACACCAGAGGACGTGTGCCATCGGGGATCTCTTTATTTTGTTCAATAATGTAAGTGAATTATAGACACATAAGTAAACCCTTAAAACGCACAGAATCACAACCCAGTACTTGCACCAACATCACATAACTATCATGGACACACGAGCGTAACACAATGCGTGAAACGTAATTTTCAGTTTAAAAAAAAGTTGAATCGCACCATTATAAAAAGGATTTTGAACCACAAAAACAGACAGTTTTAATACATTGTGTTTTGTAACTAACTATTACGCTGTATCCTGCTGAGGGTGAGCTTTTTAGTGCACATTTCGAAAAAACATGTAATTTTCTGCTCTGTCTAATGCACATAACGGAAATGCTAGATTTGGCAGAAATTAAAGGGATATTTCATGTAAATTTAAACCAGATAACGCCTGAATCTAGTCTGTTGTATACAAGATTGCAAACGTTGTTGTATGGGGTATGAAAGATTGCAAACAATTACGTTGTTTACGCTTCCTTTAGCATGAAACGTTACTACTTGACGGATAAATCAATATGAAACGAATTGCCGAAGTCTGAGAAACAAACACGATTGGGAATATTCGGCGAAGAGCTGACCTCCCGCGTTATGTACAAATGGTACAACGTCATGAAGCGAGTTTGAGGATTCAACTCGAGAATCTTCTCAAAGTTTTCGATTACCTGGGGGTTCATATCTTCACACCAGGTGAGGAGCCGGAGAGATAACTCTGTAAACCGATCCGAGAGTGACAACATGCCAGCCAGCACTTCAAGATTCATCGAGTGCATGCAACCTAACGCGATACGAAGACACCAATTCTAAATACCTTCCAGTTTGATGCTGTGCGACCGAGGAGCCGACTGAACACAAAAACTAACGTATTCTAAGACAAAATCCGTTGTTCGATACAATGTTAGAAGATTTTGCGGATGTGCGTCTAACCAGGTTCCGGTAATGGTTCGAAGAAAATTTGTCCTCTGCTGGCATTTTTGCTTTGGATACTCAATGTGGGATCTTCAGGTGCAATTTGAATCGAACCAGACCCCAAGATATTGAATTGACATAGAATGTGTTTTCGGTGTACCAAAAATTAGAAGCTTTGGTTGTGCTACACTATATTTCCTAGAAAAAAAACTACCAACCCAGTTCAATATCCAGCTCTAGAGCCCATGTAGAAAAATTGTCTAAGGTATCCTGTAAAAGTCCTTGCTAGTTGACCCTATTGTTCTCCGTGACAGACACTACGCCGTCATCTGCAAGTTGTCTCAACGTACAGTTGCCACTAAGACAACCGTCAATGTCTTTGACATAAAAATTATACAAAAGGAAACTTAAACAGTAGCTCAATCAAGAAGCTGTAGAGTTTCTATGGGAAAAGCTCATATGTTTCTCTGACGCAAATTGAACAAGCCACAATCGCGGAGATCATCTGAAAATACTTCAACAGATACTGAATCACTATTTGCACTATTTTAGCAAAAGCCGTCTGAATGTCTGCGGACAGCAATTCGAGACAGTTGTTTGATCCCTTCACCTCCCTTCGGAAACCAGATTGAGTATCTGAAAGCAGGTTGTCCAGACGAAAAAGGATCATTTAATCAAACAATTTTTGAAAACTCGATAACATCGCAATGTGCCGATAGGAGTTGTGGTCGGACGCGAGTTTATCAGGCTTTTGTATGGCAATAACTCTCACCCGTCTCCAATCATCCGGCACAACATTAAACAAGTTCAACATGCGCCTTTTACCTACGTCTGCGTAGTTCTTAAGCAAGTTGAACTTGATTCTATCATCCTCTGGAGCCGTATTTCCACACGAAAAGAGTACGAGAGAAATTTATACCTTTGAAAAAGGTTGGCTGATCTCGTCCGTCGAGTTCGCAGAGTTTCGCGAGGAATCATCCGTGCAGCAAAAGAATGTGGACAAAATTTTCAAGCAAACTTGAGGATCCATGGTTTGAGTACTCCTCGGTCTCGTTATTCATAGTTCGGTTACGCAATCTTTACGCACGCCTCCCGATGAGTGTTCATACACGTTTCACGCAATTGCCCGTCCAAGAATTGTCGTCAGTAACCGCGTGTTCTGACCTTGATGTGGCTCTTAAGTTCGCGTTCGAGGTCCGTGTTTTCTAGAAGTGCTCAGGTGTTCTACATACTTTTACGGAAAACTTCAAACCTGTCAGTCTTTTTTCGGTAAACCTCGCTGCTTGAAAAATGGAAAAGGAGATTTTCTACGAAACGACGCTCATGGAACAGGTCAAGTTTGAGCTTGAAGCTCACTGTCTAAGATCAGGTCGGAGAGAAAGTTATATTCCTCCAGCGGTGAGAGAATCAGAATGAAGTATTCAAAAATGATTATGCGAGATATGAATGGCATTTCATTGTAATTGAGAGTTTTAAACAGTAATGCTGCATCACGAGACCCGGCAGCGAGTGGAACGTTATCGATGGAAGTGGTGACCGACCTATACCGGGAGTAAAAACGCCGCCTGGAAAAAGCGAAGAGTGAAGAAATTGAGAAGCTGCTTTGCGCTCAAGATACACGGAAGTTCTATCGTTAACTCAACATATCTTGCAAAAGCTTTGTGCCACGAGTAGTCAACACGTGCAGGGATATGGATTTGGGCATTCTGATATATGCACGTGATGTGATCGACAGGTGGAAGCCTCACTACGATGAACGTCTGAATGGTGCACACAAGCGCAGAAGACCAAAACAACGGAAGAAAATATTAAATCAGCACCGCAGACTTTGGGAACGAACCAGGTCAGGCGACAAGTTGGTGAGTGAAAACTATCCTAGATAATCTTCCGTCGTCTATCACCAACCAAGTTAATGAGATCGTCGGAAATTATCAAGCCGTTTTCACATGCGGCCTTTTGACAACGGGCCAGATCCACATTGTTCTGCTAATTCTACGAGAATGCCGTGAATAGAAGTTCTCTACGCATCGCATGTCCATCGATTTTAAGGTGGTGTACGCAGTTTTGCAAAAATTATAAAAATACGATTAACGTTGACCAAAATTACGTGAAAATTTCTTGGAACAGTCAAGCTTGATAGAATTTGATCGAGGAATACTCCCAAGGTAATAGACTTTTTTTTTGCCTGTTGTTCAAGATTACGCTGGAAGGTGTCATGTTTAACAACCGAGGTACGGTTTTCTCACGCTCCAGTCAATTTGTTTGTTTCGCGGATTATATGAATATTGTCAACAGAAACTTTGAAACGGTGGCAGAACCAGCGGCTGCATAGTCAAGAAGAAAATGGATATAATTTTTAGCTCAGAAAGGACAAACACATCGGTCCCAAGCTCAATTAATCACCCAGCGCAAGAATGGATTGCAAGGTGCGGACTGCAAGATTTTCTTCGGACCAAGGGGTTCTCAGACAGTGAACCAATTTGAAATCGCTAGTTATTGATTGTTGGCAGAACTGTACACAAACAGCAAACATGAATCAATAAAAGTCGGAATAGTGGTCAATGTGTTGAAAACAAAGTAAATGCTAGTAGGAGGGACAGAGCGTGAAAGAGTCTGCCTTGAAAGCATCGTTACGATAGGCTGGGATGCTTCGAGGTGGTCGAATCCTTAGTCTACCTAGGATCCGTTATGACATATAACGGCAACAGCATTTGTTGCCTCTGCTTGCGGGAAAGCTTTCGAACTTATTATAACAGCAAACATCCCAATCGGATGCTTTTGCAGAACCAGGTGATCGTAAACCGGTTTAGGAACCTGTACGATCAAGCTCTAACCGAGTGTAACCGATGTAACGTCTAAGACGAATTAAACTTGAATAATTCAAAACACAATAGCAATTTAACCGTTGAATCCATGCACCCCTTTTTTATTGTGTTGATGAAGCAATGTTGCCAAAAAGATTTCTGAGGAGTGATGAGCATTTTTAAAAGTGTTGTTAAAATGACTGAAAATCCCGGAGCGCCTTCATCATTTCATCGCCAAGCAATTAAATATGCCAAAGAGTACCGTCAATGGCATCTTGAAACGGTATTCTGAACGAGAAAGAGTCTAGGATCTCGAGTTCTTAGCTTGAACAAAAGAGTTTCTGTCAAAATTATTCTAAATCGACAGAAGTTAATGAGAGATGTTGTAAACAAGTTCGGAACCAATGTAACAATGGATAATAAAATCAAGAAACGAAGTAGAGTGAAAATTTATAAGCAGTAGAATTCAACAAAAACATCAAAAAAGCAGGGTGACGTGGTCAAGACTCATGCTCGAAAACCTTATGATTTTCTCGGAAAAAAAACCCGTTCCCATCATATTTTTGATGATGACCCATCCATTAAAACGGATTTTGCTACACTTCCTGCACCACAGTACTACACAAAATAAGAAGAAGATAGCCTTCCAAAATCCAAGACTACCTTGAAAAGTTTGGAGGAAACTATCCTGTTTGACAGGCAAACTGTCATTGCGGAGGTCGGAGTTCTTCTTTCAGGACGAGTGGAACAATCAATAAGGATGTGTACATCAATGAATGCTAAAAAAAAACGTTTACTTCCGTTCATTCGAAGGAACACTGAAAGCACATTATTTTGGTCAGATCTCGTGACGAGTCACTACGCTAAAGATTTATGGGGCATTTATGATCTGTAATGAGTAAACGGTGGGTAAATATTATGCGTGTTCGCTTTTTTAGCCACAACTTTATTAAACGTATATTAAATAACAATGTGTTCATGGAAAATGTAGATACAATAACACAGATAGTTTATATCGATGACGCCACTGAGAATGAGAATAAAAACTAGTATTTTCCATTTAATTCCAACAATCTTTATTGCTTATCTTGACAGATACACGTATTCCGTGTACAATGTGAAGACTTTTTCAGTGTTGTGTACTAACAGTCGAGTTATTAGGAAACGACACTGAAGAAGACTGCACATTGTAGACAAAATATGCGTATCTGAATCTAAGCAAAAAAAAAGTAATTAAAATTAAATGGAAAATACTAATTTTTCTGTTTCATTGTTTATATTTAAAAAAAAAAATTTAGTTCAGAAAAAACACCCAATTTTGGACTAGACATTCTTCATAAAATGCTGCACAGTTGCTTTTATGATACTCCTGGTGGCTGCTGTCCAGTTTTTCTAAAACTCCTGCATGTTTAGGGACACTGAACCCTCCTTCTGAACGAGCAGCTTGACAACCGCCCAATACCGTTCAATTGGCCGAAGATCTGGACAGTTCGGCGGATTGCTGTCCTTTTTCACGAATTGAACATTAATGTTTGCCAACCACTATAGAACTGACTAGGCGTAGTGGGTGAAATCCAAATCCGGCCAGAAGAGAGAGGAAGCCTTATGCTTTCTGTACAGAGGCAGCAATCTCTGCTTTAAGAATTCCTCGCACACCTTGGCGTTAATTGTTCCATTCGTGAAAAATTGCAACCGAAACCCCCAACAATACGCTTGCCAGACCTGCACCTTCTGCCCTAGTTTTTCCCTTTCCCTAACTGGTCCACGGATTTCGTATAATACTGCGGTTCCGGCAGCGCTCGCGAATCGCCCATGGCTTGCTGGTCTAGGGACTTTTTCGGCACCTTCAGTTTCTTGTACGAATTCAAGGAGTTTTGACCCGTTGAGCCATCCCGATGCTGGTGCTGAACTGCTTGGCCAAATCCCACGTCAACGCCATCGGGTTTTTGCTTATGTACTCAACACCCGGTTTCCTGCCAGATCAGGGCAAATCTTTCACGGAAAGGGACTCACCGAACTTCTCGATTGCATGTTTGACTGGCGTGATTCACTTTTACCCGTTTTGCAATTTGGTTGTACATGACACGCTTTCCCGAGCACCAAACGTGCAGAATTTTCTTTCGTGTGGCCAGATCACTCAGACTCATTTTTGAAATGATCCTCTGTACCGAAACCAATCGATTACACAACTGTTATTGACATGTTAACAAACATGTCACCGTAAAACATCGCTAAAAAATAATCAATTTTATTGTTATTGTTTGTATGCTGCTAACTACTTTTTGATGCACTCTTTCCCATCTCGAACTGTCTGTATTGGCATTGTCAATGTCCTAGCGTCAAACACAGGAGGATTTCCTAACTTATATGTACAGCTCGATCACCGCAGTTCGTAATAGATTCGACTTCATTGTAACACTACGCGTGAATGAATACAAATGAAACTTTGGGTTTTTGTTTGCGATGAATCAAGATAAAATACGACATAGGTGTACTCATTTCAGCATCTATCAAATCCGAACTATACACGGAGGGTTAAAAAACCGGATACAATTTCCTCACCCTGTGCAATTTATGTTAAAAATATGATTTCACCAAATGTTGCACAGTTTCGACCCATCGAGCGGTACTGAGAAATTATTAAGGAAAACTTTCGGAATACTGATCAAAGTTGTAGTGCAGTGACTTTACTGTACAGTGACTGTAGTGCAGTGGATTTCTGTCAGAAATGATAGTACTCTAAGCGGCTTGTTAGCCATGAAGAAAATAAATTTATTTTTTGGCTCAGGATGTACTAGCACACCGGTTCCATACTCGATCCCAAGCTAAATGATTCGCCTCTAATAACCAAGGTGAATTTAATACTTCAGGTGGTCTATTTTCTTCAGTTGGTTGGGAAGACGGGTGGAGTAGCGGGGTATCAAATGAGATTTAGCAGTGGAGCGAAAGAGTAAGGAACACTCAATAGTGTATTACGCACATAATGACAGCTGTTTATTTCAATTTTGCCTAAGAGTGAAGAGTTCTAAATTAATGTAAACGGTTTGGGCTAAACGTTTTGTTTACAAACATTAGCACGTGCACTCTCCCCAGTGCATTTCGGGAGGGGTGGGGGGCGAAATATAGGTAAACAAACCGTGCAGCCTGACGCATCATATCCCATGGCATAGAACACAGGACTGGCAGTGTGAAACTAATTATTTCCTTTACTCGTTTGTTTTAAAATGGAACTGTGAGTTTGACATCACAGGCACTATTGCATAGGTGTGAAGGAGACAGCTTCAGTCTGCCAGACCAGTATTTTACTTGATATGGATTGTATTAGTCTGCGTTTAAACATGGCTCAAATTTTCATATACAGTATTGAGACCACCTGAAGTATTAAATTAACCTTGCTTAGACCATCCCCACCGGTGCGTTCCTATCTGGGTAATATTTTGATGACAGAGAGCGTTCCTATTTTGATTTAGCCACCCATTTTTGCACCGTTCGTTCATAAAAAGGTATCAGAATGGGGCTTGTTATGGTTGTCACCTTCAATATCATTTTCACTTTACTAACATACACATCACCTCACTTTGTTTATGCTATTACTGATATCACCGTGATCATAAAGTGAACTCCGTGAGATGGAAGTTATAGTGAAGTGAAAATCGTAGTAGCCCTCAGAAAATCTACGGTTTGCGTCACTTTTTTCTGTGTCGTGATGGTGCCGTGGCAACGATAATAACACCGAGTTCGTTCGAATCGTCACCTCGGATGAACTCTTACATATTTTTTTAACTTGGGTGACATTCGTAATAAGGTTTTTTGTTTTGCACCGTTAAGACCAACCGCACCAATACGGTAATATCGGTAAATCGTTACCCTGTTTGACAACTCGACACCGCACCGGTGGTTGGTAACCGAGTTGGGAAATGACAATTTGCTCGCTCGGTGAGCAGTCGGTTCTGTAACTTGACAACCCGACCCAACTGAGCCGAGCGTTACTATTTGATGACAAATAAGCAAAACAAGTTGAAACGTTAAAACAACGTCTTCATCTGGAAGACTTTCATTTCAATTTGAGTCTTTCCGATTTGTTTTTAAAGTGTTTATTGCTAATTTACGTTTATTGTGATATTTTGTGAAAAATGAGTGCATCAAAACCCGTGGAAGGAATTGGACGCAACAAGACAACGAAGTGCTTTGCAGGGCTTAGCTGGATGTTTCCCAAGATCCAATCTTTGGGACAAACCAGAACGTTGAAAACCTGTTCGGAAGAGTATATAAACTATACACTGCACGAAATATTAAACGAAACGATACCGGTGCGAGAATAAACTTGAGTCTCATTGGGGCTTATTATGGAATGTCACCCAAGTTAAAAATATGTAAGAGTTCATCCGAGGTGACGATTCGAACGAACTCGGTGTTATTATCGTTGCCACGGCACCATCACGACACAGAAAAAAGTGACGCAAACCGTAGATTTTCTGAGGGCTACTACGATTTTCACTTCACTATAACTTCCACCTCACGGAGTTCACTTTATGATCACGGTGATATCTGTAATAGCATAAACAAAGTGAGGTGATGTGTATGTTAGTGGAGTGAAAGTGATATTGAAGGTGACAACCATAATAAGCCCCATGCTGATACCTTTTTATGAACGACCGGTGCAAAAATGGGTGGCTAAATCAAAATAGGAACGCTCTCTGTCATCAAAATATTACCCAGATAGGAACGCACCGGTGGGGATGGTCTAAGTGAAAACCATAATAAGCCCCAATGAGACTCAAGTTTATTCTCGCACCGGTATTGTTTCGTTTAATATTTCGTGCAGTGTATAGTTTATATACTCTTCCGTACAGGTTTTCAACGTTCTGGTTTGTCCCAAAGATTGGATCTTGAGAAACATCCAGCTAAGCCCTGCAAAGCACTTCGTTCTCTTGTTGCGTCCAATTCCTTCCACGGGGTTTTGATGCACTCATTTTTTCACAAAATATCACAATAAACGTGAAATTAGCAATAAACACTTTAAAAACAAATCGGAAAGACTCAAATTGAAATGAAAGTCTTCCAGATGAAGACGTTGTTTTAACGTTTCAACTTGTTTTGCTTATTTTTCATCAGATAGCAACGCTCGGCTCGGTTGGGTCGGGTTGTCAAATTTACGAACCGACTGCTCACCGAGCGAGCAAATTATTATTTCCCACTCGGTTACCAACCACCGGTGCGGTGTCGAGTTGTTAAACAGGGTAACGATTTACCGATATTACCGTATTGGTGCGGTTGGTCTTAGTAACGTAACTTACACCAACACACCTTCAAATATTCTGTCAAAATAGCATACAGTACCGTTTCATCTTACCCAATTTTTGAGTTCAATTGTATACTATCTCCTTGTCCCCACGGAAACGTTACTCAATTTTCATAAAAAGTGGATCTATTAAAAAATTGAGTTGATCCACTTTTTAACGAATATTGAGTAACATTTCCGTGTGAGAAAAAGATTGAGTAAGATGAAACGGGAGTGTAGCGAATCAAAACAAATACCAAGATACTAGTATTGAAAGGTACCGAAAAGCGCAAGAGTGTGTGGCAAGGTGCTGACTGCAAGGCGATATTCGGACATAGAGGTTCAACAGCAGTGAACCAATTTCAAATCGCTAGTTTCATATTGATTGTTGGTACTTTCGTAAACCTCATGGCAGGGGTTCGGACAAAGTTGCGCCGGGAATGGGAGAGTTAGAGCAAGTAAGCTACAATAAGTTGAGGTATTTCTGAGGCAATAACCCAAACTACTATGACTTTAAAGTTATTCAGACAATGTTGTCGATAAAATAAAAAAGTATTTGAATTTTACTAATTCTGTTTGTCGGCAAACATACTTTTGCAAATAAAAACAAATAAATGATACATTAAAAACTTAAAATCGTTCCACAAAAAATGCATTCATGACCCATTAAACTCTGGTCAATATCCATAATAAAATGGATATGATCCATAAAATTTAACAATGTGATCCATAATTTATACAAAATTTAGCAATAAAATGTCAAAAATGTACCGTTATATATCTAGGGTATGATCAATAGAATTGTATGGATTACCCATAAACATGTAGCGAATGTTCCGTAAAAGGTTCAATATCATTCCTTAAAGTTGTAAAATTGATCCACAGAATGTATCATTTGTGCACTAAAATACGCGCACATGATTCATAAATTATTGAAAATGTTCCATAAATAAATTGTCTATGATCCATAAAACAATGAATAATAATCTATAAACTCATATAAATGATCCGTAGCAAATTATTCTTATAGAAAATTTTCTCAACTACAATTTTTCCAAACATTGGTTTTCAGAAAAAAAAAAAAAATCAAACAGCTCCTCTGTTAGACACACTATATTGTACAATGTGACATAATAGCCACCATTTGTTATGCTGTACTCCAAGTGCTAGAATTATCAATGTTGCCTGCTGAGCAGTTGAGGATTGAAGAACTAAGGAAGTAGAAAGCGGTCGAAGTTTCCGATATCGTCTTCAATTTAACGACTGATTCAAGCATTCGCCCGGTATAATGCAAACGGAGGATATTTTTTATAGTTAGGTCCGACGAGCGATAGCGAGTTGGACGGCAAGCGTTTGCCCGGCATAATTTTATAAAAAAAATCTTAAATAACAGTTTGATCAAGCCTTAAATTTGACATGTAGAGTAACTGTCCCCATATTAATCTCATTGTTCCTTTTTTCATTCTACGATGAATCAAACAAATGGGCAGTTGAAGGATCGCTTTCGTTTTCTAATAATGTATGCTTACTTTTAATAACAACAACAAACATTACTAACGAATCCTGTCACCTGTTCATTGTTTCCTACTTGAAGGATGAATTGCAAAGTGATGAGATTAATATAGGAAAATCTTCCCTAGTTCTTTACATGCACTAGTTTTCTTTAACAAATTTATTGGGAAACATGTGTCGCAGTTGCGGTCGTAAAAGAACATGCAATCGCGAAAGTAAATCAGCTCTCTGAAAAATTGAAAATCATCTAAAAAGCAATCCTTCTTTAATAGCAATATTTGAGCCGCATAGCTAAAGAGACGGACATGTTAATAGATCTGAGTAGTAGCACAGTCAAGGATCGATTTCCCCGTAGCCAAAATTTAAAAAAATATAAACCCAACGTTGTAATAATTCTGGCACTATTTATGGATCCTACATATTATTTTAAATGCCCAAAGTTTATTTCCTATGGGCCATATTTAGAAGCTTGTGGTTAATTTTTCAAAACTATCATGGATCATTGACGATTGGATCAATAATTTATTGATCATGTGTATATATTTAAGTTCACAAACGTTTCATCCTAAGGATCAATTTTACAACTTTAAGAAATGATATTGAACCTTTTATGGAACATTTGCTATATGTTTATGGGTAATCCGTACAATTCTATTGATCATATCCTAGATATATAACGGTACATTTTTGACATTTCATTGCTAAATTTTATATAAATTACGGATCACATTGTTAAATGTTATGGATCATATCCATTTTATTATGGATATTGACCAGAGTTTAATGGGTCATGAATACGTTTTTTATGGAATGAATTTCAATTTTTAATGGATCATTTCTTCAGTTTAAAGGTGCAAACTTAGGGCTGCCCTGTTTGTCACAGTCCTTATTTTGATGGACAATTAAACATACGTAAAATTGCAATTTGGGCAAATCCCGTTACAAAAATTTAACCTTGCTGAAGGTAACGTAAATAAATTCGTTCATGATTAGGAAAGGTAATTGTAGGCGTGAAAGGAAAACCAAAGTTTTTGTTACTAGTGGAATAATAAGTGGCCAAGTTACAACAAGGAGCGTCGCCAAAACAGAATTTTGCCATTCATTCCATCACAGGATAGTCCCGTTAAGTTTTGGCAGGAATCAGACAGCTGCCATTACCGCCGAGATGTCGAAAAAAGTATCAATCTACATACCAATTACCACTTTCGTATCATCCAAACACCACCAGATTCCGAGAAGTGGTGTAATAAGATGGTCGATCCGCTTCACAGTACTACTATGCAGGATGGATGTATTCAGCAAAAGTTTTTAAAGAACTTAAAAACCTTACGAATGATTATCAATGTATTTCTATTAGCTTCTAGTTCGTAGTTTTACGTACAGCCATAAAAGACTTTGTAATGTTTAATTTATACTTTGTAGTGTTCATTTCTAAGTTTTATCATTTGTAATTTTCCAAACCAAACTATTAACGCACACACTTGGTCTTGTAACATTTGCTATCTGTTGTGTCTTTATGTTATTATATTTCACCTCACGATGTTGGAGTTGCTAATCCTGGTTTTTAGCGAATCATTATTGCTCAGATTGAATCGGATTGCTCACTGCAAGTGAGCACACGTGTTGATATATGTTCAAAATCCACAACTGGTGTAGAAACTAAAATATGCATCTTCAAAATTGCATTGTGATGGGTTGCACGTTAAAAATCCATCACTTACCCTCAATTTGGCAACTGCGAAACATCAATCACACAAGCGTATGCGAAAAACGAATTTGATCTTTTTTTTTTAAATTACCAAGCGGTTGGCACAAAACTCGATGCAGCAAATCAATCAGTTTCCCTCAGAGCCACAGTCCAATGGGCGGAAACATACCATATGCAATTAAAATGACCTAACCCGATAACAGAAGTACAACGTGAAAACCCTTTCTGCACGAACAGATTTCGCTGCTACAATCAATTAACAGAAACAATAATTTATTTCAAAAACGAATTACTCTCCCTCTCTTTCAATGCTTTGGCTTTATTACGGCCATATTAAAACTTGCAATGTGGCGTTTTTTGATCGATTACGCTGCTGTTGATGTGGAATTCCGTTAGAGTGCAGTATTTCGAGATTAATATTATTGTACGAAACCATAAAAGATAGAATATTGCATCAAAACAATTCTAGTCCGAATCCCGAATAAAACCAAGGCACTTCCAACTATGACTTCAACGATTTAGCTAATACTGAATCAAACCGATATTGTCCTAAATGTAACCATCGGTGATCACCATCCAAGCTGCATCACGGCTCTCCGTTTGTACGCAGTTGCGTAGTATTTGTGCGGTTTGTGATACAATATGGTTCGGTTCACGGAAAACCGACCTAAGTATCAGATTCTACTGGTTTCCATATCCGGCCATGACAACACGACGACGTTGCTCATGAAATTGGGAAAGCCACGAAAAAGTGATTTGAAAAGTGAGTTCCAAAGAGTTTCTGTTTTACGTCACTCATGAGTGCAACTTTGCTCTCTCGTAGCTCACTCAGTCTCCGGATCACAAAACATTGCAATTGCCACGAAGTTCTAGTCAGTAGATCCACCGCACTCGTCGGGTTTAGTGGTAAAGTTGCCTCGGTAACATTGTAATCAGCACATTCAATGCAAATCTCGGTCAAGTGAGACGAGGATTTTCTCATTGTTTTCGGCTCCCTTGCCGTTCCCGTCAACGGCTTCCGGACTGCATCATTATGGTTCCGGTGCGATGGACAGGAAAGAAATGGAATTTAGAACAGATTTTTTTTCGAAAGGCACTGCAAGCAGATTGCAGCTCCAGTGTAGTATCGAAACGAAAAATGCTATTCCTACGAGGCAAAAATCAGCAATAGGATGATTGATTAACTCCTGATGCCTGGTGTGACAGGAAATTTGTGTGGTGGCAGGCTGATGAATGGGGATGGAAAAATTGATTGCTCAGCATCAATAATTGCGTCGGTTCACATCCGGCTTGAGTTAGGAGAAAAATGTTCATTTTGGGAATCTCTGCTCTGTTCGTTTATGTTTGAAATTTAGGCTTCGGAACATTTATTTAAATGAGCGTGACTGCTAACATCAAGACAGGAATCATATTAATTTATCTTTTATCTTATTTTTTCCTTTTATTTTGATGTCCGAAGGACTCTAGTATCAACAACGAACTAAGCCCAAGAGAACCCCATTATGAGGGGCAATCTTAAGATAATTTTTTGCAACAAGATCGTTAGACGTGTATGTATGTATGTTCTTGATCTCGGTGTACAATTTTTTTCTGTGACTGTTGAGGTGGCGGATTCGTCCGTGCCGCGACCTACCCCGCAGTGGGATGTTAGGCAAAGGGTGACGTCCTTGGTTCGAGTGCTACTTCACCCATGCCCTTTCGCTCAATTTTCAATACATCTGTTCTATTTCCAACCTACCGTACACTGACGAAACTTTCAACACTTTCTCTTCATATCTTTCATTCTAGCAAACTTCACTGTCCACCCTTCGTGCCTCATGGTGATGAGCGAACATCCCCTTCTACATCATAATCGTTAATCCACGCACGGAGAATACAAAAACATAACAATTAGAGTATGCGTTACAACATGTTATAACTCTAAAGTCTGAACAAGGCAATAGATTCACTGCTAGCCAGAGGTGCCAGTTTTACAGACACGTCGTTGAATTTTAAGACATTTCATTTTTGGCACAGATATGTTTACAGATAATTTGCAGTCATTTGCCATACATGTTCTGTTCATTGTTTACTGGCTTACTAATACTTGTAAATTTCGGCAAAATCGTTCAAAATATGTGTCTGATAATAACATTTTAGTTATTTATTAGATAACTAAATCCAGTAAAGTATTTTAAATGCGATATACAACAGTAGGATTTTCTTTATTAAAATGAATTTATTAAAATGATTTAGCTAATAAACTAGATCGTAATTTTCAGATAATTGAAACGCATTGATTTGAATAAGAATGTTACTAGATGCGGTGCCATCTAGTACCAACTACCCATATGATTTTTAGATTCACAGAACAATTATTATTTGCCTCTTATAACCTGAAACTTTGGTTGGTAAACGGCTGAATATTGCGTACTATCGGTACTTCCTGTGCATGCAGTTTTTAAAATAGACCCCTCTTAGTGTTACAAGGGGCTAACTCTCCAGTAACTCTTGTGACTTCCTAGCCATAGAGCCAACTGGGACACAACTAATCATAGGAAAGGCCGGATATCCAACCCCGGTGGTTGTTTAAATGCTGGCAGGGAAGGAAAGGTTCCTCTATACGAGGAGTGCAGCCAATCTGAGCGTATGTTCTTGATGTTAGGGGCGGCTTAAAACAGCATCCGTACTCCATGTTAGAGTTGTAAAGTAGTAAAGAGGTTGCGGAATTTTGTTCAATTTTACCAAGCGGAATTTTGACAATTGATCTGCATGTCACCTTGACTTACGGAATAATCGAGCGGAATATTTTTCCGAAAGTAAAAGTGACAGCTCCTATTAGTTTGCGTGAAAACCTTACAAATTCCAATTTTATTTTTCGTTTTTTTTTCAGGTGGATACTGCTGCAGAATTTTCTTTTCGATTATTTACTTTTCCGTTTCAGTAAACGGAATTTAACATGGGTTTGGGATAGAAAAAGAATTTTCTTTCGAACACGATACCGACCTTTAGAAATCCCTAAATTTAAGGGTGAATTGGATAACAGTGGCACACTGAAAATCTTCTGATGCTTTTGAACCGTATGTTTAAAAGACCTGAGAATTTTAGCAAATCTTATTAATAGAGTGATATTTACTTCTGCCAAGTTTAATATTTATTCATGCAATAATTAAAGGCATGTCTAAACAAGAAATTGACCGTGCAAAAATGTTGTGCACTAACTATCAAAATCCAGAGGCTCTCGAGCGTCCCAGCGATGGAACGCTAAAAGCTTGGAACAACATTATGAAATCTACCCGAAAGCGAACGTTCATGACCACTCCGTGGATGACTATCTGGCGAGTTTCAGCTCTGTAGAAGAGGCAGCAAAAGTAGCTAGTGACGTGCGTCAAGCTCATGGAAACGGAGGATTTAAGCTAGATAACTGGCGTACGAATAGCAGTGCTGTACTCGACCGTCTAGGTGAAGTAAAACAAGATGCAAATAAACAGCTGAACCCAACCGAAGGCGAGAAAACCGAAAGGGTGCTCGGTATGCTTCGGAGCCCAACAACCGACGAATTGAGCTTCTCTACTCAGATGGACGATGAAATGCAATCGCTGATTCTTAACGCTACACGGCCAACGAAGAGGCAAGTACTCCGATGTGTGTTGACTCTATTTGACCCGCTAGGGTTACTTTCGCTGAACAATATCTGTGGCGCGAAGGTACGAAATGGGTCGAGCAGGTCAGCGACGAGGTATACGTGAAATGGCAGAGGAAGCTTCAGATGATCGAGCATATCGCCAAGCTCTGCCACCAGAGATGTTACTTCTACAAGAGACACTTACCAGTCTTCTGAAATCTACGTGTTCGTGGATGCCAGCAAAACGGCGTATTCGTGTGCGATCTATCTGCGTACGCTCGAAGAGGACGGATATCCGCAGTGTTGCTTTATTGCTGCCAAATCAAAGGTCACTGCACTGAAACCATGGTCAATTCCCAGATTGGAGCTGCAGGCATGCATACTTGGTTTACGGTGGTTGAAATTCGTCTTAGAAAATTTCAAGATTCCAGTAATCAAGATTACGTATTGGTCGGATTCCAGAACAGCGTTGGCCTGAATATAAACTGATCCACGGAACAATCGGCAGTTTGTCTCCTTTCGAGTAGGAGAGATACTGGAGCATACAACGGCAGCTCAGGGGCGGTGGGTACCGTCAAAAGCCAATCCAGCGGATGATGCTACGAAATGAGGAAGCGGCCCGTACTTCGACCAAGCCAGCAAGTGGTTTCAAGGACCCAGCTTTCTTCGTCTTCCGGAAGCAGACTGGCCTCGAACCAATGAACCACCACCGAAGAAATTCGTGCATCGATTCTGCATCACAGTTTGCTCGAGCCTACTATCGATTTCGACCGGTTCTCTTCCTGGGAAAGACTACTACGAGCCACAGCATTCTTTTACGATTTCTGCGTAACGCGTAAATGAAACAGCCGAAGTATACCGGACCACTACAACAGTCGGAGCTTCGAGCAGCATTATCGAACAAAGCGCCGAACTAAACCAGACAGGAAATGATTCTGAAGCACAGTTAAATCTACAGACTGATGCCAATTTTAAACGGGGAAGGCATATTACGTGAGCGTGGCTGGATTGGTGCGGCCAAGGATATCTGCTACGATGTGCGCCGAGGAAGCACCGAGTCACAGAGTTTCTGGTGCTCCAATATCACCGCCACTATCATCATGGAAACGCAGAAACAGTGATTAACGAGGTCCGACAGCTGTACGCCATTCCAAGACATCGTTTGGTAGTGAAAAAGGTGAGCCTTGATGGCGCTGCCCGTACAATTCATCGAGCTAGGCTAAAAAACGGTGGATCGCCTTATTTACATGCCTGTCAGTTCACGCTGTCCATCTCAATGTCGCCTTTACACTAACTACCGAATCCGGCATCTCCTGCATTCGTCGATTCGTGGGCCGCCGAGGAGCACCGACCGAGCTCTTCAGCGCAACAGCATGAACTTCCAAGGTGCCGACCGAGTGTTGCGACTTCAGAATAGCCAGGGACTGTCCGCGACGCTCACCAGCACCAACACTAAGTGGAAGTTCATTTCGCCGGGAGCACCACATATGAGTGGGGCATGGGAGCGCATGCCCTAGTAGCACACTTGTTTCAACCCAGTAAAGGTGACTGTTCTGTGACTCAATTAAGTCACAATCGAGCTGCTGAAACCATTTTTGACGGTTGTGTGCTGCTTGAGTGGTCCAGTCGGTCAAGACCGCCATGGTCGAGGCGTACTCAGAAAAGAAGCGTGACGACTAGGGATGGCAGGCACTGGTCGTGGAGGGTGAACACATGGTGAACTCAAGTTCTCTAGCGTATTTACCCCTCAAATCTGCAGCAGCAGAGGTTCTTAAGCAAAACCATTTCCTGTTGCTGAGCTCCAACGGGGTGAACCATGAGTAGGTGGAACAGTAGTAGCTGCTCAGATGCACCACAGTGAACAAGTTCGCAAACAAATCCTGGGGAAATCATGAGAACTAATCCAACGTCCGTTGGACATACTCTGAAAACGCTGACTGGTAGAATATCTGCCGGTAATCCGTCGACAACCAAAGTGGTTCGATGAAACTCGGGCACTAGAAGCAGGGGATTTCCTTCGCAGTCCCAATTAGGAACAATTTCCAGCCATAGTGTACCTCTCTGCCGGTGTCGCTATCTTCAATGACTTGTTTTTAGGTAACATACTAGATACATTTAACAGATTGCGTAGCTGTAACTACCATCTATAAGCCTTTGAAACTATGTTTTATAGAATAGTCTGCTGCTTTTAAGAAAAAAAAAATCATTTTAACAAAATTTGATTTATGATAATTGGAATAATGGTCTCGATTTTTTAGCCTTTTCCGGCCTATTAGGATATTAATAAACGTTATATACTTTTTATTTCAGTTACAAACCAGTGAACATCAGATATGTTTTAGACATACATGTATTATATTCTCTTACATATAAATTCATATAATCGCAATAAGGGAGGGGCCATCAGGGCACCCGATTGAAGCAGAAAGGATGGGGAGAAAAGAAAGTCCAACGCGCCAAAGCAGTTTACAGATTTTCTACCGCTGGCGGGATGACAAGCCGACTAACAAAAAGAATATGATAAGGTAAAGCTCACTAGAATCGGAAAATTGCATCACCACTTCAACTTTTTGTAAGCATATAAACAAAAAACTACAAACATTGCATATCCCGACCAAAAGGAAACAACAAAATTATGTCATGTATTGTTAGAATTTAGATCGCGGATGAAGTTAGAATAACATAAATTTTAATAAAATGTCCTCAAGAGGTAACCAAATAATAGTTAACTATGATATAGATATAAGATAAACGAAACAAACTTTGTAACAGTTTAGTTATGATGTATCAGAACCATATCAGCTAGTGTTAAAATTAATTTATTTCTTCACGCAGATTGTGCCTCGCGGGGCATTATATCTTAATTTGTTATAAGTATGTTTTAAAATTATTCAGCTGAAAACGTATTTAACAAATTTATAGCAAACAAGTTTGGAATATCAATCAATTTAAATTCTTAGATTGGCTCCTAACAAATTTTTAAGTCGCGATGCAAATTGGACATGATGGCTACCGTTTTTGGATTCTGGACAGCATTTTATTAAACGAGAAAGTCCCGCTACCAAAGTGTACTGACAGCGTAAGTGAACTAAGTGAATACTTTTATGCCTTGAACATCACTTATTACACACGCATCGTTGATTAAGAGAAATAATGTTTTACAATTGACGAGTTGAAATGCTTTTGTCATTAAGAGAAATACCAATAAACTTTTAAGCTTTTGTTCATTTTTGTTGAAAGTGAAAAAAAATATTGTTTTACTTCATGTTTAAGATGTTTTTAAAAAAAAATGTTTTGCAAATATTTATTTTACGAATTTGAGTGTACGATACTCAACTGTAGGTTACAGCCGTATAATTTATGTGTCCTCGATTAAATGTTAAGGCTACTCTAATAACGATGCATACATAACTTTACCAATATGACTCCGGCATGGTTCGTTTACTCCGCCTATTAAAATTATTAATCCTTCTAATACCAAAATCTAAATTACCCATTTTAAATCGAAATCCGCGAACGATTCAGCTTTGAATTAGATAAATTGAAATCATTTTCTGCCCTATTGGGTACAGAAGCAGAAGCGTATTTCATTTTTCTGCGTCAGTTCTAGCTTATCGTACTAGTCGGTTTTTCTCGTTATTACGCGCTCGCTGGTGGAACCCAAACTTGTTGTTCGATTTTTAGTTGCATCTCTTGTCCAACTAAATTACTTCCTCGGTAAAGAAGATTTGGTTGAGCGTTAGTAGGGTAGGTAACGACTTAAACGTTAACCTACAACGCTCACTTTTTGCAGTATGGTGCTTCACTAGATGCGTGTTATAGGTTAACGTTAACCCCGTGCTTGGAATAGGGTCCCGGGGTGCTTAAGTCGTTACTGCCTAGCTAGAAGTGGATTGAAATGAAAAATGAAACTGCTTATTCTATGGCTTTTCTTTTGCTGTGATATGGTCAGATACATTTCTAAGATTTTGAATATTTTCAATATGACAAAGAGGCAGCTTCGACGCTTCTTAATCTATAATATCAACATTGTAACAAGAAAGTGTTAGATAGCATTGATTCGCGAAAATAATTAATCCAATATAACATTGATGAGTATTGTGTTAATTTGGACTATTTAACTATATTATACCGGCACTACGTGAATTATTAATGAACTAAAAACTACCCTATTTACTTATCTAAATGTTAAAACTATATTACCCAAAACTCATGACCTAAAGTGCTGAAATATTAATGCTAAGCTTAACTTAAATTCCTAAAATTATTGAATCTAATCTAAACGTAAAAACAGTATCACCCTAGTGTAGTGATAAGAGCAAAGAGACGGAGAGAATTGAATTGCTCTCACCCGCAATCGGTAGCATTATCCACTTGTAGTGGTCAATGTGCTATGAGTTGTAGATAGATAGGAGATAAAACATTTTGTATATAGTAGGTTAGTACGAAATAAACGAGCATGGAAGCGACATCGTATTGTTTCTAGAAGTGATCAAGTCCTGTGTGCTTAACGAATTTTTGGTGATCCGAATGTCTTCTTAAGGCGAGAAGCAGAACATTATTTCCTCCGGTGATCGTTACCTTCTTAAGACGAGAAAACAAACGTTATTTCCACCAGTGATCGTAACGTGTGGGTTACGAGTGTCCAAATCGCACAAACGGTGTGCAAAGTGTGAAAGGGTGCGAATCAAGTCATCAGCGCCAAGTGAAGGGAAACAACGATCAACGTGTTCTCTCCGGTGTACTCGGCGAAGTAATCTTCTGGGCTGTCGATACATCGACAGTGGAAAATCCTTCGAGAAAGGAACGGGTAAGCCCCATCATTTGGTCCTTCGAACCGGATCGAAGGTTCCCCAGACCAGAAGGGCAGGTGCGGTGAGTACAACAGTTTTCGATTCTTCCACGCGCCGGCTATTGTTAGACCTACAGCGGAGGTGAATAGCTTTGTACGGCTGACCAAGCCAAGCTATTTTGAAGCCAATTTGAATGTGCGCAAATTGAATAGGCCTCCACACAGTAGGCAGTATTGTTGAAACGTTGCTTTGGCGAGGCAACGGTGTATCCGATTGGAGAGATTCCGCAAGAAAATAAAGATTTGATCTGCAATCCCAATCATCGCAAATTGATTTTAGTTGTTTCATTTTGCATATTTGTATTTGGTGGTGGTGGGTGGTAAGTCGAGTCGCGTGAGTGGTACGTTCGTGTCGGGAAGGAGTTTTTACGTTCGAATTGCGTACCATTACCGAGTTGTCGGCCGTGTAGAAAGTGGCATACCGCGACGGGAAGGACGGTTCAACAGAAAGTGGCATACCGCGACGGTTTGGTTCAACAAGGAAATAAGAAACTTAAAAAATCGTAAACAGAAGGCACATAAAATCTATAGAAATAATAATAATCAAGAAAATATGGAAAACTATGTGGATATCTGCAATCGACTCAATTTGGCGATGAGTATAGCATTCGAGCAGTATAATTTTAAAATTGAGCAAGAAATTAAATCCTGTCCAAAAAACTTTTTTAACTATGTCAAGACCAAACTGAAAAGTGACAATTTTCCGTCTAAAATGTACCTTGATGATAGTGAAGGTAATAACTCGGAAGAGATATGCAATTTATTTGCGAACTTTTTTCAAAAAAACTACACAACATATTCAGAACCAGATCGCGATCGTGAATACTTTAGTTTTCCACCTGAATTTCCAACTGACATTAGCATTAGTAAAATCAATGTGCATGACATATTGGATGCATTAAAAAATTTGGACGCATCTAAAGGTTCGGGACCTGATGGAGTCCCTCCTGTTTTCATGAAAACTTTGGCCACTGAGCTTACAGCTCCGTTGTTTTGGATTTTCAATATGTCACTGGAATCGGGAGACTTCCCAAAAATATGGAAAAAGTCATTCTTAGTACCTATTTTCAAATCTGGTAAAAAATCTGATGTCAGCAATTATCGTGGTATAGCCCTTATTTCTTGTATCCCAAAACTTTTTGAGGCGATCATAAATGAAAAACTATTTAACCAAATAAAAAATATAATAACTACCTCACAGCACGGATTTTTCAAAGGCCGTTCAACAACCACTAATTTACTCGAATTTGTGAATTATTCTCTGGAAGCAATAGAAAACGGAAGCCATGTAGAAGTTTTGTACACGGATTTTAGCAAAGCTTTCGACCGCGTCGACATACCCATGCTTCTTTTTAAATTACAAAAGTTGGGAATACAACCTAAACTAATCAAATGGCTTGAATCATATTTGACCAACCGTGAACAAATTGTTAGATTTAACGGGGAAAGATCGACTTCTATTCATGCTAGTTCGGGAGTACCACAAGGCTCTCATTTAGGACCGCTTCTTTTTATTTTATTTGTGAATGACATATCTTTTTACTTAAGAAACAAAAATTTTTAATGTATGCTGACGACATGAAATTTTTTTAGAAATAAAAAACGGCGAAGACTGTGACATATTCAAAAAGAGATACAAATATTCCACACATGGTGTAACAAAAGCCTCCTAGAACTAAATGTAAAAAAATGTAACTTGATTACATTTACAAGAAAACGAGACATACCTAATTTAGTAATAACTTTAGGAAACCAGAACGTTGAAAGGTGTGATGTAGTCAGGGACTTAGGTATTATGTTAGACACTAAACTTTCGTTTATTGTTCATTATAACACAATTATAAACAGAGCCAGTAATATGCTAGGCTTTATAAAACGGTTCTGTTATAATTTCCGTGATCCATACACAATAAAAACACTGTACGTGGCTTATGTCAGATCAATACTTGAATATTGTAGCATAGTTTGGTCCCCATTTTCAATTACACATGAAAATAAAATAGAATCTGTGCAAAAACAGTTTTTATTATACGCACTTCGTAAGTTAGGTTGGACAGTATTTCCTTTACCATCGTATGAAGCTCGATGTATGCTAATCAACATTCAAACACTGAAAGAGCGTCAAGAATTTGCGATGGTTTCATTTATAAACAACATTGTCTCACACAGAATTGACTCGATGGAACTATTATCAAAACTAAACTTCTACACACCAACACGTTATTTAAGGCACCGACAGTTATTTGCAACAAATTACCATCGTACGAACTACGGAAAATTTGGACCCATTAATCAAATGATGACTATTTACAATAAACATTGCCATAGTATTGATTTTACAATGTCCAAAACAAAATTAAAACAATATTTCCGCGCGCAGTAATAACTAGGAAGTCTTTACATATACTATTGGTAAATACCAATGCACACTACATTGTATTAAAACAAATTTAGAGTTAAAACAATTTAGCGTATAAGATAAACTATGTAACAAAACGGTCTACAAACTCGATTGACGACAAATAAATAAATAAATAAATAAAATAAAAAGAAATACGTATCGACTTGTGTCACTTTCCGATCTCGCGCCGTGTATAAAACGGTACAACGCGTCGGGAAGGATTCCGTTTTTGCAATTTACGTACCGATTTTCCGATTTCGTTTCCGAGTTTTTCCGATTTGTGGTGGTAGTGAAGTGGTGATTTTGTGAGCCAAAATGTCCAGACCTGAAAAGAAGTTGGCTGAATGCTTGATGAAACGGAAGGCATTGCTCGTCGTTCGTGATTCCGTCGAGGCATTCATCAAAAAGTTTGACAACGAAAACGATGTATTCCAGATCTCAATTCGTCTTGAAGCGTTGGACAGAGTCTACATTGAGTTCCAGGACCTACAGACGGAGATTGAGAAGTACGACGATGCTGAAAAGTTTGAAGAGCATCTTCAAGAGCGGGCAGTGTTTGAATCGAGATTCTGTACGGCCAAGGGATTTCTGCTGATGAAACGTTCCACGGATCCAAATCAGGCAACATTGAACACGTCGTTAACGGGCAATCAGCATGCAGTTCCACCCAGTTTCCATCTACGGTTACCTAAGGTCGATCTTCCAAAATTTGATGGAGACTTTTCCAGATGGCTTTCCTTCCGTGATACGTTCACCTCCATGGTCCATTCCAACGCAGACATTCCAACCGTCGCCAAGTTGCAGTACCTTCTGTAGTCCCTGGAAGGAGAAGCTCACAAGCCGTTTGAATCGATCGACATAATCGCGGATAATTATTCGCTAACGTGGGACGCGCTACTGAAACGCTATGACAACAAGCGCTATCTGAAGCGTCAACTATTCCGTGCCTTGTACGACCTCCCTCCACTCAAGAAAGAGTCACCCCAAGAGCTGCACGACCTAATAGACGACTACCAACGGCATGTCAAGGCATTAGCGAAGCTCGACGAACCTGTAGTCCATTGGGATACCCCGTTGATCAATCTGCTTTGTTACAAACTGGACCCTACGACCCTCAGAGCCTGGGAAGAGAAGACCAGTAGTGGTGATGATGTCACTTACGAGCAGTTAGTTGAGTTTCTGTACCAAAGGGTTCGAATGCTGAAATCCGTCGTCACCGATTTACACCATCGCTACAGTCACCCCGGCCAAGTCAAGGTGGCCGGTTCTAATCCCATCCAAAAGAAACCATTCAAGCTAGTATCCAATTCCGTCACGACCGTATCCAAGAATTCCGCCCCGTCCTGCATTGCTTGTCCAGAAAGCCATTTCCTGTTCCAGTGCCCATCATTTGCCAAGATGTTCGTTCGCCAGCGCCGAGAGCTGGTTTCCCAGAAGCGCCTATGCTGGAACTGCTTCCGCTCTGGACACCAAAGCAGAAATTGTACATCCAAGTATGATTGCCGAAACTGTCACCAGAAACACCACACCCTGCTGCACGAGACTGTAGCTCCCAAGGTTCAATCCACTCCTGTAGCCATAGCTGGTCAGCCATCCCAACAACTGAATCCATGCACGTCGACATCCATCGAAACTCGCGGACCAGCGAATCCGAACCCCCAAGTGAGTTTGTCGGTACAATCGAAGCACTCCACTGTCCTGCTGGAAACGGTTACCCTCCTAGTTGTGGACCAGAATGGCAGCGAGCATTCCGCTCGGGCGTTACTTGATTCAGGATCAATGAGCAGCTTCATCACGAAGAAGCTTGCAAACAAACTCAATCTCCACCGAACGAAGGTAGACATCGCCGTGTCGGGAATAGGAGAGACTTCAAAGCAGATCAAGCGTAAATTGACTGCTACGATTAAGTCCAAGCTGCTATCGTACAGTACAACGCTCGTAGTCCTCATTCTGAAGAAACCAACTGTCTGTTTGCCAACCATGCCGATTGATGTATCTTCGTGGAAGTTCCCCGATGTCTTGCTTGCTGATCCAAGCTTCCACATGCCAGCTGAAATCGACCTCATTATCGGTGGAGACGCATACCACGAGCTGCACACTGGCAGCAAGATTTCCTACGCCGACGGACAGCCTGTGTTCGTCGAAACCTCTTTCGGATGGACTGTATCTGGAAAGGTATCCATCCAATCACCCGAAGTTCCAAGCGTCTGTCACCTCACCGCTGTAGACCGTAATCTAGAACAAGCCATCCAGAAGTTCTGGGAATTAGAAGCCGTTGAATCCTGTTCCAAATTCACGGCTGAAGAAAACCTCTGTGAAGATCTGTATTCCGCTACCCCCACTCGCGATTCGTCCGGTCGTTACGTCGTTTCCTTACCACTCACCCGCGATCCGCTCGTCACGCTCGGCGAATCACGCTCGATCGCCGAACGCCGCTTCCTGAATCTCGAGAAAAGACTTGAGCGAGATCCAGCCACCAAGGAGGCCTACTGTCGCTTCATGGAAGAATACGAACGCCTACGTCACATGAAAAGACTCGTGGATCCAGTAGATGAAAGCCAGCCGCACTGCTATCTGCCACACCATCCGGTGTTTAAAGAATCCAGCACCACAACGAAAGTCCGAGTCGTGTTCGATGCGTCATGTAATACGTCGTCTGGATTTTCGGTGAACGACCTACAGCTAGTTGGACCCGTCCTTCAAGAAGACCTACTGTCGATCCACATCAGATTCCGAACCCATCAAATTGCGTTTGTTGCTGACGTCGAAAAAATGTATCGGCAGATCCAGTTGCATCCATCGTTCCGCCGGTATCAACGCATCCTGTGGCGTTCAACTCCAGATCAACCGATCACTACGTATGAATTGCAAACCGTGACGTACGGGTTTGCATCCTCTCCATTCCTGGCAACACGCACCATCCTAAAAATTGCTCAAGATGCATCCGAAGTGTATCCAGCCGCAGCCGCGGTAGCCCAGAAGGATTTCTACGTGGATGACTTCCTGTCTGGTGCCGACGACGGTTGACTCTGCTATCCACCTACGCCAAGAAATATCCGCCATGTTTTCTGAAGCAGGGTTTCCACTGAAAAAGTGGGCTTCGAACTCTGCTGAATTCCTCGCCGATATTCCCGAAGAGGATCTAGCCTTCACTTCGTACCATGACCTTCAAGACGACCAGTCCGTCTCCACCCTCGGGCTCGTCTGGGAACCAAGAAGTGACATGATGAGCTTCAAGGTTCAGCTACCGTTACCAGCTTCTGTTTTGACCAAGCGGAAGGTCATGTCGTATATTGCCCAGATTTTTGATCCCCTTGGCCTAGTGGGACCCACAATAGTCGTCGCTAAGCTGTTCATGCAGCGTTTATGGGGGCTGAAGACCGAAAACGGAGATTCCTACGAATGGGGTCCCCTTCCTCCACAGTTCCAATCCGAGTGGAAGGCATTTCACGGAACGCTCGATACAATCGCTACACTCCGGATTCCTCGCTGTATTTCATTGGCCAACCCGACATCATTCCAGTTCCATTTCTTCTCCGATGCGTCGTTGAAGGCGTATGGATCGTGCTGCTACGTCCGGACGGAATCCGCTGGAAACGTTCGAGTCCAGCTACTGACGTCCAAGTCAAAGGTGGCTCCGTTGGCTAAGTCGCATACCATTGCTCGCCTGGAGCTATGTGCTGCAGTATTGTCGTCAAATTTGTACAAGAAGGTTGTTCACGCTATCTCAAAACCCGTTGAAGTATTTTTCTGGACTGATTCGTCCACCGTCTTGCATTGGTTGGAATCATCACCGTCGCGATGGAAGATGTTCGTTGCGAACCGCGTAACAACCATCCAAGAAGCTACCGAATCCTGCCACTGGAAACACGTTTCCGGAGTATCCAATCCAGCTGATTCACTCTCCCGTGGCGTGAATCCAGTTGATATCAGAGACCATTCACTCTGGTGGAACGGCCCGGAGTGGTTGTCCTCGTCATCATCGTCCTGGCCTGCAAGCAACATGCCCGCCCTAGAACCCTTGTGGATGGCCGAAGCCAGAACCAGAGTAGCTATGCTAGCTACCGTCGATGTGAAATTCTCCGATCAGCTGTTCAGCCGATATTCCAACTACAGCAAGCTTCGTCGTTCTGTCGCATACTGGATGCGATATTTCCGCGCATTGAAATCAGCCACCAAGAAGACCTCTATTGAACCATTCGTTGCCTTGACCACTGCCGACATCCGTGAAGCAGATCTCGCATTATGCCGCCTGGCTCAGCGAGAATCATTCTCCGAGGAATTGTCCGATCTTCTTGCCGGAAGACGAGTTACATCATCCCCATTGAAGTGGCTGAAACCAAAATTCGACAAAGAAGGTGTGATTCGAGTCGGTGGGAGACTCAGCAACGCTGCTGTATCCGACGATGTGAAGTTTCCAATTGTACTTTCATCGAAACACCCGATTGCTACTCTGCTGGCCAAGTACTACCACTTCATGCTGCTACATGCTGGCCCCCAGTTGATGCTCGCAACAATCCGCCAGAAATTCTGGATAATTGGTGGGCGAAACCTAGTTCGCCGCACTTATCATCATCAGTTTTCGCAGTAAACCCGTCTTGGTACAGCAGAGCACCGCCGATTTGTTCACCTCACGTGTAACACCAACGAGACCATTCTCTATTTCCGGGATCGATTACTGTGGTCCCATGTACATCAAGTCACCAATCCGCAATCGGGCTGCTACGAAGGCATATATAGCCATATTTGTGTGCTTCGCTACTCGTGCTGTGCACATCGAGCTTGTTTCCGATCTTTCAACACCGGCCTTTGTAGCCGCTCTTCACCGTTTCGTCGCTCGTCGTGGAAAGATGTCTGAAATCCACAGTGACAATGGCACTGCCTTCAAGGGTGCAGCTAATGAGCTGCACAGAATCTACCAAATGATAAAAACGAACGTAGACGATCGGAAACAAATACTCGACTGGTGTGCAGAAAACGAAATCATCTGGCGTTTTATCCCTCCTCGAGCGCCTCACTTTGGTGGGCTGTGGGAGGCAGCCGTTAAATCAGCCAAGAACCACTTGTTGCGCGAGATAGGCAACGTCACCATCAGTTACGAGGACATGTGCACCCTACTAGCCCAAATTGAGATGTGCCTAAATTCCAGGCCCCTGGTCCCAATCCCAACCGATCCGTCAGATTTGGAAGTCCTGACCCCAGGACACTTCTTGATTGGAACCAGCTTCCAAGCCGTACCGGAACACAATCTGCATGACATTCCGGACAACCGCCTTTCACACTGGGAGCTCACTCAGAAGCGATTCCAACGAATCTGGTCCAGATGGTATCCAGAGTACCTCCAGCAGCTCCAGTCACGGGCAACCAAATGCACGGCTCCAGTCGCTATCGAACCTGGACGAGTCGTGATAATTAAGGACGATAATCTACCGCCGATCCAATGGCCGCTCGGGAAGATCAACAAAGTACATCCGGGCAAGGATGGAGTAATTCGCGCCGTCACCCTAAAGACAGGTTCATCCGAAGCCGTCGTTAGACCCGTCGCAAAGATTGCACTCCTGCCGACGTCAGAGAATCATCATCCAGAACCCGCAGATTGAGACCTGGTAGAGCACGCCGAAATTTGCTCGATGCCTTCGTGGGAACCAAGCAGGTAATTGCGGTTCCAATACTCTACTTGTAATTTGTCAAGTCTACCTGGCCTTTTCTATCCCCAGTCGACGACTACAGTGATTGGAAGGATCTTGCTATCAACAAATGTCACTACTCATTAACCCTGGTAACTTCAACAACCCGATCATTCATGAGCTTCTGCGATGTCCAAACGTCGCTGTTAAAACCGAAGTGATGTCATCCCATAAATTGGAGTTCCCAGGGTACTTCTTTATACACAGTGTTGAACAACCAAGTTAGTTCAAGGTGGCCGGAATGATGAGTATTGTGTTAATTTGGACTATTTAACTAAATTATACCGGCACTACGTGAATTATTAATGAACTAAAAACAACCCTATTAACTTATCTAAATGTTAAAACTATATTACCCAAAACTCATGACCTAAAGTGCTGAAATATTAATGCTAAGCTTAACTTAAATTCCGATGAAAACAGTATCACCCTAGTGTAGTGATAAGAGCAAAGAGACGGAGAGAATTGAATTGCTCTCACCCGCAATCGGTAGCATTATCCACTTGTAGTGGTCAATGTGCTATGAGTTGTAGATAGATAGGAGATAAAAAATTTTGTATATAGTAGGTTAGTACGAAATAAACGAGCATGGAAGCGACATCGTATTGTTTTTAGAAGTGATCAAGTCCTGTGTGCTTAACGAATTTTTGGTGATCCGAATGTCTTCTTAAGGCGAGAAGCAGAACATTATTTCCTCCGGTGATCGTTACCTTCTTAAGACGAGAAAACAAACGTTATTTCCACCAGTGATCGTAACGTGTGGGTTACGAGTGTCCAAATCGCACAAACGGTGTGCAAAGTGTGAAAGGGTGCGAATCAAGTCATCAGCGCCAAGTGAAGGGAAACAACGATCAACGTGTTCTCTCCGGTGTACTCGGCGAAGTAATCTTCTGGGCTGTCGATACATCGACAGTGGAAAATCCTTCGAGAAAGTAACGGGTAAGCCCCATCAAACATAATACAGCATGTATTGTAGAACTATTGATAGTAGGTGATATGTTTCGAAGAAGGAAGGAGACACTTATGACACTCTTTAATTAACCTAAATAGTTTATTTGATTTAACTAGCGGATTACAATTGTTCTTTCGTACTGCACGACGGTCGGATGGAAAAGAGACCGAACGGAAGTGTTGTTTTTCCATTGAACCTAAGTGCTATAGAGCAATAAAATAATACAATACATATTACAGTATACTAGGATCAACTATGCACACTCAGAAAATTTTACAGTATTCGGTAACTTTTTA
This sequence comes from Aedes japonicus, assembly GCA_034211315.2. Classification (NCBI taxonomy): domain Eukaryota; kingdom Metazoa; phylum Arthropoda; class Insecta; order Diptera; family Culicidae; genus Aedes; species Aedes japonicus. The sequence continues at coordinate 47,730 of JASCZW010000057.1, read as the reverse complement.
CTGAACTTTCAACAGCTGAACAGTTCGGTAATCCGATTTAACGGACTTCGGTAAAATTTGACAAGTACCGGTAATTTTTGTACCGGAAATCTGTAAAATTTCACCGAAATCCGGTAAATCGGATTACCGAACGCTCAGCTGTTGAAAGTTCGGTAAAAAATTACCGAATACTTTAAAATCTTCTAAGTGTGTGGACTTCAGTCTGATGTCTACTATGAATATTAAAGTCTCTCCCGGCTTAAAACGTTTTCTCCGTACGCATGAAATATACAACAAGATAACAATAGTTATTCTCTAATACAAATCGGCATGATCTTTTAGGTGGATTCATCTCAGTTAAAGATGCATCAAAGAAAATAATCGCTCATTTGGGGTACTTCATGCTTGGCTGACCCTTCAACCGATTAGAGCGCCACACTTTGGGAGATTTTGACTCGCTCCGACGACGTTTCGTACTCTTCTTCTTTTTACCGGCTTTCTTTTGCAAGCAAACTTTGGCAGGTTGAGGCTGATTCTGACCAGAATCTCTAGATGGCGCAGCAGCTTGGTTGTTGTCTTCGCTGCCTTGATCGACACGATTTGAAACTGGTTGAACAACCGGCATGGAAGGATGAAATTTGTCTGCCAAGTCTGTACATCGGATTTGATTTACGTGAACCATTCTAACGTTTCCTTCAACACTTATTTACGTTAACGGACTAAGCTTCTGTAAGATAATCGCGGGAATCCAACGGGTTTGGGTTTGGGATGAACGGATTCTACTTCGATTTTACGCGGATTAATCAAATTTGTCAACGTGCGCGGCGTGTATGAGAATATCATCGACGACGGAGTACGACTCGTAACGGTTGATGGAGTGTTACGGTAGTTTATAAGAAACCGATTAATCTTTCGCGATAAGGATATTGACTGTTGGTTTTCATCGAGTAAATACTTTTTTAACACGTCTTTCACCGTCCTTACACCTCTCTCGGCCAACCCGTTCGATTGGGGGTGATTAGGTTTGAAATTTTGAAACCTTGACACTATTTGCCTCGAGAAATTTTACAAAAAGTTCCGACTTTTCATATTTATTTATTATATATATTCCATCTGACCTAAGGTGGTCTTAATGAATTTGTTTATGACGGGGAAAAGCCGTTTTAATTTGGCGTAAAAACCCCGTATCTTTTGCAAAACAATACAATAAAAAACAATACAATACAATATAAAACATTGCTTAGTTGCACATTCGTAAACATAATTAAAATAAACAGGATTACAAACGTAGAGTATAGTCAAAGTATAAAAATAAGAAATCCTTAGTTCGGAGCAGTCCTCGTCGTCAATCAATTATCCTCATCAAATATCCTTCTCGTAGTATGTCATTCTGTTAGTCTGCGCTTGAATGTTGCCAAAGTACAGTTAAAGTCGAATAAAAAATACACAACGTTGAACCTAGCTGACATGAAGCGGATAGGGTCATGAAGTCCATATAATGAATTACGGGGTTCAAGCAGCAAGAAGTCCCGCTGGCGAAGCATTCGTTCAGGAGCGTAGAGGTTGAGCTGACTTAATAGCTCCGGTGAGTCAATTCCACCTGTTAGTGTATTGGCAACGAAAACAGCTTGCGCAATATTTCGCCTATGGTCCAATGTCTGTAGTCCCAGCAATCTGCATCTGTCTTCGTATCGTGGAAGGTTCAACAGGTCACGCCACGGTAGGCGACGCAGGGCATATCTCACGAATCTTCGTTGAATTGCTTCGATCCTAGCTGTCCATGTTGCCTGATATGGGCACCAAACAACAGAGTTGGATTCCAAAATCGACCGCACCAGAGCACGGTACAAAGACCGAAGGCGAGAGGGTCTTTAAATTCACTAGATATTTTAAAATGAAACCCAGCTGTCGATTCGCTTTGCTGATAATATCGTCGTAATGCAATCGATACGTTAGTGCCGAATCCAGAGTGACACCAAGATCACGAACTTGATGAACACGTTCGAGAGGCTGGCCGTTCATTGCATAATTGTGTGTGATCGGATTGAGCTTGCGATGAAATGAAATGATGTTGCATTTGTGGATGCTTAACATCAGCATGTTTCAGGTGCACCAACCAGCGAACCGATCTAACAACAGTTGCAGTGCATGGCAGTCCTGGATGGTTTTGATGACCATGAAGATTTTGACGTCATCAGCGTAAAACACACGGCAACCAGATGGTAGTACGGTGAAAGCTCGTTAATGAAGAGTGAGAATAACAAAGGGCCAAGATTGCTTCCTTGTGGTATGCCGGATGAATTTGAGAATGCTTCCGAAGATTCAGATCCTATTTAACGGTGAGCCTACGTTTTTAAGGTATGATTCAAACCAGCTGACCAGGTCCGCAGAGATACCAATTCTTCGTAGGCGTTCAAGTAGTATCCCATGGTCAACTCGATCAAAAGCAGATTTGAAATCAGTGTAAGCAGTGTCGATCTGTGCGCCCGCATCAATGTGGCGTATGCAAAACGAGGCAAACTGTATGAGATTTGTCGAGGTTGATCTCTTGGGAAAGAAACCATGCTGGTCCGTAGAGATGTAATTCTTACACGAGTTGAAAAGTACCTCGTTCATTATGATCTCGAAAACCTTTGAACAAGCACACAACGAAGTTATGCCTCTGAAATTCTCGATGTTCCGTCGATCTCCTTTTTTAAACACAGGGAACATGACTGACGTCTTCCAACTTCCAGGAAATACATGCTGCTGTAATGAAATGTTGAACAGTTTCACGAGAGGGAGATTAACTCTTCGCTGCATTTTTAAGGATACATGACGGTATGCCATCAGGACTGGATGCAGAGTCTTTCAATTTATTTATTGCAGCGTTTACTTGATGGGTCGTGATCTCAAAGCTGTTTAGGAAGCACACGTCCCTAGGTGTGTCTCTACAAGCGTCTGCAATTTGATGTATAGACGAAGGAGAATCAGAAAAAGCACGTCTAAAGTGAGTTGCAAATAAATTGCACTTTTCCGATGCGGATATGGCGACTTCGTTGCCAGAAACATCTCAACGGGCAATCCATTCTCCTTCCGTTTAGTGTTAACAAACTTCCAAAATTGTCGTGGCTGTCGGCGAAGATTTTCCTGAGTGCGTATACAGTAGCGCTTATAAAGGAAACGGTTATACGTGCGATAATTAGTACTTGCACGTGCTAAATGATGCTTGGCGAAAGGGCAACGAGACTGACAGTAGGTTCGTAGTGCTCTCGATCTTAGGCGTTTGGAGACGTCGTAAATGTGCATTCCCCAAGGTGGCTTAGGAGACGGCCTACGCATTGGCACAAAATCAACCAAGTAGGTCTTCAACACGTTAGTGAAGTATTCCTCAACAACATCAATGTCTTCCGTGGTTTCCAGGATGTGCCAGTCAGTTTCACGAAGAGCTTCTTTCAATCCCTCAAAATCGGCACGACGGAAATCAAGCCCTCGGTCATCCGGAATGCTTGCAAATACAATTGGCTGTAGAAAGTTGCCGTTATAACAAAAGCGGGATGATTCGAATCAAGAGAGAAAGCGGTTCTGCAGCTTCTTCAATCTGGCATGCAGCAAGCGTTTTCATTCACCAGAGCAAAATCCAGGATTCGAGCGTTCTGATTGTAAATGTGGTTAACTGAAACAGACCATGCAGACTGAATCCATCGAGTAACGAAGCGCAAGCAGCAGATATATTTGACTGCAATACGTCTACGGAAGGACGATCATTACTAGGTGTGTTCCAAACAAGACCCGATTGATTATAGTCGCCAAGCAAAATAGCATGATCGTTATTTCCCAGATTTGAATGAATTGCTTCAATAGACTCGATATGGTGATTTACGCTGAGTAAATCATTCTTGCGATCGGGTGGTAGATAAATAACACCAATACTGATAGAACAGCGACGCATCGCTTAACCTTACCCACAGCTGTTCCAATGAAACGTTCACTGGGGTGGGATCGACATAGCCGTTGTAATTAGTTGAGATAGCAATTAACACTCCCCCTCCACGTGATTTACGACTATTTGAATGGTTGCGATCCGTTCTGTACACGGTGTATAACTCTCCAAAAAGCTGGGCAGAGAATATTCTATCATCAAGCCACGTTTCCGTAAGAACGATGACGTCATGGTGACAAGACGAAACAGCTACGAAAACTGTCATTTTTGTGCGTAAGCTCCGAACATTCTGGTAGTACACTGTTAATTGATGAGCACCATCTTCGGCGGATTGTTGCAAGCAGGTATAGCTGAATTTGAATCGATCTGAAAATTGGAGCTCCTTGATTGACGTGCAGTACCATTCATGACTTCGGCTGGGCATATACTAATTCTAGCATTACCTGGACGAAAGAAGTTGAATCTGGATTAGCCATAGCGCGTGAAGCCTTAGGTTCGCTGACGTGAACAGATGTCATTTCGTCCCGCTGGATGGAGTGGTACGAACGGGGGTAACGTGCGTTCGGCAAGTTGGAAATCCCTCACCACCGAACACAGGAACGGAACGGCGGAAGACTGGAACAGACAGCAGAAGGGCAGCGGATCTCGATTGTGTCGAACTGGCTTGGGGGCTTCCATCAAGCTGTGTGATGTGCGTTCCGTTGTCTGCATGTTTTGATGACCGGATGGGTGACGACTTGATACTTTCATTGATGAACCACCGCTGGAAACGCGATGGAATTCAGGAAGCGAAGATGTGGAAATTTTATCGTACTCGCCTGAGAGTGGTTGTTGGAAACCCTACACGAGGGCTCGACCGCAGGGCCAGAACAGCTCTGATGGCAGGAAACATGATGATGTTGGCGGAAAATAGTTGGCGCGACTGGGTCAAGCGGCTCAGGGTCCCCATGGAGCGACAGGCAATGCGTTCTGGCAAAGCGGTAGCTGGATGCGACGTCTGAGCGTAAGACTGACTGTCGGTCGGTGACAGACAATGGATTGCCCATCGGAGTATCATTGTCGATGCAGTTGATAGTAAGTGCGACGGAGTTCAAAGCGCTGGAACACGAGGATTGATCAGGTGAGGAACTGTTTCTAACGAAAACGTACTTGCCTGAGAGTGGTTTTTGAGGAGACCCCTACACCAGACTCGACCACAGGGCCAGAACGACTCTGATGGCAGAAACAGGGCGATGATGTTGATAGAAAGCAGCAGGCGCGACTGGGTCGAGTGGCTCGAGGTCCCCCATGAGGTGATAGGCAGTGCGTTCTGGCAAACTGGAGCAGAGTGTGTTGCGGCGCTGATTACAGTGTGACATTCGCTTTGGGGTTAATGGAGATCCATTTCGGAAGCAGGTGTCGAAATTGCAGACCCTCCTGTTTCTCGAGATATCCGAATGGTAGGTGTATTCGTGTGAGGCTGCCATAAGTTTTTGAGGTATGATCCTCGAACTCACGGAACATTAATCCTTTCGGCCAGGTTTCAGCATTCAATGCCATTTCACGGAACTTGGGATCGATCCCAATTTTGTATGAAATGAAACTCATGCGAGTCTTATCAGCCCCTCGTTTTACGAGCGGAACGGCATTGATTGTGTCAATGCCCTCTAAACAATCTTTCACTAGTCTTTCGACCGCTTCCGGTTGGACACTCGGGTGGATACGAAAGATACACCCAAGACAGCTCAACAGGCTCAGGGACGGTTATCACGCCAGTGTCGGCCACGATCCTAGTACCGCCAAGAAGCGGCTTATTGATGGCCAGCTCTTCGTCGCGGCGCCTTTTCGGAGTAGGTTGATCAGCGACTCTAGGTCCTTGCATCATCGGTGTTAAAGGTGTCATTCGTCTTGACAACTGGGCGATTTGTTGACCTTGTTCAGCCAATTGCTTTTTATCTCAGCATGCACGGACTCTTGTTTTTCGGTAATTGCATTAATTGCTTCACCGAACGAAGAGACGGAAGTTTTGAATCGAGCCATCTTCATTAACTTCACGCACTCGTCGCACATCCACAAAAGATTTGGGTTTTCATGGACGATTTTGACGAATGATTTGTTCAATTTCGTTGTCTTATTGCCAGTACAATTCAGATGAACCATCCTCTCGCAGAAGGCCATGCAGGTGACAGAATCCTCCTCACCTTTTATTGGCTTCGCACAGTGATCACAGGCAGAATTCGACATGTTGCGGTGGAGATGCTCAAGCTACGTTATTCACTCGGCCACGCTAAATATACCACATCAACTGTTGCACGTCGTATGCAATGCCCTATTGCTTTAAATCGCCCGTGTAGAGTTTAAACTGAACTGATATTGATCGCCTATATTGTAGTTCAGCTATTTCATATACAGGTGGCGCATCAAGCGCGAGATTCAATCACCGTTGATGGATTTGGCAACACAACACAAACTTCGGCACAATAAACGAAACTACGGTAGGCGGGAAAGTGTAACTAGAACACAAACAACAAACCGCGCGGCAAGTATACACAATTGTTTTAAAATTGCTATCGTTTAGAAACAAAATTTCACAATATTAACACTTGCTACACCAAAACTTTCATCCCGTAAAGACGAACGATGCAATTAATAATTAAACGACACTGCTTTGGACACAACAAATCCAATTAAAGACGGATAAAAACACAGTAGTGCTACATATATGTAGCAGACTTTTTTAATGATGCAGACATTTAGCAGACATTTTATTTATGTAGCAGACTTTTACAGACATTTGAATTATTTTGTAAATTTCAAATAAAGGTATTCTATGAAGTTCGGATTTAAAACATACGCAGTACACAGTATAGTATTTAAACGCAGTATAGAAGATACGGTAAGAAGCTTTGTTGAAATGTTTTAAGATATAGTAGGTATCAATTAAAGTAGAAATCCTTGAAGAAACGAAAGCGGTGGGCCACTTTGAGACACAATGGGCCTGGAGATAAGTATTGTATAGGCCCTTTCCAAGGATAACATGGAGTCCCTACTTATGGTAGTGTTCAATCCACCACGTGTTCAAACCCATGCGAAAAATTACTCTCAAAGCGTTGGTAATATTGGTCCTTTGCTATTAAGTCACAACGAAAATCAAGATTCACAACAATGCAAATCATATTTGAGAAACTTAGAGACTTCCTCGAAGAAAACATTTCCCCTATGGTCAGGAAGAAACTTCTCAGAAGTATTAGGAGCAAGCAGTTCATGCAAGAAGAACCTTCAAAAATTCAGTACTGAAGTTCAAGATCATACTTACCAGAATTTTAAGACAGAACTTCCCCAAGAATCAGGAAGAAGTGGAGGGGAGAGGAATTCTCTGAAGTTTGGAATTTTTCATAGGTTTTGGAGTTCTTTACAGAAATTCAAGATTGAACTTCCCAGAAGTTCAGAAAAAAACTTCTCCAAATTTCAGACAGGAGCTAACCAAGAAGGGATCTAAATCTGGAAAAAAAATCCTCAGGACGATGCGTCATAGAAGTTGAGGAAAGAACTTGTCTAAAGTTCAGGAAATAACTTCCTAGAAGTCTCGAAATGTTAGTTGGAACTTCCTAGAAGTGCTTGGCAGCTTTTCCAAAGCTCAGAGGAGAACATTCTGCATTTCAGAATAAGGATTTCTCAAAATTCTTTAGGGAGAAAATAATGAAACTTTCCAGGAGCATTGGAGGTACTTCCTTCAAATTTTAGCACGAATTTCCCAGTAGTTCCGGATCAAACTTCCCCAAAGTTCTGGAAAAAACTTCCCAAAAGTTGACAGAAGATGACTTCTCAGAAGTCCAGGAAGAAACTTCAAGAACAAATTTAGGGGAATTTTCAAAAAATATTCCTCGCGGTGCCGGATGGGACCAATTAGAAGTTTGGAAAGAATAAGCTCAGGAAAAAACTTCCCCGAGTTTCAGGAAGAAACCTACCAGAGAGGGCACTACCTAGAGTGTCAAGAAGTAATTTTCAAAAAAAATCAGAAAAGAACTCCTCAGAAGATCGCAAGAGGACTTCTCCGAAGTTGCGAAGAGACCAAAAGTTCAGTTGGAACTACCCAGAAGTGCTGGAGAGCTTCCTTAAAGATCCGAATCAAACATTTCAGCATTTCAGAATGAGAACTGCTCGAAGTTCACAAAATCTCAAAAGTTATAATAGATTCTTTTGACAAAATCAGGAAGAAACTTTCTGTAGTATATGGAAAGAAGAAAGTATAGAAAGTATATGGGGATCTTTCTAGTAGTTGAAGCAGAAATTCCTCAGAATTCAGGAACAAACTTCCCCGAAGTTCAGGACAATACTCTCTGAAGCTCAGAAGAGATTATTCCGGCAGTTCAGAAAAGAACTTCTCAGAAGTTCAGGGGGAAACTTCTAGCAACTTTAGAAGATTTTCCAAGAAATTCTGAAGAGTACTTTCTCAAAGTTTTGCAGAAACTTTCCTCGTAGTTCAGGATGGGACTTATCAGGACTGTTCAGGACAAAAAATACCAAATGTTTCTGGAAGGTAAGGTTGGGTTCTTAAATTTGAATTTCAAAGAAAATAAGGAGTGACTGCCAAGAAATTCATGAGGAATTTTGCCTGAAACTTCCCAGAATAAAGCAAAGAGCCTTGTAGAAGATCAGGAGAGTTTTTTTTTTAAATTTCAGAGATAATCACTGACTAACCGAACAAGCAGTCTATACAAATATCATTCATATGACCATAATGATATTGATAATCTAGTGATGATGACACCATATTAAAATATGGTACACACCATCAATGGTTATTGTTGAATCAAAAAAAAAGTCTGTTGAATTTATCAAATGAAAACTAAATTTTGATTTTAAAATACAAAACTGGAAAGAGGAAACAAAGCTGTGTAAAATTGTGTCATCTATGCGAATGCTTAAAGTTTCAGTGTCACTTTAATAATATGAAACAATAGTGTAAGGTTGCATATAATCCAAGAAATAGATGCAGACATAATCACACAAAGAGCGATAATGACATAACTCGCTTTCTCATTACGCCTTTTCGTTGAAAGAAGTCTAATTTTCTAAAAACTTATATAGACATTCCCAGACATTTCAATTTTTTATCACAGACATTTGAAAAAATTTTCTGGCATCCCTGCTTGACTGACAGATCAACATTTTTCGGCCATCCACGGGAAACATAATCATACACCTGAGACAAAATTGGATCTAAATTTTGATGTTTACGGACAATTTCCAAATTTACGATTTTGGAACCATTGGACGAAGGATTGTTAATACCCAAACCTACATGTTCTACATCAGCTAGACCAGGTAATGGAAGACGTGATAGTGGCACATAAATTTACCAGGACGATGTTCGATGCTATAATTGTAACCAGCCAGAATAAGAGCCCACCGTTGCAGCCTAGCAGCAGCGATTGCCGACGTACCCTTAGCTGGTTTGAAAATCTCCTTGATACCGGTATTGTCAATGATCAATTTGAACGTGGCACCATAAATATACTTGTGGAATTTAGTGATACCGAATATGACCGCAAGGGCTTCTTTGTGCACTTGAGCATAGTTCTTCTGTGCGGGGATGAGTGTGGACGACGCGAAACAGATAGATTTTTTTACCTGACCGACTAAATGAGACAACACAGCCTCCACTCCATACGGACTAGCATCGACAGCTAAGATTATGGGTTTCAACGGATCATATGGCTCGAGTAAGTTGTTATCCACCAACAACTTTTAACGTAGGACTACGTTTTTCTTTTCTATACCGGGCGCCGTTTCAAAATTATGAAAAATGAGAGCGTTACGCAAAAGTGAAAGGTTTTTGAACGCTTATAACTCTCGTTCGACTGAACAGAATGACTTTATTCAAGCATCATTTTATCAAGAAGACTCACAAATTTTTTGCATCAAAATTTGAATGAAGTTCAATTAGTATAAGTAGTTCAATTTTTCATTTGAAAATGACCTTCTTTTGCTCCCATACAAATTTGCATATCAACAGGTTGAAAAATGTGTTTCCCCTAGCAAGGTCATAGGAAACGAGTAACAAATGTCTTCTTCTTCTTCAAAATAACTTTTCCCCGTCCCACACAAATTTCTGAACGCACAAAGCTATTGGTCGAAAATGACATCATATTTGCGCTACGCTCTGATTGGTTAATACTGCCACAGTAACCTTGCCAGCAATTATGGAACACGTGGAACGACCGAACACCAACAATCAGTTCTCGCTGTGCATCCGTATGCGACAGACGTGTTTGGCGAGCACGTTGTAGAAAACGCCGCCCGTGAAAACAAGACCAGATTCATCCCACGTCACTTGCAGCTGGCCATCCGCAACAACGAGGAGCCGAACGAAGAAAGAAAGCCCAAGTGGAATCGAAAACATTTCACCCCCGTCAATTAAATCCGTCCTTATCAGGACGACAAATCAGTTTACTAACTAAAGAGTTGGGTTGAATTTTTCTATTGTGCTGTTGTTAATTCAATTACCGCATCACGGCTGAATATGGCAATCATTAAACGTCGCGTCCCCGATTATACCACATAGAACGTTGAACAACAAACGAACGAAAGTCTAGAAGGGATAATTCTAGCCAAACTGCAACACATCAGTGATCTTGTGGTGGAGTTCGCCATTGATCCTAGTTATGCGTGCCGGATTAGTTGCTGTTGGTGGGAAGCTTAGGCATATTTCTGTTGAGAAAATCATCCGTCTAGCGTGCACTAATTCAAACTAATTATTGTGGCGCAATAACAGAAGTTCGTCCCCTTTGGTGCAATCTGTATCACATTGCCTTCGTTGGTACCGCCTTCTTTTGTGCAATAGCATCCGACGCCATGACATACCAGCTCTTAGCAGAAATTTTGATTCAGTCTTACATCAGTCGTGGTGCTGTGCAGAGGCTGTTGCAACACAGTTTGCGGCAGCCAGCAACCTGGATGGTGCACTGGCGAACAGTCGTTGCCCACACTCCCGCTTCTTTCTGCTCAATTTTTAAGTACAATTGTATGCTATCTCTTTTTCCCTCACTGTGGATCAACTCAATTTTTGATTAGATCCACTTCTTACAAAAATTTAGTAACATTTCCGTGAGAGAAACAGAGATAGCATTCAATTGTACTCAGAAATTGAGTAAAGTGAAGCGGGAGTGCATAGAGGCGTTGGTACAGTTAGCTGTTGGTGCCGATGCTCCTGTCAACCTCGCTAAGAGAGGCATGGCTGCTGAAGCCTACGAGTTGGCGGGAATAAGCCGCTCGTGACGAGACAAACAACCCTAGGGGAATCGCAAACTATTTCTCCCTCGTCAATTAAATCCGTCCTTTTCAGGACGACCAAATCAGTTTATTAACTAAAGAGTTTGTTTTGTTCAATTTTTCTTTTGTCGGTTTGTAGTTCTATTACGCCGCGTCCCGGAGTATCGAACGTAATTTTAGAAGGGATAATTCGAGCCGAATTGCGACATGTCAGAGACCGACTAGACTATGTGGTTGAGTTCGTTTTAGTTCCGAGTTATGCATACCGGATTAGTTGCTGGCAGTGGCTAGCAAATTAGGAACATTTCTGTTAAGAAAATCATCCGTGCACTAAGGAAAGGTCCATAAATTAAACGCCATCTGAGAAAACGTGACGATCTATGCAAAAAATTTAAAGGTCCATATGAAAAACGTGACAAGGGGGGAGGGGGGTTGTAAAAAGTCTTTTTTTTTTTTGCGTGACGTAATTAATGGACGTTCCCTAATTAAAACTAATTATTATGGCGCAATAACTGAAGTTCGTCCCCTTTGATGCACTTAGTATCACATTGACTTCGTTGAATGAAAATTTGATTCAGTCTTACGGTAGAGTAGTGCTGTGCAGAGCAAAATGTACTGTAGCGACGCAGTAGGCGTGCGACCACACTGGAGGATGCACTGGTGAGCATTCGTTATCCAGAGATGTTGGTGCAGTTGGCTGTTTGGGCCGATGCTCCTGTCAACATCGCTGCGAGAAATAAGGCTGCTGAAGCCTATGAGTTGATGAGAAAAGCCGCCCGTGACAACAACGGGACAAGAATCATCCCACGTCACCTGCAGATGGCCACCCGCTTCGACGCGGAGCTGAACCAAGAATACCAAGAAGAAACCCCAAGTTCAACCGTGAACAATGTTTCTCCCCCGTCAACTATATCCGTCCTTTTCAGTACGACCAAATCAGTTTGCTTATTAAAGAGTTTGTTTGGTTGAATATATCTCTTGTGCTGTTTGAAATTTCAATCATTCGATTGGAATCAAATAATTTTGGGAAAGTATGTGGTTCAACCATCGTAGAAAACACAACTATGGCCGTATCATTATTAATGCCATACGGTCCTTTTCAGGGCCACCAAATGCTATCTAAAGAGTTAACAATAGAATTTTCTTACATATTTACTTCCCAATGCTGGTCTATCGTTCAATTAGCACTATTTAGACCTAGACGTCAATCGGCAATAATAGACTTTGAATTCCCAAACAAGCCACAACCATCTACAACGCAATAAGGATAATGATCTCGTGATGATAGAATAAAAACATAAATTTACTTGATAATTTTATTCATTTTGTTTGTTTCTTAATTTTTAACAATAACGGCTAGTTTAATACCGTTACATATTTATTGTTTTTCGGAATTAAAATCTAATATACTTCAAATAATAAAAGTATGAAAATGACTTCCATTTTTACTCAAAAATTTGTTGTCAATGAAGTACTCACCCGTTGAGTAATGTTTACCTAATGTGCAGAATCAAATTTACCCATCTCTCCAGTTCAACAACAGTACTCAACTTTAAGTTTAATAATACTCAATTCTAGGTACTTTGTTTTTGCCGTGTATAGCACCTTATCTACTGGGTGTTGAAGCATTTTAACCCGATCCTGTCGTTTCCTCCAAATCACTAAGCATTATGACCAGCTTCATAATTGACATTTCCGAGCGGATTGAAAGCATATCTGTCCGACTGACTTAAATCAATTGGCGGATTGCCCTGACATCTCTGGAAAATCAAACTGCCCCTCGATTAAGCTGCCGTGAGAGCTAGCTTAACACGAGGTTTCCGAGCGAACCGAAGCCATGGTCAAGTAAACCTGCTTTATGACGAAATGAGGTGGTGTTAGAAGCTGTTCCCTCGAACCCCTTTTCAGAGCCATCAAAACAACTGGAAAAGAAAGTTGACATGTGTTTTGGAAAGCTGGAGGCTGGGTTTCGGGATAATCGATTGTGAAAAACATCTTTCCTGTACCGAAGCCGTAATGTTTTCAACATTTGCACTTTTGGCAGTGTTGTACACACATAAGCCTAGCAGAAACCGTATGCAATTGGAGGTGAATGAAACCAGCTTCTTGAGTAAAAGTTTCCCAAATGAACAAAACTTATTCGCACTGCAAGGTATATTACGTGATATAGAGTATCTTGTTATCATATGTCATACATATTATTTCCAAAGAAAGCAAGATGAATGAATTTAGATACTAAGACAGGCTATATCAAATAATAAAGATTGTAGTGCGAACGTTTAGTGTATGGGAATTCGATTTGGAAGGAAACCAATTTCGGCCACTCTTTAAACAATCAAGCGATCTAGATTGCACATTGCTTCGTAGTCCTACGTCAACTTTGCGTACAACCCCATTGGGCTGTCCCTTCTAGTTTTTGGTTCTCTCAAATGCAACTTGGCACTCTGATGACCACATGAATCGAGCGTTTTTCTGTAGTAAAATGAACAAAGGCCGAAGTTCAATCGACAGATGTGGAAGAAACCTGTGATAGTAGTTAAGTAACCCAAGATACGCTTGGAGTCGATAAACGTTTTCTGGGGAAGGGGCGTCTACTATTTTCTTTATTTTCATCTGACTAGGACGTATACCATCAGACGTAATAGTATGACCTAGATACTCAATCTGGCTTTTGAAAAAACAAGATTTAGACAAATTTATTCGAACGTTATGGGCGTTTAGCTTTTTAAGCACCATAAACAAGTTATACTGACATTCAACGTAGCTAGCCCCGCCTACTACGATGTCTTCCAGGTAGGCAATGCCTGGCGAATCGAGCAAAATTTGATCTATGATCGACTGAAAAATTGCGTGGGCGGAAGTAATAACGAAGGGCATTCGAGTGTAACGAAAAAGACCACGATGTGTGTTTATCGTACACAAAATCTGAGATGATTCAGACAAGGGAACTTGAAAGTAAGCTCCGGACAAATCTATTTTACAAAAAAAAATCCAATTCGCTAACTTGGCCAAAATTTCGTCGATTCTGGGTAAGGGGTAGTGCTCGACGGTAGTGTGGCGGTTCAATGCGGCCTTCCCATCAAGACAAATCCTAACGGAACCATCTTCTTTAGGCACAACCACAATTAGATTTAGAAGAAAAGCGAACAGGGACTAAAATTCCATCTTGGACTAACTTCTCTAGACTAAGTTCCACGTTTTCCCGCAGACGAAACGGAACAGAATCAGATTTATGTAAAACCGGGGCGGTGTCAGGCTTCAAAACTAGCTCCACAGTAGAACGCGTCATTAGCGGACTGACTTATCCCGTTTGGAAATCGCGTTTTCAAAATCGATTCGAAAGAAGGTTTAACTTACATACAGACCTAACCGAAAAAATCTTCCTACAGTCCGGGAACACCAGATCAAGACCGTCTCGACCGAGTAATGGGTTTACTGCTCTGTCGGTTCCAATCACCACCAGCTCCAGCTTGCCTTGGATTCCTGATGGTGTGGATACGTGGACATCAAACATACCCAGTGGCTTGATTCGTTGACCTGAAACGGGGACAAATTCCAATGCGGTACTATTTAACTTACCCTTAGAAAAATATTTCTGATACGTATCTATTCAAATGACGCTACGACAGGCTCCACAATCAGCTTCGAACTCCATTCGACGGCCATCGCACTTTAGCGATACGAATTCCGGTAAATCGGCTTTATTTAACGATCGAGATGTAAGTCCACTTGCATTTTCCAGGATGGATAGACTTCGACTTGACTGCTTGTTTTCTTCCTCCGGTTGTGGTTTGAGGTTTGACATGGACGACTTCTCTACTGACTCGATGTAACCACCCAGCATATTCAAACGAAGGACTTCGATGGCTTCCGACATTTCCATGACGCGATTGCTTCCACCAGTCTTGGACTGGCTATTTTTAAGATGACAGCTTGTAGAAACGTGACCCATTTTTCCACACGAGTAACACGTCCAGCTGCGTGCTGGGCACGTGTTTGGATCGTGATGGCGACTACACCGATAGCATGGTTTTGTTAACTTGGACTGACTGGCACGACTTGATTTGCTTTCCTCCTTTTCCTGATGGCTTTGTTTCGGTTTCGACTTGTGACTCACCTCTTTTCTGAGCGCTTCGAGCTTCAGCGGCAGTTGACTGGACATTTTCTTGTTCTGGCTCAAGGCCGCTTCCCAAATGATCTCGCAGTGAATCCGACAGGAACGCTTCGGATTTGCACGGTTGAGCGGTGGCTTTCAGGCTGATTATGAATTCCGTGATGCTTTGTGAGACGTGCTGCTCACATTTCCGGAACTTATACCTTTCTGCTTCGACATTCGTGGTTGGATCCAAATGCGCTTTGAGCGGACGGACCAGATCCTCATACGACTTTGTACGGGGATCTTCCGGGGCACTCAATCTGGCAGCGATTGTGTACAGGCTGGAACCAGCGACTGTAACCAACACGGGAACTTTCTTGTTGTCCGGCATGTCGTTTACAAGGAAGAACATTTCTAGATGGTTGACGTATTCTTCAAAGTTCTCTCCAATGACAAAGTGCTCGATCTGACCAAACATACCAGCTCGAACTACAGGAGCTACGCCATGCGTTTCCTGCTTAACTGCACTGGATACACTACCACTATCGTTTCCATTAGCCTCAGTTGACATGATAATTACTTTGAGGTTATGTTCTCCAACACGTGTAGACGACCGTTTGACAGTTCGCAACTTTCACTTCCAACACGAGTATAAACGTTTTGATCCTCGTCGCCAACTTGATATGTTTCGAAGAAGGAAGGAGACACTAATGACACTCTTTAAGTAACCTAAATAGTTTATATGATTTAACTAGCCGATTACAATTGTGCTTCCGTACTGCACGACGGTCGGATGGAAAAGAGACCGAACGGAAGTGTTCTTTTTTCATTGAACATAGGCGCTATAAAGCTATACAATAATACAATACTTACATATTACAGTATACTAGGATCAACTATGGACTTCAGTCTGATGTCAACTATGAATATTACAGTAGGCAAGGCACAGACACACTGACATAACACATAATACATTTCGAAGTGCAAATCATCGCTGCGAAAACACTACTGCCATCTGTTGATCACATTGTGATGGACAGTAAACTAAACACAGGGGCAATAGTGTGCAAACGCCAAAAACAATGCAAACAAGCTCGCGCACTGCAGGTGAGTATGAATTTAACTCGTAACTAAAGCTATATTTGAAAATATGATGTTATTATGAATTTGTAGAACAAGTTTTTCCTACAGTTTTTTCTAACCATCCGCTGACTAAGCATCGACTGTTAGGCCATAGACTGCCAGCCAATTCGATTGTTTTCTTCAAATGTTTTCATCGAACAATCCTTCAGGAATTGCTCTTATATTTGCCGAGTGTATCAGCTGATTGAAATTTTAATGAACAGATTGAGTGTGTGAGCCCTTCTTCCTACTAAATTTGCTCCAATCATCACAAAATCGTACTCGCACACACTCTATCAGCTGGTTCCGACCCATGTCTTCAGTTACAAAGTTCACCATACCAAAATTGACTGCGGCATACTGTCATAATCGATTTCTATTCATACCCGGCTAGCTAATGAAATATTTCCCAAAAGATATCTGTGGCCAAATGGCAAAAAAGATCCAATCTGCTATCGAGGGGTTTTCTTTTGAAATGGAAATCCGTTTTCCGTCTGATTGCTCGATAGCTGGCTTTTGTGTCCCGAGATGGGGAATAAACATTTTTCAATTACTTGCCAAAGCCAGCTAAAATATGCCACTTTCAAGACAGGCTGAAGAGAGAAGAGGTGCGGCATTACAATATCGGCTGAGAAGTACCGAAGATGGCAAAAGAGCCAGTGCTCAATTCAGGGAAATAACATTGTCAAACATTTTGCAAGTACGTGCAAATGGCTTTTCCGGACTGTCCATCCGTTCAGAAAGCATATATTCTCATACATGACAGAAGATCCCTTTTTGAATTATAACTTTGCAACGATTCTATCATTGCAATAACAGTGTGGGACGATTCGTGAATTGTAAAAAATGAAGATAAAAACTAAATTGCTTCCTGTTGTAGTACGGCATCGATCCGAGTGAAGCTGAGCTGCTGTAAAGCATACTTCCGATAGGAATTAGGTTGATAGAATTCTAGAATGGGCTGTTCCATTACTGATTCCCCTAGTGAATTTCCAATGAAGTGTTGGATGGGGATAATTGGGTAGGTTTTTTTTCAATTCCATAACGTCTTCTCAAATCAGAATGAAACCATAATACTTCTGGTAAAAATAAAATAATTATAACTAAATAATAATAATAATATATAAAATGATTAAAATTATAATAATTCAGCAGAATCAATATGTAATCTTGCGGCAAACAGACAATTTGCTACTCTCGAGTGAATGCTAGAAACTATCGGGAATATGCAATTCAGGCATTCTTGGAAATTAATTATTAATTAATTATTAATTAAAAAAAACCTTATTTACTTTTAATGCATAAGGTAGATATTTGTTTATATTCAAAGCATTTAGGGTCAAGAAAACTTCGGCTTTATTATTTGTAAGCCTAGCAAATAGACCATACCACTCTTCCATATACGAATAGCGACTTTCAATAGATTGAACAGAAATCTAAAAAAACTATCAAGAGTGGTTGCTATTTTATAAATTCACATTCGGAATGCTTCTTATTACTTAGCATTTCAAGGTTATCGCTTTCACAATTTGCTTATTGTTTGCTCTCAACATAGTGTTCTAAACGCACTTCCACAGATATTAATTGAGAGCTTTCGATGCCAGGTCCCATTTTTACATTAGTATGATTGTGTGACAAGTATAATCATACGCTATGCCCAGGGTGTCGAAAAATTTTCCCCAACGAAAAATTCCTAGACCATACCAGGAATAAAATCCAGCCACCTCCAGCATGATGTTGATTTGTAGCTGTGCCTTTACCGACTGAGCTAAGGGAGGCCCATTTAGAATGCTACACTTGCCGAAAGCTTGCTAGACTTCGGCGACTCGGAAAAATATAGAGACCGTTTCAATTTTCAAGCCGGTGTCTAAAATGATAAGCAGCTGCAAGCGGCTACGGCACGACGACACCGGTTCATCGGACCCATCGCCCAACTACTAGCGAGAAATCGGTTCGCCGCTATCCACCATGTCAAAACACATTGCTGCACTAAGGACGGCGCTTGCAGCGATTAAAGTTAATTATGTGCTCGACGGAGCTGCAATCGGTGAACTGGAAGCTTCAGAAGGTGGTTCCCATAAGACACCAGCAACAGGGAAATTATCGAGACCACCTCTTACTGGTCCACCTTTAGAAGGGTTCCGTCACGATGACGGACCTGATGAAAACGAGGGTCCTATTCAACGTAATCGTCGAGTGGGACCGGTATCGCTCGAAGCAGCACGACCTGACCAAGTGTGGCAACTGTCTCGCTTTCGGCCACGGAACTCTAAACTGCCACATGAAACCACGGTGTGGCAAATGTGCCGGAGCACACGCCACCAAGGATTGTGCCCCGATGGACGAAGGTGCCACACTGAAGTACACCAACAGTGGCGCAAATCATGAGAAACACAATCGAGCCTGCCTCAAACGTGCGGAGTTTTTGGCGATTAGCAAGTAGCCATCCACCAAGTCCCGGCTTGGTCGGCGCCGTCCACCAGCTCCGATGAACGAGGAGAATTTCCCGACGCTTCGGTACCAAATGCCAAACCTACCGCCGATCCCATTGAAACATCGCTATTCAAACCAACCGTCAGCCTCCGTTCAACATCGATTCATGGCTGCCACCGACGTCTCCACGCCGGCTCATCCAGGCTGGGGCAATCCGAGTTACAGTACCTCCACACAACCAGCCGTCGATGGACAGCTCTACGATTTGGAGCGAATGGTCGAGCTCGTTTAAGAAGCTGGTGATGGACGTAGTCAATGTATAGAACTTCGGTATGATAGTGAGATTCGAGGCAGTGCGGATCATCATACTCTTTCGGACTTGCTCGAATTACGTTGCATGGTAGACACATAAACCCACTTAAAAGAAAAACAAGCGAGTATCTAGTGAACTGCAGGTTATCTACAATGCCATTGCAATTACCAACCATTGGTTTATTAATCTATTATCATAATCGAAAACGATTTTATTGAGGTAATACTATGATCCAGAAAATTGCTGAGTCTAAACTACACGTTTCTAAAAAACATGCAACTTTAGGTGTTTTAAAACAGCCTTGAAACATAAGATCATTAATGTTTTCATATAATTATGCCTAAATAGATGCAAAATTAAATTCAGTCAAACGTATTTTTCACTTAGTTGACTTGTTTGTTCATAATTGTTGCTTTATTTCAAGAGTAAATGCAATTACCTGCAAAATTGTCGAGAGTAAATCCAGTTACGTGTAAAATTAGGAATTTCTTAGGGTGATCCATGCTTTAACTATCTACATAACACTTTTTTTTACTGTCTGAAGGCTCACTATGTGTCTATGATATTTCAGATCTTCTGTGTTTTCAAATTTGATTTTACAGTATCACACTTAGAATATCTTAATTTTACACGTGACTGAGTCTACTTTTTAAACAAAGAAGACATAACACAAAATGTTCTATAAATTAAGTGTTCCATGACTGCAAAGCAAAAAAGTGCGCTTGATTAAACTTAACTTCACTTCTTAACTTCTTAACTTCACAAACTGATGTGAAAATTGACGCTCGTCTCAGAACGCCAAAACAACATTATTGTTGCAACTGGTAAGCCATGTTTCACTGAATAAAGGGTGTAAATGATAAAAATGACTGACACAAATATACACTCACCAAAATTAAACCGATTATCGAATGTTGAAATTTTAAAGGAATGAAAAACTACTAATAAGTTATGATTTACAAAATTTGTTTTATTCAATTTCATCTCCCATCACGAATGCCTGCACCTTCCTACTCACTCCACCCATCAAATTTTGTACAACTGTCTACCGCCAACTAGGTTCCTGCCACTCAAAGGAAGAACAGTTTAAAGCCACCACATCCGTGACGATGACGTTCTCCTTTAAGTATGGGCCGTAGACGCACTGTCAAAATCCTCATTTGGAATGCTTGTTCCATCCGGAACAAAGATATCCAACTCGGTGGCTTCCTTAACAGGAAGGACATGGATATCGTCATCGTCACGGAGACCCACCTCAAGCCCGAACTTAGCGTCTCCATTCCTGGCTATCGGATTTAGCGACTTGATCGTAGCGGCTCTAGTGGAGGAGGAGTTGCGATCGCCCTGCGTTACAACATCACCTGCCACATCCGAGCTTCCAGCTGTAGTCTATCGAAGCCATCAGAGTTGAGGGCAAATCTGCCGTCGGCCCTATCACCGTCATCGTAGCCTATTGTCCCAAGCGAGCCAGCACCGCCAATGGAACAACAACGGTGCTACGAAAGGACATCCGCAAGCTAACTCGCAGACAAGGGTAGTTTATCATCGCCGGTGACCTTAATGTGAAACACGAAACCTGGGGGAATATCCGGCGCTACTGAAATGGCATCATTCCTCAGGAAGACCTAGAAGAGAGCAATTGGATCATCCTGGGCCTAGATACTCCCACCCGATTGAGCATATTTGGGGCCCACTCAAAAAATGACATCTTCCTCACGAATATGGTGAACAATATCGCCAAGCCGGTTGTGCACCATGAGCTCAGCTCGGTGGTGGCCGAAGTTTGCTCGGACGGAACTACCATCGCGCCAATTGGGAAAGGTTCCTACAACACGTTGACGACCACATCGACTTAAGCATGCACTTTGAGTCGGTTGATGACATCGAACGGCAGCTGCAGAACATCAAGCAAGCGATCTCCCAGGCCCGGGAGCAACATGAACCGGTGATTGATCAAGTGAGCAATTCTGTACCCATTGATAGACCCACTAAAGATTTAATACAATTGCGAAACGGCATCCGAAGGCAAAACCAGCACACTGGTTTACCAACGCTAAAAAGACACTGTACTCGAGTGACGGAAATTATTAATGCCAGAATAGTGGACCTCAGAAATAATAATTTATCCGACAACATCCGCACTCTACCAGATTGTGCAAAGTCGTTTTGGAAGTTGACAAAAATTTAAACACCGCATCAACGGTGAATCCCAGGCAGCAATTCTCCAAAGATCGCTTGAAAACTCCTGCAGAGAAGGCTGCTGAGATAAGTCAACCTTTCGTCCCTCGCCCTAAGAGGGAAAAAGTCTGTTTCTAAACCATCTACCGACATCGAGAAGGTCTTTGATAACGTGTGGCCTGGTGTACAAGCTACATCGATAGAGTCTTCCTATCTTCCTGGAGAAGATGATTAAAAATTATTTGTCGGACAGGTGTCACTGCAAGGTGCAGTTTCCGATACACAGGAGATCTCCACCGGAAGTATACAAGGTCCACTTCTCGGACAAACCCCCGCTCCCTGAAAATGGATATCTGCCGTTGTCCGCCGATGATACATCAGTCGTCTAGCAAAGCCTGAATGTTCTACCCTGGTCAGAATACTTCACCGAATGGAAGATCTGTATTAAAGACTGCGTAGACTCAGGTCATCCTCGTCCCACTCTCCAACTCTCCCAAAATTGTTCCGCCTTAGAATTGTAAAATAAGCCTGAACAACACAACAGTGGAATGGACCAATTCAGCTGAGTACCTTGGCGTTTCCCTAGACAGCAAGATTATTTTCAGGGGGCAGGTTGACAAAACTTTCACAAAGTGTAACGTTTTGTTGAAGCTACTGTACCCATTGATCAACAGAAGGTCTACATTATCCCTGAAAAACAAGCTTGCTATCTACAAGCAAATCATATTTCCAGTCATCGAGTATGACATGCCAATCTGGGAGGGTTGCGCAAAAATACATCATCTGAAACTTCAACGTGTTCAAAATAAGCTCCTCAGGATGATCCTGAATACCCCTCCGAGGACAAGAACATCTGAGGTCAACCGTCTGGCCGAGATAAAAATGCTCGATGATCGCTTTAGTGAGTCTATCAATCGGTACAGGGCACGTTGCCTGACATCAGATCACCAGGTCTTTCAGAATCTGGTTCCCCACCTCTAGGATTTTCAAATTGTAGCTATAGTTTTAGTTTTAGTAGTTTATCAAATTTTAACTACATCTGTATCTTCTACATTTTTATCTCTATCATCAACATAATTTTTTTTACTATCTACATATATTAGTAATTAGAGCGGGGAACATAAATTTAAACGTGAACTTCACACAAACCTTAGCACCCTCACAGCAACTAGCGTTTCGTTAGTGTTTCTATTATGCGTGAATGAGCTAAGAGTTTAAAGAACTAAACGTTCTTTCTTTTCCTTTTTGTTTACAAAATCTGATATGTCGTTTTGAGTATGTTTTCGAGAGTTGATTGTATTCCAAATTGGACAAACACACCACGGTATTGGTTCATTCCTGATTCTCTAATATCTAGCTATTTCAACCTACAGTTACAGTGGATAATGTCCTGTTTCTGAGGATTTCTTGTCCACGATAGCATCTCACCAGCCTTCGCATTCCAATTGTTCTTGCCCGTTGTGTGTTGTTGAAAAAATGTTGCAATACAGTTCATCGTTCTCGAAAACCAATTTCCATCCGGCGGTCGTTTGAAATATTTACGACGTGTCGAAACCACCGTAGTCAACCAAGTTATGGTCAATGGGGTCTCATACAATGGCTAGTTCATTCTCCTTCCTACGGTCCACCTTTCGTATGCTTTCCCTCGTCCACCTTTTGGTCAAATAGCGCGTTAATTCTCCACGAGCATAGTCCATAGACGGTTTACCAAGCCGGAAGTAGGGGGTTCGATTACCGAATCCTTCGGTTGGAAATTCTCTCGATTTTCCTTCGCATTCATGCTTTGGTGTTGGCATCAAAAGCTCCCACCTAATAAGTGTGGAAGTGCCTCTGGAATACAAAGTTGAGAAGCTCATTGATAAGAGCGTCAAAGCCCGATAAAAGAAGAAGAAGATCAATAGAAGGTATTATGTGTTGATGTTTTCTGCTAGGTAAAACGGAAATAGGCGATTGCGATGAAGCACCGGCCTACTCTAGTTGGGCTTAGTATGAATGGTCTGATTAATTGTTGCAAGAAAAGGAAATTTACTAGCAACTGGACTGGTTCAACGAAAATAATCTTGGATTTTATACTTTGATTGTTATTTTTTGTATTCTCCTTTGTTGGATTGTTGGTTCCTTGAACAATTTGGCGAAATTTTGTTTTACTCAAACTCAAATCGAGGGTCCAAAAATATAACCTCAGAATGAAACGAATAAATTAGCTTGGATTTTTTTTGGTATTTCAATAATCATACAAGCAACTAATAATTGATGTCTAACAAAATGCTCTGTCTGATCCAACTATCAAAGACATTACCACAGGAATGATGCTCATGTACAAGCAGAACTCCCTCTTTCTTTTTGCGGTTAACAGACCATGTATGTTCTCGTATATACCAGTGCAGTGGTAAACCACATTCTGAGTTATGGGTGCAGGCAGTAATATATTCGAGCAATTTAGAAGCACACATGCTTTCTGGAAGGAAGCAGGTGTTATCAGTAGTTTTGCTCTTGACATTTTCCATATTTTAACTCAACATTTCGACGTTACGTGTTTGTAGGTTTGTGGTATGACACAGGAATCGAAAGTGCACTTGGTTTCGCCACATGCACATGTTCGAACTTTACGTTCGAGTAAAATTCTCGGAATCTTTGATGCATGTGTCCACTGCAAGCAACTACTGTTCGCCGAAGAAGTATTTACTTGTACTCTCAAGCTTTTGTTGGAAGTCAAATGTTTGCTTGTTTCAACGAAAGAATGCAGGGAACTTTGTTCTCGTTCCAAAAGCTTATCAGGAGTGTGAGTACGAAATGCTGAAGGAAAATAGAAACAGACTTTTTGACAACACATAAAACAAAACGAAAACTAACATCTTAAATAAGGAATGGGCAAAAGGATCTGTCCCTTTTTTATGCTCGTATCGTCAATATGATAACTGCTTTTACTCTAGGGAAAATATCAATCGCTCCACATTAGCTCGCTAAAACAATGTGTTAGCTTTTTATGTTGCTTTTTATCGGCAATTTTCATCGAAATCTCTTAAATGTTTCAAATTAACGACTTTAACGTGTCTGACGTTTTGGGTTGAATATGACAATGACGAATCGTTAAAAAGGATACACTTGGTCAGTTTTTACATTGTTTTACCTCTTTTACGGAGATGATCTGAATATAGCAGATAAATATCAATCATCGTGTTGCCGAATCCAAACTAGTCATGCCACCGATCGAAAGATCATTGTATTTTGTATAGTGGTCAAAGCGATGTTTGTAAAGAATAATATTTTAATAAAAAAGAAGCCATATTCAAAGCCTAGACTGTAACTATAATAATCGATTTGATTCTTAGCGCGACTAAAAAACTTAAGTGAATCATAGTGTTATTATGAGTGTTTATAAACGTTTTACAAAGTGAAACCGGAAGCCATAATGTGAAGAAAAAAAATTATTGACCAAATGATGCGCGCTTGCCTAGAGTATTGTTTAAAGCGGGTTGCCTCATGAGACACCCGAAAATAGTTCCATTTTCAAGATTTTGTTTTGTCAAGAATAAAATTATTCGCAAGCAATATACAACTGAACAAGGTTCTTAAAAACGAAGTCATAATTTTCCAAAATGGCGTCATTATTGATGTGTAGCTTCCATTTTCCGTGCAACTGGTGAGTAGGTTCCGTTTTTTTTGTCTGAAGTTTATCTCTTTTTTTTTCTTCTTTTGTTCAGTACACTGTACACTTAAAACACAAAGAATACAGAGACAAACGAAAGTTCACTGTTTTTTAATTCACGATTTTTTACAGCAAATCTTGTAATATTATATTATGCCATGAATGATATGAAAAAAAAATTCTTATAAAGTTTCTTTATAAGAAGGACTTTTGTATTCTTCAAAACATTGACTCTAAGGAAAAAGCCTAGAATTTTAAAGCTAGGGCGATTAGGATAGCAAGTAAATTAAAAATAAAATTCTTCAAACCATATTACAGCTTGAAGCTTTTGAGATTTGCTATAATTTTTAGATTTTAAGACGAATTGTAAGACTTATTTAAAAATACGAAAAAAATAATCATTTTGAGTGATAATTATCATTAAAATTATAAAAATTCATCAATCTATGTTTGATTTTGAACAAAATCAATCTAATATAAATTTTCGCAACTGATTATTCATTAACATAATTTACCATTGAACAATAGTAATGAACTGAAAATGTTGCAAATTTAAATTGATGTCTTAAAATACAGGGTGCGGCAGAAAATAATGCGATTTTTTTCTATTTCTTTCAAATCGCATTTTCAACTAATTCAAGCAATTATAACAACATTTTCGACTGCATTTATCTTTATAAAGTCCTCGAGCCGACGCCGGAATCCAGAGCATGCCTTTCGGACGTAATCCTCCGACATTGACTGCCATGTGCGTGTTATGGTTGACTTCAGGGTTTTCACACTTTGAACGTGTGACACGGCGCTCCATCCTGCTGTAGGACAACGTTTTGGTCCTCGGAGAAGTTGGCCTTCAGCCAGGGAAGTACTTGGTCCTTTAAAATAGCGATATACACTTCGGTATTGATTTTAACTCCAGCATCAATGAAAACAGGCGGCATTTTCAAACCATTGGACGCCACCAAGCCAAACATCATGACACCAACAGGATGTTTGTTTTGAAATTTGAATTTTATTTTTTCCGAAACGTTCTCCATTTTCTGCGGTGAAATGAACCGGTTTGTGCGGCTGTTCGCCACATGCTGAAAAGCTTTTCGACGGAGGACCGGATTATCATATTTTCCTTCTTCGACAAGGATGACCCGGTCCGTAATCAAGTGGCGTTTCACTCTGGCTCTGGAAGATGCATGCAGGTCTTCTTTGATGATTCTCCGGATGGATTTCTCCGAAATATTGGCTTCCATTGCAAGTTTTCTTATGGAACGGGTTCCGAGCAATTTTTGCACGGACCGATTTGATCACATTCGGCGTGCGTGCAAAGCGCGGACGTCCGCATCCCGGCTTTCGCTGCTTAGGATCATCCTGCAGGGACTTTTTTATGTGGTAAACTGTTGCCAAATGGCACCCTACCACCTTGGCAATCTCTTTTGGCTCATTCTGGGCGAGCAACAAACTGGTGATCACTTCTTTTGCGAACATTTTGACGAATTGGCAATAAAAAAAAAGAATTTTTGGATGCAGCACTTAAAAGTATACATAAACAAATACACTTTCACCAGAAATTAGTCTCTAGCTACACGAATTAACCCAAAGTTTGAACATTTTCGCGTTATTTTCTGCTGCACCCTGTATGCAAACTCCTCTGGTCAGTGAAGTAAAGGGTGTATTCGATAAAAATGGCACACACATATACTGCCGTTATTCGCATAACTGTCCCATGTATATAGGGTATCCCATAGAACATGGGACAGTTATGCGAATAGAGGCAGTATATACTCATCAAAATTAAACTGATTATCGGATTTTCTTGAAAGTTTCAGGGAATGAAGAACTACTAATGAGTTTTGATTTACAACATTTGTTTTATTCAATTTCGTCTCCCATCCCGAATGCCCGCACCTTCCTTTTCACTCCACCCATCAAATTTTGAACAACCGATTTTCCCAGTGTTTTTGTTGTTTTTACCCAAATTTTCTTCAATTCTAGCTCTGTTTTTATAGTTTTGGGATGTTTGCGAAGTTCCGTTTTCATAATTGCCCAGAATTTTTCAATTGGACGAAATTCCGGTGAATTTGGTGGGTTCATATCCTTTGGCATAAAATTGACTCCGTTGGCTCGGTACCACTCCAATACGTTTCGAGTGTAGTGGCACAATGCTAGATCAGGCCAAAACAGAGTTGATCCTTTGTGCTTCTTAATGAATGGCAAGAGACGCTTCTTAAGGCACTCTTCCGTGTAAATCGCACCGTTTATTGTTCCGGAAGTGATGAAGGGAGCACTTATTTCACCACATCCGCAAATCGCCTGCCAGATTAGAAACTTCTTTGCCAGTTTCGATAGTTTCTTCTTTCGAACATTCTCCGGAACATCGAACTTCGACTTGGCAACGAAATATTCTTGCCCAGGAAGTTGACGGAAGTCGGCCTTGACGTATGTTTTGTCATCCATTACGATGCAACCGGATTTGGTGAGCAGCTTCGTGTAAAGTTTCCGGGCGCGGGATTTCGCAGTGATGTTTTGTTTTTCATTCCGGTTTGGGGCTTTTTGCACTTAGTAAACATGTAACCCAGCACGCTTCATGGTTTTCTGCACAAAACCGACTGACACCTTAGACTTTTTAGCGACATCTCGAATTGACATGTTTGGACGGTTCTTGAATTGTTGTACGACTTTCCTGGCCATTTTACTGTCCATTGGACCACTTTTTCGACCACTCCCTTCCTTCCTTTGGACACTCAGACGCTCCTGAAGGTTCTTATTACACGAGACACAGTTGTATTTGCAATTCCAAGCCTTTTAGCAATCCACCGGTGGGACGCCCCTGGATTTTGATTGTGAGTGCACAACATTTTCTCACGGACAATTTCTTGTTTCGACGACATGACTGGAACTACTGAATGTATAACTATGAAACTTGGCAGATGTAAATAATACACTATAGATAAGATCTACTCAAATTTCTAGGTTTTTTACTCATACGATTCAAAAGTTACAGAAGATTTTCTGTGAGCCATTTTTATCGAATACACCCTTTAAAACGAATCTTGGTTCCGTTTGAGGTTCGCCCAACAATTTCCGATGGGTCGCAGTTTGGGGACGTTGGAAGGCTTCTTGATCCTTCATTTATCTTCAGCCGTTCTTTCTCCTCCAGTGTTTTTCTTTTCGTATAATGGGCCGAGGCCAGGTTCATTTAAAAGATCACATGCTAGTTCACGTAATACTTCATGATTACATTTCTGGCAGGCTTTTCCTACTGTAGATCTCCCCGTTTACCGCAAGCCGCTACGTAACTCGCACCGACACACTCTTAAATATTCTGTCAAAATAACATAGCGAATCAAAACAAAGCCCAAGATACTAGTTAGTACCGAAAGGTACTGAAAAGCGCAAGAGTGTATAGCAAGGTGCAGACTGCAAGGTGTACTTCGGAACTAGGGGCTCTACAACAGTGAACCAATTTCAAATTGCTAGTTACATATTGATTGTTGGTAATATGGCCGCATTAAACTTCATGTACAATTTATCAATAAATATTCAAAAACTAAACAAAGCTTTGACCAATATTAACATTGTTTTTTAGAGTTGTTGCAACTGGTAATGAGGTTTCGGACCATCCAAGAAGCGAACCTCGGTTTTTTGTTTTAGCTGCAATACGATTTTTATCCCATTCGTGCTCGCTGCGCTCCACGCCGGATCAGTAGCGAACACCAACTTTGCAGGGTTGTTGTCCGGCATTCTTGCAACATGCCCTGCCCACCGTATCCTTCCGGCTTTGGCCACCTTCTGGATGCCGGGTTCGCCGTAAAGTGCAGCGACCTCGTGGTTTATCCTCCGCCTTCACACCGTCCTTAGCACGCGTCGTTCGAAAACTCCGAGTGCTTGCAGGTCCTCCTCGAGCATGGTCCATGTCTCGTGTCCGTAGAGGACCACCGGTCTTATTAGCGTTTTGTACATGGTGCATTTGGTGCGGGGGTGAATCTTTTTAGACCGCAGTTTCTTCTGGAGTCCGTAGTAGGCACGACTACCAGATACCCCGTAGGCATAATGACTAATAAGGTTTGGTTTAGGATTAGATTAATTAAACAGTTCAGTACTCAATAGCTTTACTTCAGAAAATAATTCTTTCATTTTTAGTCCCTTTTGTGTTTCGACCTTGTACAACAAATAAACTTTAATTTATTTAGGTAGCAATCAAACATCCGTCACTCCCAAGCCGTCGAAGAAATGTTGGTTTAAAAGGGTAGGATATGGGTCGAGACTTCATTCATAAGATGCCTCACCTCATGTCCAGCCATCATTCTTTAAACACTCACTTGTTCCGTATTGAGCTGGGAGACGACAATCTCTGTGAATGTGGACAAGGTTACCAGGACGTAGATTACGTTATTTGGCTTAGTGCTGAGCATCGTGGAGTCAGATCAGAGCTTTATGATTCTCTTCGTTCTCGAGGTAGACAACCCAACGTACCTGTTGGAGATACTCTGGTAATAAACGCTTGTAAACGCGTGCAAATCACTTAAAACTTCACTTCCGCTTTTTCTAGTTAGTGGAATTCAATGAATTTTGATCGCATTTACTAGTGATAATTAGAAAAAGTGTTCCAGTTTTTTTTATTTTCATTTTTTTAGATGTGATAGAGAGAAGTGTTATTGAGAATGTCCTAGATTTACAATTAGATTACTGTTTGATTAACCTATATTTAGTTTTAGTTTTACTTTTCTGTATCGAAAATATTCAAATTAAAAATTGCTTAGTTACAAGTAGATGATTTTGAATTCAAAACATGTGGGTTATGTATGCCATACTTTAAATTCCCGCCCATCTTCCCATCCGTGAAATTGTTATTCCTATTTACCTCGAGACGACCGCGAGTAATCGGTTCTACCCTCCTAACTTTAGTTTTAAGATAACTGATGTATCTCAAAAATTAAAACTAGGCTCAGTAAAGTTGCTTCAATTAATTACAAATAAATGAACTTGCTGAACACTTAATGTAAAGAGATAAAGGGTCGTTCCTTGTAAATTTTGTAATTGTGGCCATATTGTTGGAGCTACAAGTATCTGATTAGCTGTCATTTATTGAGTATGTCTTGCCAAATTACTATAGACAATTACAGCGTCCAACTGCACGCCATTTTCATAAATTGTAATACTCTTTGTGAGCAACATTCCGAGCGCTTCACCCATATTAGGGTGAACAAATCCGAAAATGAAACTGTTTCGGTGAAAGCTCAACCGCCACCCGTACGTCTGCAAGGTTTGTCGAGAATATCGCCGCTGTACATGAAAGTCGATTCCGCGCCGCGTACAAGAACTCGGCCTCTCTAGTATTTCAACTTAGCGAATTCTCCGTTAAGACTTGGATCTTTAGCAAAACAAGATCCAATTGACCCAGGAACTCCAACAAGACTCCAATGGAAGCTTAACGACACTAGACAGCGCCGTGTGTTCGCCGATTGGGTATGAAGCAGTTGGAAACATACCCGATTATGTAGACAAACCTTCTTCAGCGACAAGGGCCATTACTGAATGAACAAGCAAAATTGTCGAATTTGGGACAAGTCCAATCCACACGAGGTCCATCAAGTGGCAGTGCATCCCCAGAAAGTCACTGTTTGCATTTTGGTTCAGGAGGTATCATCCATCCTTCTTCGTAAACGATGCTGACGCTACAGGTCGATGATTACCAACTTATTCTGGCCAAAACTGGACGATATGGTTGTGAACGATATGTGGTTCCAGGGCGGTGCAACGGACCAGGCAGCGAACGAAACGAAAAATACTCTGCATGAGCGATTTCCGGGCATGGCTATTTGTCAACTGATCAACATCGATCAACATGATCAATGTCCACAAGATCAAGTGATCTAATCCCACAAACATTTATGTGTGTGAGTCGATCAAAGTTTTGATTAATAAGTCAAATTCTTTTTCTGGTTCATGTTCAGTTAATACAAAATACAGGAGAAATATTCAGCTAAGCATCCTTTTTAACGAATGCAAATTTCCGTTCTACACCTGCTATAAAATTTTATGCAGACTCCTTGTCCAATGCACGTGATAAACTTGGATGCGTTGCCTTGCCTTGCGTCTTGCTTCGACGACATTTTGATAACTGAAGTGCTAATCTCAAAATCTAAATAGAGGCATTATGCTACACGCACACATCTTCAATATGAGGGGTGTGCAAAATGTTTGAATGCACGGTGAAAGGAAATGCGTCAAATTTAAGTCGACCAATTATTGATCGAAACACCCTTTATATATAGACTGTTCCGTAAAATATAAATACACTTTCTTACTTAAGAAAATAAGACCATTTTGTGATTTTTGTTTATTTTATTCTCAAACATAGTAAATAAAAAAGTCTTCTTTTCATCTTCATTCCCTTTTGCTTTATTTTTCGTAGGGCAGGCGAGTTCTATAACTTTTTTCTTAACACTACTCATAAGCTTCTTCATTGTGCTTTCTCCTACTATTTTCACCACTTATGGCCAATCTTTCTGAAACATCAAAAACATCATGTCATATATCAACCAGAGGAATTGACCACACCGTTCGATGGTTGAAAATTCATTTGGCCACATCCGGATACTCTACCTATTCCGATAGGGTCCAAAGATTCATCACCAGAAATCGAAGATTCGATTGCCTTATCTTCTTGTCCTGACTCAACTATGTCATCTGAAGATCAGAAATCGTAATTATCATTCATTATGAAATTCAACTGAAAGAAGAAAAAAAACTTGTCCATTGTATAATAAAAGTGATATATTTCTTATAAAACTGGTAATATGGAACTAGGTTTTTTTTTTAAAATTACCCCTAATTTTTTGCAATACTTATTTTAATAACCACATGAAAAAAATAGAAATCTTCGAGTTCCATGTTTGACAAACTTGAACGCAATGTATCATTATTCAAAATTATTCCATTTCCAATTAAGCCAACCATCTCTAGTAAAAATGTCAGAGCAGCTATACAATTTTTCGGCAACCGAAAGACACCTTCGCGTTGGAAAGCGGAATTGAGAAACTTGATTAGCGTGAGCAAACTTCAGTTGGTGAGAAAATGTACTCCAAACTTTTGTTCACAATCGGTGTAAATGGCCTCCAATGTTTTGTTTACAGTAAGTGTGTATGCCTTTTTTGCATGTAGGTCTTGATTTTGTGATCACAATTGAGTTAGTTGTAAATTGTTTCACTTTTCGATGAATAGTACAACTAGTTGTACCATTATGAAAAGTAAAACGTAGTATTCCCAATTTCAGTCTTGTTTCTCTTGTGGAATTGTCATCTATATACATAGTTTTTGAAAATTGCTACACAAAACTGTCGCTGTCATATGCTCAGGCGTAATATGCCTACCATGGACTGCAGTTTCAATTCCCTCCTGAAACAGATTATTTTGTTGTTAATTAAAAAATGTCAATTTGGTTTACTGGGTGTTATGTGCCTTTAACAATATAAAAGCTTAGGATAAAATAAACTTGAAATTTCAGAGCCATCGATGTGTAGTATGACTTCTGTGGTATTAGGTTTCAGAGTAACCTGTATATAAAATCATTGATTCTGAGCTATCAAACGGTACAACAATTTAAGATTTTAAAATTTTCAATTTTGGGCCAAATGTCCTGATTAGTCTATGGTATGATGATTTTGGATATCAGTATTCAAAACCAAGAATTTTGAGCCGTCGAACGATACAAATACTTGGGGCTCCAAAATTTGGACCCTGCCGGAACGGGTTCAAGAGAATATGGATGTGGCCAAACTCTGCTTGGTCTATGGCATGATGTTTTCGGATATCAGTATTGAAAACCATGAATTTTGAGTCGTCGACCGGAGAAGAACTTGGGGTTTCAAAATTGTCCTCTTTGGACCCTACCGGAAACTGTTCCAGGGTATTCGAATGAGGTCTAACCTCCTGGTTGGTCATGATATTTTGGACATGATATTTTTGGATATTCAAAGTATTCAAACTCATGAATTTTGAGTCGTCGAACGGTACAAATAGTTGAGGTTTCAGAATTGTTCTCTTTGGGCCCTACCAGAACCGCTTTCAGAGTATCCGAATGTGCCCAAATCCTTTCATTGGTCTGTGACATGATGTTTTTGAAGATCAGTATTCGAAATCGTGAATTTTGAGCAGCCGAACGGTACGAATATATGAGGTTCCAAGATTGCTCTCTTCGGATGCATTGTGCAACCGGTTCTGGGTTCCTAAAAATGTCAAAAATCGATTTTAAAATAAAGTTTTGGGACCGAAAAACCACAAACGGTGTACCTTTTGTGCACAATCCGTTTCCTTTGCTCAGGAGAAAGACCACGCTTTTTTGAACTTCCGTGCGATAAATTGAATAAAAAATGACAACATCAGGTGTAAACAACAGGACGCAGCCAAAAGTTTATTGAATACTGCACGCATTTTAAATTTACGGTTAATCACTAGTGTAGTTATTATTATCGGAACAGTCTATAACAGAGTAAAATTGTGACAATTTACTTTTGTGTACAATTGAAAGTACGGTCACATTTTCTGTTCAGAACAACAGCTTGACATATTTTTTTCCTTTTTATCCATAACATGTAACTCGTACATCAAGTAGCGTATACTCCTAGAATACATTTGAAATGCTCATTGTATATTAAAGTTTCCGACTATCGAGAAAAAAAGTTTTTCGAAATACGAAAAAGAACAAGAGCTATCAATCAATCAATTGAAAAGAACAAGAGCTTTCAATTGCCAACCAACTTCCAAAAACTAATTTCTTTACTATTTATACCTTTCATCAAGTTGCCAATACAAACCAGTCCGATGAGGCATCCAGAAATGATTTCACAAGAAAATCCCAACCTACACACAGATTTATCATTTGAGCAGATTATTTCCAAGGATTAAGCAAAATTCTCCGACACTATTTCCCATACATTCCCTCTTGCTGTGGCTGTGAAAATATACCAAGGTACTCGACAGTAAAGTTCCCTCTCCAGAAGAACGTGTTGTGGCCATTTAATAGCAATAACGAGAATCAATTTGAGAATGGAATTTAGATAGGACTTTATGTGCCACTCTGAATCCTGCAGTACCCGTATGGATGCGTGTCTGTCGAACCTGGAGCTAATTCAAAGTAGAGAACGGAGGCCTCCGATTTACATTTAAATTGAATCTGTGAGTTGTCTATTGTTTACGGTTATTATACGCTTGAAGGCATATTGAAGATTGACTGCCCTAGCACGTGGTGTAAAGTTCGGTGGTTCCTTACTCTGCTTTGCAAAAAAAAAACATTTTCGAAGTGTAACAAACTGGAAAAAAGGAATGCCTTGAAATGAACAACAGTTTCTCATTAAAATAAAGGACCATCTTTAAGCGAACTCGATAACTGATCTACCGAATCAATCGAGATTGCAACTCACATCATCAAAATTGCAAAGCAACTATTTCTCTTGATATTTCTTTTTGTTCTACAACAAAAGATAACAACGACGCTTCTCAACTTACACAGACTCGCCATTGCACTTGCCAGCAAAGGAATATCATCGAGTGCATTCTCAAGTAGCTGACAGAAACTTGCTGGAAATAGCGTCGTTTCCTTAAGTTTCGCTCACATTGCAACAAAGGAAGAGCAGAACAAATATTCCGAAAGCAACATTCATGATTTCCGTGCAGGCATCCAACTGACTGTTGACAATCAATGGTTGGGTGCAGCTCAACTTAACTTCTTTGGCAAGTGCTTCGTGTTCTTCCCACAACAGGACCACGGGGATTGACTTTAGCATTTATGAATGGAAATAAATTCTACCATTCTCGAAAATGAACAAACGCTGCTCAGATGGCTTGTTGTCGTAGGAACAAGAAGAACAGAAATCTGCATCCAAGATTTGCCAGGACATGTTCATCAAAAAAAAATACTGATGCTGTGTGCAGGATTTTATTGAATTGAAATTTTCTCGTATCGTTTGTATTGTTCTATCTTGCGGCAACATGAGGACTGACGTTGAGATTTTGAACTACACTCAGCTTATAGTTTCATCGAATTTTCAATGCAACATATTGAGTTAGAATATATGACAGAAAAGGACGAGTCATTTGTGTTCTGAATTCATAGAAACTACGAGATTAACAATTGCATCAAAAGTAGCTCCCTGGTTGACGTAGTTCGAACACTTTCTTAAACTTTAAAAGGGTGCGCACCATCTCCTCACAAATAAAACCATTCCAAATCGGCGATGACATAAAATGATCTCTATGGCAAATAAAACTGAAATTCATACTACACATACCGTCAACAATGGCTTTATTTCATTTCGTTGAAGGGGGAAGAAAAAATTTCATTTCTGCTCTCCACGCCAAGCATTTGCTTGTAAATAACTTCCTCCTTGTTGGGACGGCAATCCACTTCTTTCTCACAATTTGAGCGCATTAGCAAGCCCGGCAGTTTCGTTCCTAAAAATCGTTGGTCTGAAAGCAGTTGTATGGATTGGTGGCAGTTTATTTTGTGCTTTGTGGCAGAATGCTGTCCCAAGTCGTCGATTTTGTTTTTGTTACGATATTCTTTGAAAAAAGGGAAATTGCCAATTTCAATGTCGAGCCCTTTTTGTTGTCTTTTTCTCTTGGATTTTTTTTTCAGAAGAGCTCCGGAAAAAGGGAATCCAGCTTGCGTTGTGTTCTAGTAACGACAACCAGGTCATCTGGTTTCCCAGACCGAAAACTAATAAACCTATTTGTCAAATATTTGGCCCAATCTCCGTCTTCAAGATGTCTGCACTCAGTGCTTTTGGGAGCCGTCCATCTTCGTCATTAGAAGGAAGGGATTCTTTGATGGGAATGTTCTCCTAAAGTGCCGAGCGACCGAGCTAATGTGATCAAATTAAACCCTTAAACACTGAGAAGGAAGGATGCGCCCAAAAGGTTTGCAGTAATAAGGAAGCTCTTTTAAAAGGGAAAACAACATTAGGGCGGCTTGCTTGCTTAAAGTAGGCTCACCTAAAAGGTTTCTCCATCCTTTCTCCGCAGGATGGGTGAAAATGAGGCTCTAGCAGAGCCAAGAGAATAGTCTGAGCAGGGAAGATACTTTTTAATGACATCAGCATCAAAACTTAAAAACATTTAGAATCATACATTGAAAATGTTTAATGTTGGTTTAATGTTATTTAATCGAAGTAAAAGAGTACAAGAGTCAGTGTCAAAGGGCTCGAGTATGATAAGAACGTTTTGTACTTTTTCTTTTAAAATTATAGAAAATCATTTCTTTCAAATCTTGGCACCTATCATCCTGTGCTCTTAGGCTCTGTTCTATTTTAAATTAAACCCCATAAATCAATATTCATGTATCCATGGCGCGAATGTTGCCAACGAAGAAAACTTTTTTTCGTAAAATTCGCTTCATTCAAAGTCATTCCACGTTCAACACTATCGAATATTGCGATCGAATCTGCGTCTATGAAATTATTGTGAAAAATTACCATGGTGGGATTACGATTGCAAATTAGGTCGAAATGGGTGAGTTAAGTCAAGTATTGGAAAGAGATTGAAGGTTAAAATGGGGCTTTAAATGGTGAGTTGACAAACTCGAAGGAGCGTGTGACTAACTTTCGATCCTCACAAATTCCTAATTCACGCCTCCATGAGCGATCACGAAAGACTGACAACTGAAACAAGGAGACTCTGAAAGGCGTAGCCAGATGTTGGCAATTATCAATAGCGAAGTGAGAAATCCACCGTTTTCCAATAGATAGCGCCAACAGTAAATATCAGTGAGCAATTTCGAATCAAGAACGCCTCATTGTTAGACTAGACATCTCTCAACCACTCCGTTTAATTTCATTTGTTTATTGTAATCGGCATCATATGTTTTGGTGCGCGCAAAAAAATCGAAATTTGACCCAAATAAGCGTCATTTGCGGGAAGTTTTGCTTTTGCTTTCCATTCGAAAAAGTATACGGACAAACCAGTGGATTAGATGTATTTTATGCATACATGTTCTTCATTTAAAAAATTTATATTATTTAGTATTTAGTATTTCAATTATAGAAGTCGAGTCGACCGTCACTTTGCTCGACAGGTTTATTTTGTCATTACGATTGTCGACGAATTTTTGTCGAGCAGGTCGACTCAGTAGACTGCGCGAAAACGGGTGATTGGTCTGTCACATTCTGTCGAGTAAGTTTGTTTTGTTTCGCTGTTTTCGTCTTGAATTGATAACTGGCAGAGTAAGGTAAGGAAATCATATATTTTTATATTTTTTGAGAGGAATTAACAAAAAAACTATTTTTTTTCAACGAAAATGTCAACTTCTTATAAGAACCCTTATGTAATTATTGGCATGCTCAATAAATCAATACGGAATATTACTAAATGCTTATTTGTTTTTATTTTACCACTTCATGACTACATTACAAACAGTCTCTTATATTATCTCTGATACCTGTTGCATTGACCATTGAAAGTCATCAAATTCCTCAACGAATCTTTCAACACCATCATTCGGTGGGTCTTCGATACTGTAACCACGACATGTGTTATGAAGAGCAGCACAAACATTTACATTCATTATTCCAATCACTCTCTCTATTACACTTCTTGCTTGGCTGTGCTTGTAGTTGAAATGCTGCTCGTGACTTCCGATGCGGGTGTTGCGGTGAGGTGTAAGCAACACAGGTTCTTGTGGAAATCCAGCATCTCCTGAAAGTGTTTAATTCCATAATAAACTTGAAATAATGCGTAATGTTTGTTATGTCAAATACATGAACTACGAACTTCGCACACGTTCTAAAGAATTGCCAAAAGTATTGCAAGCTTTACAGAAGTTTTACGTACATGTCGTGATTGATATAAAGATTTTGAAGAGTTTATTATATTGATGGAAGTTATGAGTTGAAACACAGTTTATGCCTCTAATGCAATGCCGTTTAACTAGCTTTGCCAATTAAACCTTATATTTAGTTGAATCAAAGCTGTGTTTTAAACCAATAGTCAACAATATAAGCTAAAATTAAAATAAAAGGCCGTAGGAAAGCCTTCTAAGTGTTTGTAATTTTGGTTGATCAATATTTCTTCTTCAACTTCAAGTTTTGCTGGATAAATGATATAGAAATTCATTGAATTCAATTAATTCCTATGTTTTCGGTAATGAGTTGTTCATTTTCGGTGCCGGTGAATTAGTATTAACCTGTTTTCAGGAGCTGGAATTATAGTCAAATGCTTGGAGCAAATGGTTCACAGGCTACTCTTGACATTGCCCATCCGAATAGAAAACAGTGCAGCGTTAACAAATAATATTAGAAAACATTGTCATATCTTTTAATCGCGTCTTGTTCAACAGTCCCTTGTCAGTGATGCTTGCAAACTCAGACGTTTAATAACAACATTTAAGAGATTGGGAAATTAGGAGAATTTAAAATTAACACTTCATTTGATCACTTTTTAAAAAATTAACAAATTAAACCTTGAAACACTTTTTCAAATTTTTGCTAGTAAACGCGAGCAAATTCCTTTTAATTATACTATGAGCTTATCTTTTGACAGATAGGCCTATTTCATCTGCTACTTACAGACTTCTTCAGTGTCGAGTGCTCGACACTGCTTTTCAATCAGAATCGTATTGCTGTTGTTAGGATCAGGGGTATGCGTTTCAAAACCCATTGAAAATAATATTAATTTCAATGTGAGAACTACGTTTATTCTTATCTTTAGAATTTACGTTTTATTCAATAAATCGATAATCTGTAACATTATAAATGAGCACAACCAAAGAATGAATAAAATGAAAGTTATATATCATACCATTTTACCCATTTTATTAAAACTAATTTAAACTTGAATTAGTTGAAATTACAATACATCTTATGCAGGTTCACTTTGTAGGTTTCTATAAATATCGATTCACATCTCTCTTGTGTGGCACAGACATAATCGATTCACATATTAATCGATTCACATCTCATGATTGCTGTCAAGCTATTGTCAATGTCAATTTTCTTACTTCTCATATTCATAGTTGTTTTTGTTTATCTTGGTCTCGGTTCCTACAACACCGTATCCAATATATACTCATACAAAATAAAACTGTTTATTTCAAATCGATAATCCAGATTTTATTGATAATTTTACCCATTATATTGCAACATAATACTGATTAACTACAGCATATGTATTGGAATAACACCGCCTTGAACCATCTTGACCAGCTCCAAACTTTTTTCGAGACCGTCACAGGCGGCACGCATGACTTCCATCGGCATTTCGTCCCAAATTACATTTGATTACGGATTTGATTTGGTATATATAAGACGTCCTGTGGTCATTTACCTTCGCCAGCATGTAAGATCATACGAAATAATTCAAGGGATTCAGATCTGGTGAACTGAGAGGTCATTTATTCTTGTCCAAAAAGTCGGTCAAATTTTCTCGGCACCAGCCCTGAACGAGATTTGCAGTATGCGATGGTGCTCCGTCCTGCTGAAACACATAGTGATCATCTCCAAACACCTCTTGTACATATGGCTTGTCAACTTTCTCCAAAACTTCCGTTTTATAATGTAAGGCATTCACTTTAAAGCCTTTTTCGATGAAAACCAATGGTAATTTGCCTCGCTTGCAAATTCCTCCCCAAACCATCACTGACGCAGCACTTTGGAACCGTGGGATATTCTTATCACTCTCTGGAACAGTTCTCGAAGAAAGAGAGCCCACAATCTGTCGTTCTGGACATTGTGGGATTGTTGTTAGAAAAATAACTTTTCGTCGGAAAAGATAAATTCTACCCCACCGCGACAAAAGCAGACTTGCTCTTTCGAGTCGTTTCTGCTTGGAAGGTTCCGAAAATCCGTGAACCTTACGTTTCTTGATACATTATATATTATGCATTGACGATCTCGAAACATTCAGATCTGCGGTCATTTTACGAACAGAGCGCTGTGATTTTCATCTAATCCGTTCCCTGACCACTTTAACAACTCGTGCAGTCTGCACCGTACGAGTACGACCGGGTCTCTTCCGGTCATCCAACGAGCAGGTGTCACGGTACCTTCGTATCGTTAGGTACACAAAATCCCACTTTACTCCAAGTTTTTTTTTTAAATTTTTGAATTAGCGCCCGGGCGCTCACCTTTCAAAAACTTCACCACAGCACGAAACCCCTTCATTGCTGTTAAAAGTTAAACACCGAATGAAAACAATCGGACATAACCTAAAAGCGTTTTGACAAACATGGTGCAAAACTACACCAACACATACGTGAAGCATGTTGAGTTGCACGACACCAATGCATGGAAAAAGTGTATTAGAATATATTGAACACGGTGTACTAGCGTTAATAGCATAGCCAAGAAAGAAGGGAGTCACGAAGATGCAGCACAAAGCAAATTTAATAACAGGGGGATTGGAAAATCCGACAGCGACAGCAAAGCAAAGTTCTCAGGGGTTTGAGCTGTTTAGAGGAAAAGCTGTAACTAGAGATTAAAAGAAAAATTAGTGTTTTCCATTTAATTCCAACTACCTTTCATATCTTGACAGATACGCGTATTCCGTCTACAATTTGCAGACTTCTTCAGTGTCTCGTACTAATAGCTTGACTGTTCTTAGCACGAGACACTGAAGAAGTCTGCACATTGTAGACGAAATACGCGTATCTGTCAAGATAAGCAAAGGTAGTTGGAATTATATGGAAAACACTAATTTTTCTTCGAATTTAACAAAGTTATTTTGAAGAAGAAGAACACATCTGCTACCTGCTTCCTACGACCGTGTTAGGGAAAACACATTTTCCAACCAGTTGATATGCAAATTTGTATTGCAGCAAAAGTAGGTCATTTTTAATTGAAAAATTGAACTATTTATACCATAGAAAAGAGAAACGTAGTCGTTCGTTAAAAGTATAAACAAAATTATAAAAAATCAGTGGGGTTGTGTACAAGACACGACCGGTTGACGTAGACTACGTTAAACCAAGTGATGCATTATATTGTCAGGGAAATTCTGTGTGGCTATTATTAGCGTTAAAAGGGTTTCAATTATTCGTGCCGGTCGCTTACCCTTACCGATAGAAGTAGTTTAAGTCACAATATGACGGGTGCGGCTCTTATGGGACATTAGACCAGCGTTTTGAAGCCAGTATGTAAGACAATTCTTTTGTACGCTCTTGAGATATTATTTGGTGGCCCTGAAAAGGGCCGTTTGGTTTTATGGAGTCAGTATGTGGGAAAATTCTCTTGTACACTCTTTATAACTCTTTGGTGGCCTTGAAATACAAACATATAGTTTGACTGATACCTTGTCTCCTTTTCAACATTCACCATTTAAATACCATACCATTCGGATCATTTGTATACAATCTGAGTTGTAGTATGCTTTTGCATAATTCAACTTGAAAGAATCAAAGATTTGCAATTTATGCAATTTTAACAATTCTAGATTTCAAGGGTAATAATAAACATTGAAATACTCTAGAATTCAAATTACGATAAAATTCGGTATCAGAAGATATCCGACAGGCTTAGTGATTGCTATGAAAACACTATAATCAATTGCAACATTTTCAGATGTGTAAGCGTCTCCAAAAATGTTCAAAGTTCAGAAAGTTTTATCAAACAGAAAAAATCAAAAAAATAT
Organism: Aedes japonicus; assembly: GCA_034211315.2. Lineage (NCBI taxonomy): Eukaryota > Metazoa > Arthropoda > Insecta > Diptera > Culicidae > Aedes > Aedes japonicus. Next base: position 6,176 of record JASCZW010000057.1, on the reverse strand, counting down.
CTTGCAGTTGGTACACGTCCCTTGACTCTGTCGATTATGTAGCGCACGATTACAATTTTAACTATAACTCATACAATAATTTAGCTAGAAACGATATTCAACAAGTTATACCTTTGCTAAGACATGCATAACAATGCGTTTGCTGTACTGGACCATGGAAAGTCACCAACTAACATTATTGAGTCGAAAACTTTCGATGGATATGGATATCATTAAGGATACTTATTCGAACGAATTTCAGTAAAGTTTATTTATTTCATTGCTCCAGACATTTATTTATATTATCGCATTGGGCATCCAGCTATATTCGGTATACTATACGGAATATAAAGCTACTTTATAAAATCTAAATGACTTTCTCATGTGATCAATCGGCCATTCCATTTCAAAACATTAAAATTCCCACTATATTCATTTACTTATAAAGGTGTTGGTATGAATAAGCCCTTCGAAAAATACACAACCGCTCACTTTTACTTTTCCATTGAAAACTTTTATATTCTACATTTTACTATGTGATGAATACATTAGGCCATAGTTGGGAATATAACGTGAAATGCGTACCTAAAATATGGTCAATGGTTTTTTTGTGAAATTATTATTCATGTTTCTATGTGAATGTCAGGTAAATTAGTGAATCCAGTATGGCTAAAACGTTAAGGAAATCGAAATATATATGAAAATATTCGATCTCGCAGAAGAAAGAGAGTGAGTTTTATAAAATATCATTATTTTTGCAATGGGTGTGGGAGAAAATGTTGGTTAATATATGATAAATTCTTATAAAAATAAAATAAACACCTGAGCAAATAATCACGCGTTGAAACATGTTCAGCGCATTAGTTGTATCGATATCATAAGTAGGTTTATATGCAGTAAAAGCACGCTGCGCAGTTCATCACCAGAATACAATTAATACTATGTTGAAATTTATTATGACAGGGAGACCAAAGCGATTCATAGAGAGATATTCGATCGCTATGATGACATGCACTTTGTCAAGTTGATTTTGATTTAATAAATATCAATTTCCTACCTCGAGTTTAAGGACCTTCTCCAGCGTCCTAATTAGTTGTTGGCAACGAACAAATCGGCACTAGATTAAATGGCGCACAAACCCAACGAAATATTAATTTAATTCTTATAAAAACAACTCTCTGAACTGGATTGGTTGTCCTCAAAAGGACAGATTATTTGAGGATTGCTCCAACCAGTTGGGTAAAATTTTCCCGACGGCTCGCCCTCCATGGAGGCATTTTTGCAGTTGCAGCGAACGAATCGGCACCATGCCTAATATTACACACAAACCAAACGAAATAAAAGTTTAATTCTTGTATAAACAACTCTTTCAATTAAATTAGTTGTCCTCAAAAGGACAGATTCTCAATTTATGGATTGCCCCAACCAACTCGCTAAATTTTTTACCGACGGCTCGCCCTCCATCGAGCACCGAACTAAATTTAAGATTAGTTCTTTAATAAACAACTCTTTTATTTTAATTTATTGTCCTCAAAAGGACAGTTTATTTTCACCTACTGCTGCTCGCCCCAAAGACGCTTTCCTCCAAACAGCAAACAGCGTTTTCGAAGTCGCGGCGAAACAATCGTCACGATGAGGTAAGATGGCGGCTTGCACAAACCGACGTGATTGTGCGCCCCCATAGTCCGCCATTTCACCTCATCGCGACGATCGCTGTTTGGGAGAGCCTTGGTACATATTACCATCAGCTGCAACGCGACTACCAGTTGCCTCTGCGACCTGCTCCGCTGCCGGCAAATGAAGCAGCTGCGACCAACTGCCTGCGACCAGCTCCGCACAGCTTCAATGCTGCCAAACGACTGAGGCAAAATTTTCCTATATGTGCGCTTATGCCGTTCTCAGCTGCATGCGAGACGTACATGGAGAGACGCATGACATGATTGGTTAAAGTCTCTCTCTAAAACAAAGAAGTAGGAGATGATGCAAGACGTTCCTTGCTTCGATTTGAAATCTGTGATAGGAAATTTGGTAAATTTACTCTGCAAAATGACATTATAAGACATCACCTTATATTTGCGTTATTTTCAATAGTTTACTATTGTTTGAGAATAATGTTTGACAATTGAATTGGAGCGCGGTAAAATTTCCGATCGATTGAAGAAGAAATCATGTAAATCTATAGTGAATTATTTGAGTTATTTGCGTACAAAACGTACGGTTTTTCGTGACGGTCGCAATATTTTAGATTTTCAATTGACACCCTACCCTTGCCGTAAGACGTAGTCTACGTCAAAAATACGAGATTTACAATATAATATGATGTAAACAATAGACAGGTTACACATTAAACTCTCAAAATAACGCAAACATAGGGTGATGTTTTAGAATTTACCAAGTACACAATACTTTCCTAGCACAGACTTCATATTTAGGTAAGGGGTGTCTCCTACACACTTAAATTTTTTAAACAGAAATCGTTAAAGTTTTACCGAATTCTCAACAGCTGAACGTTACGGATTTCAGTGAAACTTTACAGATATCTGTAAAAAAATTACCGGATTTCGGTGAAATTTAACTGAAATCCGTAAAATCGGATTACCGAACGTTCAGCTGTTGAGAATTCGGTAAAACTTTACAGATTTCTGTAAAAAAAATCTAAGTGTGTAGGCAGCCTAAATCTAAGGGAAATGTTCTTGTGGTGCATTCTCACTCCACCATCTCGGAAGGCAAACAGTTCCAGGAGAAAGGTTCAGAAGAAGAAAACGTATAGCATCACTTCTAAGTTTAAAGATTAATATAAGTAGAATCGGTAAAAATTTGTTTCGATTATGATTGTTTGGTCTAAGTTTAGTTAAAGATATTTTGCGCAATGCTTCGTTTAATTTATTTTCATATCATCATCAACTATCACTTGATCTTATTATCATATGTCTAATGTGCATTTAAACATGCAGAATGTCTTCAAATATCTGCTGAATCGCTGAGAACCCTTCCAAGCTTGAAGCTTGTCGCTGGAGAACCCCTCAATTCCCAACATGTCATCATCCGAGTTTTCGTCCTGCTCGCTACCACTATCATCTGGTTCACACAGTGAAGCGCTTAATTTTCGGTTTCAGAATCCATTAACGTCTTATCATATGCCAATTCTTGCCATACTTCCAGAGGGATCAAACTTCTTTCGATGTCTTACCGTATAGAAGTTCTCTGGGTAAACGCTCGTATTTCGAATTTCTTTTGTTCGGTATACTATACCGTAACGCGGTTCTTAATATACCTTCGTTGACGTTTCTAATCACATGGCCATAGAACTTCAATCGGGCTACTTTTATTTTATTATTAACTGTCCGGCGCTCCAGTATTTTTGCTGACGTAAATAGTTCTCCAACTTTTGTTCCTCCACGTCTTTCTGCTCCCTCCGTATGTTCTGAAGTAGCGTCCTCTGACGATGGTTCAACTTTTTCGCGTAATTTCTGGTCTATCTATCTTTCCCTACATTTGCGTTCGCTGTTGATGGTTCTCCATCTTGTAGTTCTAGTCTTACTGAACCTTCGGCACGATCCACAGTGGGTGTCAACGTTGATTTTGACGCCACACATTCTTTATCTTTGCTTAGTGATATTAGAGTGGTCTGCATTTGCAGTTCCATAGTACGAAGATTATTTCTATTTGTTTTCATATGGTTGATACAATCGTTTTATCACATCCCATTTCAATTTGGGATACCTTAAATACTGGACGGGTATTTAAAACTTTTCAATCAGTTCTAATTAATGAAACAGTGAATTGCGACCCATCCCGATAGTATCACACTTGCTTACAGTGCCTTCAAATAAACGTACTACTACGTAGCAATATAAGTATCACGTCTTCAGCAAGGAGACAATGAGAATTTCATCATACTATTCCGATTCAGAGAACCCTTATTTATTCTAAACTTTTCTATAATTTCACTTATAAGGCATCGATGTTACTCCATATCGATGTATTTAAATTTTCATATGTGGAAAACACATAACACTCATAATCACAACATATCATTGCAGATTTTCAGAGACTTAAGACCTACTCATTTTGAAATTTTTAAATAGATTCGATTTCTACAGAAAATAACGAAATTAAAAGTTAAAATCTTATAATTTTGTTTTGCCAGCAGTACTTTGCTATCACAGATTTAAAATGTAAGCAAGGGAGGTCTCATTCAGCAGTGGACGATGTATAAGGAACACACATTCGGAAATTTTCTCATTCATTTGGCAGTACTGAAACAGTGCCGAGCAGTAACGAGGCAGTTGGGGATTGGTAGCTGGCGATCTCATGTCCCCTGATGAGTGCACTGGCGACCAACCATTGGACAGATTTCGGATGGCTTAGCATGCTATTGCTAGCAGCTTAGCGTCACTGCTCATCGCCTTGAAGACCTCGCCATACTTATACTTTTGGCCTTCACGCTTGCATGCCAGGCTTTGATCCGCTTTTTCTTCTATGGGTCTATCTCTTTTTTTACGCCGCGTTGGACCGCCTGGCACCAGCTGCTTCTTGGGAGCACCAGGTACAATTTCCCCGGACGACTGCCTCGTCCGCTTCGATGTTCCTGCCGCCACGGTAGATAGGGTGGGATCTCCACCGCCACTAGTCTAGCCTTTTCCCTGGAACTTTGGTCGGCTAGAAGCTTGACTACCAGCTTTTCCGTCTCGTGACATGTAGCCTGAACAGACCTACGAAGCTTTGATTCAGTTCCTTGCTGATATTGCTACAATTCGACGCAGAGTCGATCATAACATTCTGTAGTTCTGATACTACTATCACTTTTGGAAGTGAATCTCGCTTCCTTTCCATAGCCCGGATGAGCCCAGGCCCATCCATGGGCTCTTCGTTTTTCCCGGACCCCTACTTCCTAGGTTTCGCGCTTACTCATGTGTCCCCCTTCAACCGCTATCCAGACCCACGTGGAGTAGTAGCCATATTGATGTTATGCTTATCTATGCAAGCAGGGGAGGCCATGTGAAGTTTGACTCGGACCTTCATGGGAACATCGTGTTCAGATGTTGAGCAGATGGCAACGCTCTACGTTGCCGGTTCGAGGCAGGTTCGTAGGATCACGCCATCTGAGAGAGCGAAGAGCGTATCTTACGAACTTTTGTTGGACTGCTTCGATTCTGGCGAACCATGTGGCCTGAAAGGGCATTGTATGGTGATTCTAGTATGGAACGTACAAGTGAGCAATAAAGTGATCTGAAGCATCGCGAAACTCGTCAGGTATTTTAAAAATAAAGACCAACTGATGAGTGAGTGAGAGAGTGAGCGATTGCCCGGAGAGGACATAGTCGAAGATGATTGGGGCGTTTTTCCGGTGATACGATATAAATTATTTATATTGCATTTTCCGATGCTTAAGCCCATCATATTCCTTGAGCTCCAATCGGCGAAAATACACAACATATAATTACATGACAGACTAGGACAGACACCACCCGCAGAACCAACAGATCAGCGGATATAGAACCACGCCACCCGAGCAAAGTCCAACGCCACCAGCGAAACCAACAGATCAGCAGATATCATACCACGCCACTCGAGCTAAATTCCAACTCCACCAGAGAGCCCAGCGGAACGTCCCATCAGCAGATTCAGATTACAAATAGCCCGATCGAACAGTAGTATCCAGAAGTGAAACAGTTAAGTTGAGGTTTAATTAGTAGTGAATTAGTGTAAGGATTTGGAAAATAAATGTTTTTTTTATGAATCACTGAGAGTGATTCTCATTATTATATGCTGCAAGTCGAAACAATCTGAACAGTCATCATCTCATACCACGTAGCATTCTGTGTAGTTACAAAAATCAGCAGTGTGAGTGTATGTGTGTGTGTGTGTGGGGGGGGGTGAGAGCGCGAGATGAAATAAAACTCCGGCCAGTCTGTAGGAGACGGCGATGTATAGGTGAACGGAACGGCATGTCAATGATCTGACAATAACGGAGTAGCAACCTCGGGCGGTCAACCATGCTCATGCTTATGAATGCTTGTAATTAAATTTTTAAGCATTCCCAAAACGAGATATAATAAACATTGAAACTTCGAATGTAGAGCAATGTTAGCATGTTTGTTAACTATGACTGCAAAGCCGAAAGAAACACTCGTTATTTATACAATTTCTCTGCCAGTAGCATATCAAGTATCATTTGAGTTGGTATGTCTGGG